>JAJJWW010012619.1:0-73193 GCA_023531295.1 Papaver armeniacum
CTAGTTAGTCTTGAGGTAAAAGTAAAGAAAATTCCCAGTCTAGAAATGAACATCATCTGTTGGGAGTAAATTTTTGTGGGAGAGGCAAATAAAATAGTTGGTGAATGAAATAGCTGGAGACGTGTGAATCTGATCAATCACATAATATTTTAATTTTTATTTATTTTTGATCAACTAAATAAATATAATTCTGACGAATTTTAAACTAGGACCATTGTGATATTGACAATGAATCGAATATTAATGAGAGTTCTGGATGTATATAAACAAAAATATTTATGGACGACAATACTAATCACAAGCTTGAGCAAGACCCAAAAAATTTGTCGATAAGGTCAAAGGTAAAAAAAAAAAAATTGTCATATTATGCATCTTTGCCAATTTTTCCAATCTAGTGGCTCATTAGGATATTCCCTTTAGCTTCGGGATACTTTTGGAAGCAATTAAAATGGAATTTTATACGCATAGGCCAATCCCACCTACCGGCTGCCGGCCGGCATCAATCATGAGGTAAGAGGTATTGATGAGATTGTCTAGTATTTTATTCCGGATTCCAGATAACAGCCTTAATCAAATAATACTAATTTTAAGCTTTATCAAAAACATATATAAAATTACAGTTGCAAATGCAGAGAAACAAAATAAACAACTAGCAATCAAGTACTCGCAAACACCGGATACACATCATGGATCCATTCCCCGAGTCCGATAACGTTGCGCCGAATAATCAGTTAGCAGCAGATGATTTGTTTCCCTGGTATGATCATATGATGCATGATGCCGACTTGAACCTAGAGCATTTTGCACGTAGGAGGTGTTGGAAAACGATTACTAAAAAATAAGTTTTAAGGTTTTAATAAAATTATAATTTATTGTTTTCTTTTGTGAATGAAACTTATTAGTCCCACACATTGTGGAGTTTCCAAGTTTAGTTGTTTTAAGAGACTATATAAGCATTTTAGTCACACATCGGGGAGTTTTTCTTCTTAAGTTGTATTTGTCGATTATATAAACAAATTCACTACTTTTGTAAAATCTATGGGAAAGGGGTTGCTCCATATTTAAAGGGACCCTAGGGAAAATATTTTATAGCCGTTTCTAAGCGTTCGCGATTTTCCTTAATGGTTTTTTCGGAGTTGCCAAGATCAAGTTGAGCATCTACTACATATGCTAGTAGTATGTGTAGTAGGGTGTTTTATCCTGGAGATATCTGTCATGTGAGGGCTATATCATCAATCTTGGAGTGTAGCCGGGCGCTAATGTCTTAAGGGCAACGTGTTGAACACGTGACTCAGTCTGTTTTTCCAAAGTTTTGCCTTGTTGCTGTTGCGGAGATTTGGGGAGCTCGTCCGTTTCATCAAATCGATCACTACCACTATAAAGGACCTAAGTATTAATAACTTTTGCTTATTTGATTTTTTCCTTGTTTTTGATTATTCCACCCAACAATCTTAAGACATTAAAATTTGTAATAATCAAGAATGGTTGATTGGTTTGTGAATCATGGATGTTAATTATGGAGTGAAAAAGACTTAAGGTCATGATGTTAATTATGGAAAACTTGTCGTACCTAATGGCATGTGATTATGAAGGAAACGTTATAAGACTTAAGGTCAATATAAGCTTAACGAAAAATTGATGAAGTAGTTGATTCTGTGTTTTCTTTTGTGTGATTGAATGTTTTGCATAGTAGACATGGAACCGTAAACTTATATAAGTCAATGCATAAACTGGGAAGCGTAGGCTGCATGCCCAAATTTAGTTTGGATATTGAACACAAAAGTTAAATATTCGTAGAATCAAAATATGCTATAAAACCTTTTAGCAAAATTGCTCAGAGTAATTCTAAGCCCTTATAATTAATTCAGTTAGACCTAGTTGACATGAAGTCAACCCAAACTAAGGTGGTAAAAGGTGTTTTTATAACTTCCATAGATGATTGTACGAGGTACTATCTTGTATACTTACTTAGGGGTATAGATGATGCCTTAGAAGCCTTAAGAGTATAAACTTGAAATTGAAAGCAAAGTATATGTTACCACTAAAAGGGTTAGGTCTCAACATGATGGCAAGTATGAAATTCATATAGAGAACTTTACTTGTTAAATGACATTATTGATGAGATCACACCTCCTTTATTCACCGTAGTCTAATGGTATAGTTGATCGTAAGAAAGAAGGAACCATTAAGGAGATGATTTATGCCATGTTGATTAAAGGATTAACCGGCAACTTGTGGAGGAGGTCGTCCTCTGATTTTGTTATATCTGATTTTGATGGTGGTTTTTAGACAAAGGTAAAATTGTAAAACCCCAGAATAACCTAATGTCACCGGTGACACATTTATTAGAAAATTCAATACATGTACGTAATTAATAGGGATATTTTTTTAAAATTAGGGTTACAACTTGAACAAAACCTAATTCCCTTCCGTACAATGGCAAATCATGCCAGCCACACCTGGCCCAAGCTAGCCGCGCCATGCCCAAACGCACTATGCCTTGGCCTAACAATGCTAGTCGACCAAATGCGCCAAGCATGCCAGCCATGTTAGCCGCACCTCAGGTGCCAATTGGCAAAATCATACCACATACACCTGGCCAAGCTAGAAACGCCATGCCAAACGCACTCCGCCTTGGCCTTAGCTATGCTAGACACACCAAACGCGCCAAAAGCATGCCAAACATGCTAGCCTCACCTCGTGCCAATGGCAAATCATGCTAGCCACGGTAGCCCAAGCTAGCCGCGCCATGCCAAACGCATCTGCCTTGGCCCTAGCTATGCTAGTCACACCAAACGCGCCAATCAGCATGCCAACCATGCTAGCCGCACCTCCGTGCCAATGGTAAATCATGCTAGTCCACACCAAAGCCCAAAAGCATGCCATGCCAAACACACTATGCCTTGGCCCTAGCTGCCAATGTCACACCAAATGCGCCAAAAGCATGCCAACCCATGCTAGCCGCACCTCCGTGCCAATGGCAAAATCATGCAAGCCATACCTAGCCCAAGCTAGCCGCGCCATGCCAAACACACTTTCTGCCTTGGCACTAGCTATGCTAGTCACCAAGCGCGCTAAAGCATACCAACCATGCTAGCCGCACTCTGCGATGGCAAATCATGCCACCACACCTAGCCAAGCTAGCCGCGCCATGCCAAACGCTCTCTGCTTTCAGCCCTCAGCTACGCCGGTCACACCACGCCAAGCCAAACACTTACCTTGGCCCTAGCCGCGCCATGCCAAACGCACTCTTCCTTGGCCCTAGCTAGCTTGATCGAATTTATATAGTGATAAATAGAGTTGTCGTTCACTCGGACTTGTTGAAATCGATTTTAGGATTTAAATAACTAAAATAAAAGAAAAATATATAAAAATATTGTCCACAGAGATATTAGGAATAACCAAGACAACGATTCCACTATTACACATGAATAAATTATGGTAAATAAGCCAAAACTCTAATTATCTTTAAGTCCATTATTTCTTAATTCACATATAATCAGACAAATTCTCAAAAATTAATTGTATTAAGCATAGATTATCTTAATACAAAGCATAACCTATCTAATTGAATCACAACTAATGAAGGAATTTATAATTAAAAATTTCGCAAAAAGCAAAGTGATTATGAATCATAAATTATAAATTGCATGCGTAAGTAGCTTCCTCATTGCCTTGGTTTGTGGGAGAATTAGCTCATCATCATGTTGGAAACACGCTCAAAATTACTTTTTATTGCTCAAAGTGTTTACAAATGATGAAAATGGGAGAAAATTATTAAAAGCAAAGGATTTTCTTTCTCTCCAAAACTCCCCTCCCTCGATAGCCACTCTATGACACCCAAACAACTCCTTTTATATACTGACAGGACCAAGAATATCCCTCATTACTTCAAATCTTCCCATTACTCTGCATTAGCTCCGGAATATTTTATTTCCTTTTAAAGAAAATTACGGAGATTTTCCTCATCTTCTACACGTAAATAGGCATGGGAATCTTTCCATCAATGCAAAATATACTCCAGGAATATTATCTGAACCAAAATTATTTGATTTAACTTTAAAATATCTTCTTTCCTGTTTTATTCTTTTTTCGGCCAGCCACGGGTAATTGCTCTACCACAACCTCTGCACGCGTATGAGAGATGTCAAGCACCTTCCAAAGATAGTCTTCAATTAATCGGGAAGATATTCTTCCTTTATTTGTCGGTGTTCCTTAGTAATCGAGGTGTCCCTTTAACAAACATTGAGAGTCAGAATAACATGTGTCCTCCGTGGTACAAAAACCACTTTTCGAGCAACTTTCTCCAAGAGCTTATTTCACAAAAACACCTACAAACAAGTTTATTAGTGATAAAATGAGTCCCGACTAATGTATTTATGGGTGAAAATGCACGCACTTTCATGCTCATCACTAGTCACACCAAACGCCAAAGCATGCCAACCATGCTAGCCGCACCTCCGTGCCAATGGAAAATCATGACAGCCACACCTAGCCCAAGCTAGCTCGCGCCATTCTGAACGCACTCTGCCTTGGACCTAACTATGATGATCACACCAAACGCCACAAAAGCATGCCAACCATGCTAGCGCACCTCGTACCAATGGCAAATTATGCCAGCCACACCTGGCCCAAGCTAGCCGCGCCATGCCAAACGCACTCGCCTTGGCCTAGCTACGCTCGGTCACACCACGCCAAGCCAAACACCCTTACCTTGGCCCAGCCCGCCATGCCGCGCCCGCGCCAAGCTTGCAAACCGTGCAACCTAGGCCAAATTGGCCACGCATGCCATTGGCACATGCCAACACGCACGCTGGTAGCTTTTCTTACTAGGCCGTGCCCTTAATGCCCAAGCGTGCCATTGGCACATGCCAACACGCTCGCTGGTAGCTTTTCTTACCAAGCCGCGGGTACTAATGGCCGAAAGCATGCCATTGGCACATGCCAACTCGACGCTAGTAGCTTTTTCTTACCAGGCCGTGGTTCAATGGCCAGCGTGCCATTGGCACATGCCAACACGCTCGCTGGTAGCTTTTTGCCAAGCTGTGGCCTAATGGCCGAGGCATGCCATTGGCACATGCCAACACTCATCAGCCGTATATTTTCTTACCGAGGCCGTGGGCCCTAATGGCCGAGCATGCCATTGGCACATGCCAACACATTTCGATGGTAGATTTTCTTGCAAGTCGTGGCCTAATGGCCGAGCATGCCATTGGCACATGCCAACACGCATCGCTGGTAGCTTTTCTTACGAGGCCGTGGCCTAATGGCCGAGCGTGCCATCGCACATGCCAACACGCCGTTTGGCAGCTTTCTTACCAAGCCGTGGCCCTAATGGTCGAGCATGCCATTGGCACATGCCAGCACGCATCTCTGGTAGCTTTTTTTTACCAGGACGTGGCCCTAATGGCCGAGCATGCCATTGGCACATGCCAACACGCTCCCTGGTAGCTTTGATTACCTAGCCGTGGCCCTAATGGCCATGCGTGCAATTGAAATATGCCAAACACGCACGCTGGTATCCTAACTTGCAAGCCGTGCAACCTAGGCCAACTTGGCCGTACGTGCCTTTGACACATGCCAAAACCCACGCTGGTAGCTTAAATTGCAAACCGTGCAACCTATCACCAAGGCATTCCGCACACGTTGGCACATGCCACACACCCACGCACGCCACTAGCGGCTGCGCGCCAGACAAAGGCGGCGCGTGCGGCATTACCACTTGCACTCAGGTGCAGCACTTTGCAACAATGCACGGGCATTCGCGTTTGGCATGCCACCGGCGCGCCACTAACAGCGCCACTTGCACTCGGCCCATGGCCGAGCATGCCATTGGCACATGCCAACACTCTGGATTTTGATTACCAGTCGTCAATGGCCATGCGTGCAATTGAAATATGCCAAACACGCACGCTGGATGCTTTCAACCTAGGGTCTTGTGCTTTGACACATGCCAAAACCCACGCTGGTAGCTTAAATTGCAAATCATCACCAAGGCATTCCACACGCCATTGGCACATGCCACACACGCCACTAGCACGCTAACATAACCTGCAACAATGGCATTCCGCACATGCCACACGCGTGAATGCAACCAACACTCGAGACATCAACACAAATTAGGGACGCTTGGTGGTCTCGGTTTGGAAGTCAAATAAACTACGCTCACATTAAAGCGTGAGAATAAAGCAACAACAACGAGAAATAATGCAAAACGTTTTCACCCCATAAACACCATGCGGTTACCACCTCCTCCCATTATTTCACCCTTTACTCTCTTCCTTCATAAGACCAGGTAAGTTTCAATCTCGACTTGTATAAATAGGTCTTACCTATTTCCACCGCATACCAACAAGTCTCGGTCGGGAGAAAACACAACACTCTCGAAAAGGCAACTTTGCAAGCTCTCCAAAAAAGCTTTCATCTCTTGAAAGCTTCCAAAGCCTTCACTTTCTCGACACAAGTCGAGATACTACTCTCCCACAATTATTCTGGTCTCAACACCTTTCTTTGCTTCCCTCCCCAAATCAACCCTTCTCTTCCACATCATGGCAGAAGCAAGTCTAGAACGACCATTTCTTGGTTTAGGCCGGACTTGTAGAGATTGATATCTCGAATCTAGAAAGTGCTCACATGCAACACATTTGTTTAGGGTTTAAACCCAGTTTCTCACTCACCTACCAATTTACCAAAATCGAGAACGATTTTCACCCATAAACACCTCGAATAGAGTAACCTTTAAAGTTAGATAAAACTCCATATGTTTATGAAAGATAGACAACCTTCTTTGCATACGTCAAAGTGTGGGGTGTTTAGATAAAATATCCCGAGTACCTAATGGATATAGTTTTAGTTATAAGTTCTCGCTTTTCGACTTTGGTATGAATACCACTATGGAATCTAGGGATCTTGAGTTCTTTGAACATGTTTATTCTTAATCATGTACCTCATTAGAGATGTGATGTTGATCCTAGATTTATTTTCAAATAGCTCAGAACTTATCTTTAAGGAAGATGAATTAGAGTTCATCTAGGAGAAGTAAAAGATTAACCGAGATTTCTTATGGACCCGACTTCTTAATAAGCCTAGCTTAATCTGAGCTCCCGAGACTTCGTAAAGAAGCCATAACATCTATCAAAACCCCATTATGGTAAGAAGCTTCATTTTAGTGAAATGGACTCAGTCCGTCGGAACCAGACTTGGGAGCTTGCTAGTTTACCTCTAGGGAGTAAGACCATGGGATATAAATTAGTCGAAGCGTTAGATATATGGAACTATGGAAAAATATTAGGCTAAGTTGGTATCTAAAGGCTATAAACTAAAAAGAAGGTGTAAATTTCCTTGATTCTTATTCACTTATTCACGCAGAATTACTTCTGTTGAGATGCTAATTTATTGCTGCCATAAACAACTTGGAGATACATCAGATGGATGTTAAGACAGCTTTCCTAAAACTGTGAATTAGATAAAGAAATTTACATAGACCAACCTGAGGATTTTGTAGTAAAAGGTTATGAAGACAAAGTTTGTAAGTTGAACAAATCTTTGTATGGTTTTCAAGTAAGCACGTAAACAGTGACATGGAAAATTTGATCATGAGATAATGTGTAGTAGATTTAAGTTAATGAATGCGATAAGTATATTTATAAGTAACTTGTTAAGTGCATGATGTGTGATTGTATGTTTGTATGTTGATAGTATGTTTATACTTGATACAAACATAGATGTGATCAATTCCACCTAAAACCATGCACCGAATGAGAAGTGACTTGAAAGACTAAGGCCTATTGATGTAATCTTAGAGATGAGGATTAAAAGATAATCAAACATTTATAGTCTTAGTCATTCTCATTATGTAGAATTTGTGCTTAAGAGATACAATCAGTCTGATTGTAAGCTTGCTTGTACTTCATACGATTCTTCTTGTAGACTCAAGAAAAATAAGGAAAATGGAGTATCTTAACTTGAATACTCAAGAGTTATAGGATATCTGATGAATTTAATAAAGCGTAAGAGTCTAGACATTGCCTATATTGTGAGTAAGTTAAGTAGATATACTTGTAGCCCAGAGCAAGAGCATTTGGATGCACTTAGTAGAGTATTATGGTACCTAAAATACTCCATTACCTTTTATTTGATTTATGAAAGGTATCTTGTTGTCCTGAGGGACTTTATGACGCAAATCTGGATAGTTGACTCGATGAGGAGTCTAAGTCTGCAGTGGATATGGTTTCACTCTAGCATGATGGTTTGTTTTGGAAGATTTCCAAGCAGACATATATTGCTCAATTCATTATGGAATCTAAGAGTATTTCGTTAGATAAAGCACGAGAGGGGCCGAGTGCCTAAGATGCTTTTTAGAAGACATTCCTCTCTCGCATAGGCACATGCGCCTATATCTATACATTGTGTTAGCCAAGCTATAATAGCTAAAGCTAAAAATAATTAATCTCAATCGGCGTTATTTCCATTGATTGGATAAAGTCCAAGGAGAATATCGCGCAACCTTTGACGAAAGGTTTATCCAAAGAGATAGTTAGAAATGCATCGAGGGGATGGGGCTTAAGCTCATAAATTAAACTTGCCATGAAGGATACTCAACCTTCGCGATTGGATATCCCATGATCAAGGTTTCGAATGAGACAACTAATTTGTGGTGGTTAAAGGTAAAACATATCATAGAATTTCATTCTCTGTCCCTTCCATATGGTGTAGACGTGATAGTGTGACTGCATGTGAAGGATGACTTTTAAGAAAGTCTTAATGAAGTTCTATAGTTTGAATTTAAGATTGAAGTGGGGTGTAGCGGTAACACTCTTTATGGAAACTCACCTATATGAATGAGGAAGTGGGGTACTTCCTATGAGAATATGAGATTTGATTATCTAGAGCATTCTGAGAAACAGGATATGTCTAGGGCCAAATTGGACAAAACGGCACGAGCTTGGCAGTACCCTTGGAGATATCATCCGTGGTTGTTATCGCGAATTACATCAAACACCAGCGTATTCAAGACATAGTTCAATGTCTCTAACAAGTAATTCCAGTAATATCTCACTAAGCAAAGGTTCAAGACCTTATGGATACCTTTGCCTAAAATGGTATTTCTGCGCTTTTTATGTTATTTTCGTTTTGATGGTTTTGGTATTCATGGAACTTAGGATCTAAGGGTCACTAAGGGTTCACTAGTTCATGTTTTTCACTTTGGTGAAAAGGAACCTTTAGTCTCACTTGTGAGGAACTAAAGATGAAAGCTCTCTATACTATATGATTTTGAAATCCATAGTATGATCCTCGGGGTCATCACACTGTTGTGTGGGGAGATGACATTGGAATGGCTAGTATGACTTCAACATGCACGATCTTATGCATTGATCAAAGTTCGGAGTCGTGAGATTAGGTTGTTGATTTACCAAAATCTATACGTGTTTTCGTGTTTTATTGAGTTTTCATTCATGTGAGGGATTTTTGGAAAACAATTACTAAAAATAAGTTTTAAGGTTTTAATAAAATTATAATTTATTGTTTTCTTTTTGTGAATGAAAAAACTTATTAGTCCCACATTGTGGAGTTTCCAAGTTTTAGTTGTTTTAAGAGACTATATAAGCATTTTAGTCCCACATCGGGAGTTTTTCTTCTTAAGTTGTATTTTTCAATTATATAAACAAATTCACTACTTTTATAAAATCTATGGGAAAGGGGTTGCTCCATATTTTATAGTCATTTCTTAAGTGTTGTGATTTTCCTTAATGGTTTTTTCGGGTGCCAAGCTCAAGTTGAGCATCTACTACATATGCTAGTAGTAGGTGTAGTAGGGTGTTTTATCGGAGATATCCGTCCTGTGGAGGGCTATAGCATCACTCTTGAGTGTAGCCGGGCGCTAATGTCTTAAGGGCAACATGTGAACACGTGACTCGCTCTATTTTCCAAAGTTTTGCCTTGTTGCTGTTGCGGAGATTTGGGGAGATCGTCCGTTTCATCAAATCGATCACTTCTATTTTAAAGGAGCTAAGTATCAATAACTTTTTGCTTATTTGATTTTGTCCTTGTTTTGATTATTGCACCCAACATGAGGTCCCGTCTTCTCAAATGAAAACGAGAGAGGCAAGTTCAAACTAGAACCTTGTTCGTTTCATTTCGATGCTGAGATTAATTTGCATCTATCCTATATTCTATATTCAGAAATGCTAGAATGATAAATTGTGGCAGCAAATACTTCATGTTGTTTCTAAGGAGTTTCAAATCACTGGGGGATAATACAAGTAGCTGAAATGGCTACCAATAATAGAGTCATCTGCAAGGTAGAGAGGAATAACTAGATCCAGACCATATGCACCGCGGTCATTGTCAGATTTCGGTAATCAGTTTGATTCGGGTTGGCGAATCGAAATCTGTTAGGACTTGTATCATTGCTTACTCAGTTCGAGTTATCTTTATATGGTCCAAGTGAATTTTTATTACTCATAAACTAACTTTATCATAGCATAATTTTCTTAATGTGCTGGGATGAGATACAAGTTCAGTGTAATAGAGTATATTAGAGATCATTGTAATTTATTACTCAATAATAGAGTCATCTGCAAGGTGAGAGGAACCTTTGAGATCCGAAGGTTTATCAAACCATCCAGTGAAATTTCATATAAAGTAAGACACTGGGATGTGATACAAGTTCCAAAATCTATTCGAATAAAATTTCCGATCAAATGACAATGAATCGATCATAAAAATTGGCTATAAAATGACAAACCACCAAAAACAAAATCGTTTGTATTAGAAATATGAGGAAATAGTTAGGAAATCTACACGTATCATGGATCATATCACTACCAATACATAACACAACAAGTCTATCATCTACAACGATAATGAACTAAACTAAAAGGGGAATTTTCCCAATAGCAAGTTTTAAGTTGCGCTGAATATTAAAATCGGCAGTCATGCTACCCAAACATCAGTAACTCTGTAACAAGTATAATATTCTAAGAGCAATGTAAACAGATACAAAATTCAAGTGGATTGGAGACTAAGAAGGCTGCAATGAAGGCTAAATTATACTCCCTCCCATTCCCAAATAATAGGTTGGTTTCTATAAATAGATGTTTCAAAAAAATAGGCTGGTTTCATAATCGGGAAAGTCAAACGTTCTTTAGTTTTAAAAAGATAAGCACCTCTTAACTTCTTTTGATGACAAGTGTCATGTGGACAATTTCTGTCATGGGACCATTTTTACTTCACTTCTTTTATTGACAAAGTGTCATGAGGTCCACTTTCAATGATTAGTTCTCTTAATTTCCTTAATTTTCTCTAAAAACAAAACCAGCCTATTAATTAGAAACGGAGGGAGTAGTAAATTTACTGTAATGGAAATTACAGAACCAGCCATACTTGAGTAGCGTTTCTAGCTGAACGGATTCCAAGTTGCTTAATCTAACACTTATAGACTTCCATTACTACACACAGGCATTCGGATCTAGCAAAATGAATACAACCTTCTTCTTTCTAACCTTTTTCCTTCCCCAACACAATCTCCCATGTATTATTCTAAAAGTGAATTGCGTTGCTATTATTGGTTAGGCAAAAATTCTTGGAGAATTAGATAATTACATTATTAGGTGACTTCCATAATTCCATCGTATCACAACCGTAATCTTTTGAGGATAACCGCTATACCTTGACTTGAGATCATGTATAATTTTTTTCCCTTAATGTCCCTGCAGCGGTATTCGCAACTCGCAAGTGTTCTTCCTTGCTCTTGGAATAGATGAGAACATCATCAATTGAAGCTTGACTACAAACTGATTTAGAAACAATCGAAATTACATTATTTAAACTAAATTTGGTTAAGCTTTATCTAAAATCAAACCTGACAAAATTCTATGGAGTAGAACAGAAAGTATTCATTTTTGTATTCTTTAGTGGATGGAGTTCCAACAACTTAAACGCCTCTTTGAAGACTTTTGCAAGAAGCATTATACTTCTATGATTCACGGGATGTTACAATTGAATTAGAACTCAGAAACAACATTATATATATGTAATTCGATCTTCCCAAAGGGCACCACCTAATTACTCCAAAACATAGTAGAATACCTGATTCAAGATGGATGTCTAGAATAACTTCACTAACATCCGGTCCAGAATGAAAGAAAATGGAGAATGCTCAAGATGAATTTCCATTTTTTTCCTCTGTATTCTGTCTTGCTTCAGATCAGGGCTCTAGACATCCAAAAAGTGGAGCATGACTACGGCATTTAGTGAATGATCTTTGTATTCTTTAACAAATTCATTACCTCCGATATTCTTCTTTTGTATTCTTTAGTGGATGGGTTTCAACAACAAAGAAACCTCATATCACATCATTATAAAACCAGAGCCATACCGTGTTAGGGTTTACAGACCAAAACACAAGGTTTTAAGTAACTTAATAGGTATAGAACCGGATAAAACCCTTTGAATTAGGGGTTAGCCACTATAATTAAGAAAATTGAGAAGATTAAGAAGAGAAAGAAAGCTAGAAGAAGAGTTTTCTGTATTAATTCTTGAGTTTTTACAAAACTCAGTGCGATATTATAATTTCAAATACTTGTAAAACAAGTAATGCTAACTATAGAGTTCAAACTAAACAAGGAAACTAGCTAGAATAAGCTAAATATAAAAAGAAACTAAATAAGTAAACTAATATGAATAAGGTGTTGGTACGCAACATCCACCTACTGCATACGAACCATTTTTGAAAAATGGCTTGTCCTCAATCCTCAAATAGTCAAATGGATGGAAACAAAGAAGTAACTCATCTGCATTTTCCCAAGTGGCATTTTCTTGTGGATGATCCATCCATTTGACTAACCATTTAGTCCCTGTTTCCATTTACGAACCATTTTGAAAATTTGCGCTCTAGTACTGAAAACTCTTCTTCTAGCTTTCCCACTTATCATAATCAATGATAGAAGGTAAAACTTTCTCAATAGAGATAGTTGATCCTATCTTCGATTTCAATTGAGAAACATTTGAAACACATGATGAATACGTATTGTTGCGAGGTAGTTTCAAATTATACGCTTTCTCAATGAGAGATAGTTGATCCTATCCTCTCAAGAACACGAAAAGGACCATAAAATCTTGGAGAACGTTTTGAGAATGATTGATTAATTCTTGTTCTCTGTCTATATGGTTGTAAATGAAGATAAACCCAATCACCTATAAAAAAATTCTCTTTACGTACGATGAGCATCGAGTGTATCCTTTTATTCTAGCTTGAGCATCATGTAAATAGAATTTTAGTAGTTTGAGGGTGTGATCGACAGACGCATTTATGTGTCTATATTAGTCTCAATTCTCTATAATGTTAGTACTCGATTTTGCGCTTATTTTGGTATTTTATGTCTTTATAGGTGTTTTGGAGAAATAAGCTTTTGCGGGAAAATTGGCTCAAAAAGTGGTATTTGCGCTCGTGGGAGAAAATTACTATTCGGACCCCTCATTTGGATAAGGGGCACCTCAATTACTAAGGGGAGACCACTTGCTATTTGCACTCGCTTGGATATGGGCACTACATCCCTAGCTTTTGAACCAATGGTTTTGGCGGGAAAAACTTGTTTTCACGAACAGTTAAGGTTGAATTTTTGGGGGATTGAAGAGATTCAATCGGCGAAAATAGTTTGGATGGGCTCATAAGGGATAAACGGGCTTGGTACATGTTGGATTAGGAAAACTTAGTCTTGATCATCGGTTTTCGGTTAAACGGGGAGGATGGTTTTACCGAGTTTGGTTTGAGTTTTGGACAAGATTTTCGGGTTTTCGTTGGATTAGATTCTAATTGGCCTATTAGGACAACACGGGGATGGTAAGAGATTTTGTAAACGTAAAAGGAAGATTTCACGTAATCTAGGTAACACGGGGGAAGGTACAATATTCTCGGAATTTTGATTCTATTACGGGAAGTTACATGTAATACAGGGAAGATATTGTCCCTGATTTATATCAATTTGGATATGTTTTCGGGGAAATAATACAACTAAGACGCGTAAAGAAATCCTAAAAAAAGGGATTATTCCCGGAACTTGGAAAAGAAGAAAACAGGGGTGTTCTCGTGGATTCAAGGACCTTGTGAAGTATATAAAAGGGGTTGGGATGTTCAAAGAAGGTAGTCGGGAGTTTGGGGTCGATTGGAGGCTTCGAAGTCAAAGCGAGAGAAGTTGCAGAATAATACGCAGCAGCGGTGAAGAAACGAAGGGCGACACTTCGAAGTGTTGTTCTCAAGAACACGAAGAATGCAGACTCATAGAGACGGTCTTTTATTCTCGCAACACATTTAATTTATCGTTCTGCCGCCAACGGAGTGTCTTGCAACGCTTATAAACGTTGCGATTTCACCGCTTTATTATTTTCACCTCTTGTAAGCACTTTTTGAGCTATGAATATCAATTTTGAACGTGTTTTCACCATGAGGATCTAAACCCCAACACTTTGGGATGACGGAGGAAGCCATGTTTCACAATGTTTGGTAATTATAATTGATTCTTAAGACTTCTTGCATTGATTTTAATCGATTTATGATTTTCATTGATTATTTGTGATTTTGTTTGATAGTGTATGCTTAGTCTAAGAACTTTTGATGCACTATGCTTGATTTACATGCGATGCTTTAAAAATCTACTTTTGGCAAAGAAATAGAGTCTAGAAAAGAGCTAAAATTGTTATAAATCATCAGACAACCAATTGATTGTGAAGCTTGGTGGAATCCTAAGTCCCGAGTATCTCTCAACATTGTTAAAATCTTTTCTTTGTTTTTAGTATTTTTGTTTATTAAGTCTAAAATCAATTCTAAAAAAAGTCCGTTTTAACGATACTCTACTTACCACTTCAAAACTACATCAATTTTTGGCCGTAAACGCGGACTTGTATTTAGGTTTAGGTTTTAGGTTTTGTATATATTTTATTTTTATTTTTTTAGATTATTTTTTTGTTCTATTTTATGTCTTTGGTATTTTTGTTTTTTTGTGCAGGTTTGCTTGAAACGGAAGTTGAAAGTTGGACTTGCCATAAAAGGAGAAAGCGAAGATTTTATTTTAAGGACTTTTATTTTTGGTAGTTTTTTTTTATTTATTTTTGGACTTGTATTTTCTTTTTTATTTGTTTGTGTTTTATTTTTAGTACTTTATATATATATATATATAAAAAACACGCACACACCAATTGCATCTTCGTCGGACTATCGAGTTTAGGAAAAGCTGGTGGATTAGTAAGTTGAACCCGTGCCTTGGGCCTTATGGGAGCACAACAAAGTCCACAAACCTCAGCCTCGTACCTTTGGGTATATTTCTCTGCAGTAACCCAAGCTTACCTAAATTAGTTAGCCCAAAGCATTTGCATGTGCATGATTTTCTTGCTTCACTAGTATTACTTATATTTTTGTCGAAATGGTGAAGGAAAATGATGATGAGGTCCCGTAAAAACCCTTAGGGATCGTTTGAACCGTCAAAAGGTAGTGCGTGAGCCGAGGTGTAGTTATACCGACTTCTAAGGTCTAGTTTGATATTAGACTGAGACTATTGACATGCTACGTAAGTTTAGGGGTTTGAGAATGAGAACCCGTATACCCACATAAGAGACTTTGAAATGATTTGTGACACAATGAACTATCCGAATGTCTCAAAGATGTGCTTAGGTTACGTTTGTTTCACTTCTCTCTATGATAAAGCCAAAGAGTGGTATCATTTTATTCCTTCCAAAACAATTACCACCAGGATGGTCTTGTAGAGGTATTTGTTAAGAAATTCTACCCACACCATAAGGCTGCTCTGTTAGGCGATCTATCCAAATATTTTAAGCGAAATTAGGGAAAAACTTCATGATTATGTAGAAGGTTTAGTGAATTGTTATACCAATGTCCACATCACGGCTTTGAAAAATCCCACATGGCCCAAATTTTATATGAGGGCCTTGATAGTGAAACCCGTATGCGGTAGAAACAATTAGTGGTGGAGAATTTACCCATCAAGACCCGGATAGATGTTTGACGAATTCTCGAGTTAGCAGAAAACTAGGCAATGGGCTTCAAGGAGAGAACCAGAAATACCTAGAAATCATATCCATAGGGTCGATAGAGTTGATTATGGGTCGGATATTCTTAGGCGTCTAGAGGCCTTAGAAATGAATCAAGGGTCACACCATGCTAGATACGAAGAGCAAGCCCATGCTCTTTATAAAAACTCTAGGTTTGAAAACCGTCAGAGATTTGATCCATACTCAGATACCTATAACCTGGTTGGAGGAACCACCAGAATTTCTCTTGGTCTGGGCCAGAGTCAAGTCGATCTAGTATTTCCCGGGCTCTCCAAAATTTTGGGTATCTAAGAACCATTTAGGGACGGATCGTTATCGAACCCAGTCGGATAAAAAAATAATGAGTTTAGAAGAGTCTCTAACCATCTTATCTCATAACACTGCAGAGTTTAAGCAAACGGTTGATAAAGGTTTACGGGAAAACTCTCGGGCTATTTGAGCTAAAAATTATAATTGCAAGAATTTTTTGAGCGAAAGAAAAGGAAAAGTCCCCCAATCAACCACTACCCAACACTAGAGGCAATTCATGAAGTATCCTCTAGAGAGAAAGAGTTCAATCATGTGAACTCTATAAGCTTAACCCACTTAGGAGTGGTACAAAGGTAGACAATAAGGTAGTCATGCCTAATAGTGGACATCTTTGTAGATCCACCTTCTAGTTCCCAAGATAAGCCCCGAAGGAGCCATTAGGCGGGAAGGGCGTAAAATTTCTAGTGATGCCAATGTGGTTCCCGATAGGTCTGAATTGGTGCCCAGAGCTCCATATCCACGGTTGTTAGCTCAACAAAAGAGAGAGTCGACTTTGTGAAATAATGGAAATATTTAAGCAGTCAACATTAACATCCCTTTATTAGAAGCAATTAGGCAAATGCCTTATGCCAAATTCCTTAAGGATATTTTTACGAAACGTAAGCAATGTCCATAAGAAAGCCTTTTTAGCTGGTCAGAGTAAGTTCAATCCTTCTAGACCAAACAGCCCCTAAGTATAAAGCACTCGGATGCCCCACCATATCTTGTACGATTGGTAATCACACGGTTGATAAAGCATTACTTAACTTAGGAGCCGAGTGTTAACCTACTCTGCGTACCATGTGTACACCCAACTAGGTCTTGGTGAGTTGAAACCGACTAAAATGACCCTAAAGTTAGCTGATAGGTCTGTCAAAGTACCTCGTGGTATCATAGAGGATGTACTGATTGAGGTTGATAAATTTATTTATCCAGTGGATTTTTTTTGTTTTAGACAATCAACCTGTTCAGGACCCTAGTGCTCAAATAACGGTGATTTTAGGTCGCCCATTTTTAGCTATATCTAATGCTATAATCAACCGTAGGACTAGACTTATGAATATATCCTTTGGTAATATAACCACCGAGCTAAATGTCTTTAATGTTACTAGACAACCTTCTAATGAATCGGGAGAAGTGAATATGATTAGCACTTTAGTTCGGGGATCTAGTTCGGGATAGTGGGACGACACTTTATTGGATGATCCTTTAGATGAATTTGATGAGATTATCTTAAGTCAGTTAGATGACCAAAATGTTGAACTAGAAGAAGCTCTCGAGTATTTTAAAGACTCGAGGATCCGAGAAATTCAAGCAAAAATTAGAGGTCTTTAAGAAAATCCGATTTCCCCTAAGTTTGGGGTGATGATGGCCAAATAAAAGTCCCTAATTTGGGACTCGAGCCTAGTATGCATGATGTATTACTTGAGTCTCTTCCGAGCTCCTCAACGACCCTCCGATCTTTTGTCCAAGAGGAAATCCAACCACTAGAAACCCATAGTTCGGAAAAATCGTTTGTCAAGACACTCATATGAAGCCCAAGTGGGCACCAGAAAAACCCAATTGTCTTGCAGGAAACCTTGGATGAGGATGTGCTCTATCTGTTAATTTTTCTGATTTGGTGCAGTTGTCTAATAATTGTGGAAATTTTAATTGATTTTGTTGACCCACAGTTGTTTCGACTATTGATATATGATTTGAAAGGTAATTAGCCATTTTGTGGTATTTACCGTCGGGCTGAAGACTTTAAATTTAGCACTTCTTGGGAGGTAACTGATGTGGTTTTATGTTGTTGTAGAAAGTGGTAGTAAAAGATGTCGTTCACTCGACTTGTGAAGATTCAATTTTAGATTCAAATTCAATAGAAAACTTACGAAGTTGTTATCAAGATTATAAAAAGCACCGAGACTCGGGATTCCACCATTGACCAATTAAGTGATTGGTCTAATCAATATTCATGCAATTCTTTGCGTTTGAAGAGATTCTAATATATTGCCTCTATTAGATTTTCGATCTAACAATTGTATACATCAAGCATGAAACATTAAAAGTATTAAACTAAGCATGCTCCATCAAAACGAATCACAATTATTCAATAAAAATCAATTTTCCAATATTAGTTCCATGCAAAAAAATCATAAAAGAAATTGCAAAAAATAGTTAAAATAGAAATATACCACTTTTCATGGAACAATGGCTTCCTCCGTCGCCTCGGCTAAGGGGTTTAGCTCCTCATATTATTCACGTGCTCAAAGTAGGTGTTCATAGCTCAAAGGATGAAAAACAGAAAACTACTAAACCGGCGACTTTGTAACAGATATAATTATTCGAAGTCAGCATTGCTGAGAAACCTTTAATGGGCTGTTGCGAACTCATTAATTGTTACAAGAATTGTGACAAAAAGGTATGGAATTTTGAAACTAAAGGCCACGGATTCGCGACTTTCCTTAAGTGTTGCTCTGTTCTTCGTCCTCCCTCTCGCTTTGTGTTCTCTGCAACTCATTGTGTCTCTTTAAAAGCCTCTAAAATCTCCCCAAAGGTCTCGATTCCCTTTGTGTGACCCCAAAACTCAATATTTATACATACCGCCTTCAAATCTCCACGAAAATCTTTGGTATTCTTTCCTCCCAAGTCTCGGCTTCTTCTTTCCTTTGTTTTTTTTCAACGGAATTCTCTCACTTAGGTCTTCTCGTGAACCCAAATTTCATTTAAACTCGATAAGTCGAATCTTGTGAGAATATATCTTTCACAATCCTTCACGCAACCTCCATGTATACCAAGCAAAGAAAACACCGAGACTAACTTTCTGTTTGTATCACCTCCACGCGGCGTCTTGGTTTATACGAATATTTTGTTGCTATCCAGGACTCTAAAGATAGAGTTATATACGGCATAGGATATTTCTTGCTTTCTCCCACGTAATTGCAAGTATATTAGAAGATACAGGGAAACTCTTGCTTTGTTTTACGTGAGATAGAAACTTGATTTTTTCCCTTCGAGAAATCAAACTCCTCGGCAACCCTGTTACACCGCAACAAGCTAAGACCAATATCCAAAATTTGGATGGCAATTTGCCCCACCCAAACCCATCCCCGTGGGACCCGCCCCTATGGGTTAGGGTTTTACCCGTATAAATGGGGAACGGGCGCGGAGTACGGGGAATCCCGAAATTAATGATGCGGGGATGGGATTCAAGGTCCCCGCCCCATACCCGTCCCATATTTGATTTGCACTCAAGATTGGCTGTAGGATAAGATGAAAGGTAAAAGAATATTTGTTGTATTAAAGCAATTTTTACATTTTAAATACTTATTTACGGATTTATATATGATACATTTCTTTATATTTGGTTGGTGGATTAAAATCAGAACGTGGAACTTTTTGGGAAGACAATGAAGAAGACCATGATGAGATGATTAACATGGAGGAAGATGGTTAATAATGAGGAACTACGAAGTAAAAAGAACCATAATTCTTAATTGTGGGTCAATTGTTTCCTTTATTTTCGATTTTAGTTGGTTATGATAAACTTAAAATTTTAAAATGCACTTTGCATAGGTTATTATTATTGTTTGGAACATTATAATTATTTTTAAATTATTATTATTTATAAAATTCTAATTTATATTTATTGTAGTGTTAGGGTAACCCATGGGGAACCCATCCCTATGAGGATTCTCCATACCCATCCCCGCCCCATTCTTACGGGGAACGGGTAGGGGATGGGTTTTGGTTTTCGAGACAGGGGTAGGGGATGGGATTCAAGGTCCCGCCCCATACCCGCCCCATTGCCATCCCTAATCCAAATCCTAATCCCACTCAATCTCCGATTAAATCTCCACATAAATCGAAACATGAATGACGCAAAATAACCAACGATTTCACTTAAAAACCAAGGTTTGAATCGTGAAGATGGGTTCCCCCTAACCATCTGCTTTGGACTCCCTTTATCACTTGGGGTGTCTGGGGTGTAAATAACAAGTGGAAGCCCCTTAGTAATTGAGGTGCCCCTTATCCAAATGAGGGGTCCGAATAGTAATTTTCTCCCACGAGCGCAAATACCACTTTTCGAGCCAATTTTCCCGCAAAAGCTTATTTCTCCAAAAACACCTACAAAGACATAAAATACCAAAATAAGCGCAAAATCGAGTACTAACATTACGAGAGAATTGAGACTAAAATAGGCACATAAATGCGTCTATCAAATACCCCCAAACTTATTATTTGCTAGTCCCGAGCAAATCAAATCCTAAAATAAAATCCTAACTCACTGCGCAGGCATCGTCGATTGCATTTAGCGTATGCAATAAGCCTTTAAACCCTAGGTGGCCCTAGTGGCCGAGTTATAGTCTCGGGAAGGTTTGCAGGGAGTGTACCCACAAAACCTTTACTCAGGACCTAGCTATCTACGCAAAACCTGGAAAGCACAAAAAGTCTCCTTGGTTGGCATACTTATTGACTACACGAGGAAGTACCCTGATGCGAAATTCCAATTGTTGTACACGAGTTTGCACTCAAGCATACTAAAATACATATATAAGTCACAGAGCTCTACTCGGATAGTATCACTTTATGGACATCAATATAACGAGTCAAAACTAATCACATGGATAGATCAAGAAGATGGATATAGAGAAAAACATAGATGGTTTTGATGTTTACTAAGTGAACAGTATTTCCCATATCTGTCTGAAGGCCTCCCAAAAATGAACCTATCCTAATGGACTGAGATACTAGTCTGACTAATATCAACACACTGGCATATACAAGGGAACCAGTGGTCGATAAACCTAACTCTAGGTCAACACAACTGGCATATACAAGGGTTCCAGTGGTCGACTTTATTGAATTTATTCCGGTTGTTTTGATGGTCTGGTCTCATTTTCTTTTTTCTTTCTTTCTTTTTTTTCTTTTTCACTTTTTTTTTTCCGTATCTCAATCACTCTATTTCACCCTAGCATTGGTAACAATTTGATTCGTGGGCCCCACCTAATCACTTAGAGAAACATAGTTTAAAAAACAAAACAAAATAAAAACAGAAGTGAAAAGGACTCAACGAGATATGGTGAAACTATCATGTTATTTCTAACACTGAGCTCTGTGCTTTTTATGAATAGACTCTTTAGATGTTGTCATCTAATCAGATTGGTTCCTCAACTCCTACAACCAATATGCTTCCATCCACTTAGATTGGTTAGTGCCATCCTTAATAAGCATAAATTTCTAGGCTATGGAGTTTAATAATGAAAGCGCAACTAAAAGTTTCTCCCATACCCCCAAACTTAAATCTAACATTGTCCTCAATGTTTTAAAGATAAAATTAAAAGCATAAACAAGGAGAAACAATTTACCAATTGAAGTAAAAGAGATAAGGAAAGATATTACCGTGTCGCAAGAATATTGGGTTACCTCCAAAGAAGTGCTAAGTTTACGTCTTCAGCCCGGACATTACGTACCCATAAAATTACCCTTTCAAATCGTATATCAATAGTCGAAACAACTGTGGATCATCAAAGCCAAATAATACTGCCACTAAAATGAGACAAGCGCACGGGATCGGAAAAATGAATGGATGGAGCACATCCTCATCCAAGGTTTCCTGCCAAGACAACCTGGATTTTTCTGTGGTGCCCACTTGGGCTTCATATGAATATCTTGATAAACGGATTTACCCAAATAACGAGTCTCAAATAGCTGGATTTCCTCATGGATAGTATCAGGAGGATCGGGTTGTGAAGTCGGAAGAGACTCGGATAATACCTCAGACACACTGGGATCGAGTCCCAAGTTAGGGACTTCTAATGGGGATACTTGACGATCAATACCCCCAAACTTAGGGTAATCACTACTCTCTGTAAGACCTAGCACTATGGCTTGAATTTCTAGATCCTTAGAGTCTTTAAAATACTCTAGAGCTTCATCTAGTTCTCTACCCCCAAACTTAGGGTTATCATAACTCTCAGAAAGACCTAATATTGTAGAGTCCTTAAAATGTTCGAGAGCTTCTTCTAAATCTAAAGTCTGGACATCTATCTGACCTAAGAGAATTGTCTCATCAAATTCATCCAAAGAATTACCAAACAAATTGTCATCCCAATTGCCCTGAACTAGATCATGAACTAAAGTGCCAATCATATTCACTTCCTCTAAATCATCAGAAGGTTGTCTAGTAACATTAAAGACATTTAGTTCAGTGGTCATATTACCAAAGGATAAGTTCATAAGTCTGTCTTACGAGTTGATAACAACATTAGACGTGGCTAAAAATGGGCGACCTAAAATTACCAGGTATTTGATTTCTGGGTCGGGGAAAAAGTTGTGTATCTAGGACTACGAATCTACGGGATAAATAAACTTGTCGACCTCAATAAGAACATCCTCTATCACACCACGAGGAATTTTAACGGACCTATCAGCTAACTGCAGTGTTATCTTGGTAGGTTTCAATTCACCAAGTCCTAGTTGTAAGTACACATGGTACGGAAGTAAGTTCACACTAGCTCCTAAGTCAAGTAAAGCTTTCTCTACCTGTGTTTTCCTATCGTGCAAGCAATGGTAGGGGCACAGGTCTTTATACTTAGGAGTTGCGTTGTTCGAATGATCGAACTTACATGACTAGCTAAAAAGGATTTTCTAGGGATACTAAGCCTTCGTTTTCACGTACACATATCTTTAAGGAATTTGGCATAAGCGGAAGTTGCCTAATTTCTTGGTAATTCAAGGTTTATGGTAACTTTTTTAAAAACCTCCATTATGTCATTAAAGTTGGATTCACTTTTTGTTGGTAATAATAGCTATGGAAATGGGGCTCTAGGCATAAAATAGGGCCTCTCGGGAACCGAATTGACATCATCGGAGATTTTATCGGTCCCCTCGGCTATGGATGGTCTGAGGGGTGTTCTCTGATATGCTCACTATCGGGAATGGTTACCCGATTGTCTACTACTTTACCACTCCTAAGGGTTCTAATTGAATTCAATTGTTGTAATGGTTTTGCACCTATTTCATGAACTCTTCTAGGGTTGTGTTGTGTTTGACTAGGGAACCTACCCTTTTCTATCAAAGATTCATTTATCGAATAACTTTGGTCTTTTAACTCGGAAATAGCTTGAGAATTAGCGACTTATATTTTTACTTTCTTCATGCCATGTGAAAGTGTTTGGTGAATCTTATCGGTGTTTCGAATAAACGAGATGAGAGTTTCTTCTAGACTTGAAATTTTCTTATCGGTGATTAAACCGAGATGGTCCCTGAAAGATTCTTAGTATAGCCAAAACACAGGGGAACATTAGAATTACTAAACCGGCCTTGACTACGGCCTTTAGACCATGAAAGGTTCGGATGGTTTCTCCAACCGGGGTTATAAGTTTTGAATATGGGTCGAACTTCCGAGAGTTATCGAATCTAGTGTTATTGTAAAGAGCATTGGCTTGTTATTCCATAGTATGGCCTTCACAAAAGGCTCCACCCGAGCTACTAGTGTGACCCAATTCTAAAGCTTCTAACCTTTTAGCTATTGCTGCAATTTTGGCATCCGATTCATAGTCTCCTTCTACCCTATTAACGTTTTATATGCTTAGAAGAATTGTTTTCTGGGGTACCCTAATATTTTCCCATTGTTCGGTCTTTTCGGCGATTCATTCAAAAATTTCATCGCCGCATCAACTATTTGGTTTTCAAACCCACCTGTACATGATGTAGTTTTTACAGTGATAAGTACAGATTCGTTGCTCGGACTCTTTTAAAGATTTGGTTTTTGATTATTAAAAGAAAATACTAGACAAACTAAATAAAATTGATTTTGTTACCAAGGAGGAGAGATGAATCTAGGGCTTTGGATTCCGCTACTTCTAATGATGGTAAACTCAATGATAGGTGTAGAATACACCGTATTTAATATCTAGTATTTATGCTTTCTTTGCGAGTTTTCTTGTAAATTATGTATCTTATGTGTGCTTTTGAGTTTATTAGGTGCAATGGAGTCATTTGGAGCAAAAAGACCAATTGTAACTCGTTCAAATACAAGATTTCTACTTTTCATTATGTAGAGGACGAGAAGATGAAGACGATGGCGAAAGAACGGAGTCATTCTGAGTTCGTATGAAGAAGTTATGAGCAAAACAAGAACTCATAAGCAAAGGGGCAAAATGGTCATTTTATCGGAAAGTACTATTGGTAACCCCACTGTACGTTAAGGGGTATCCATTGTGTTAAGGGGTGAACTGTTGCAAAGGGGCTGCTAAAGGGAGTCTGGTCCTTTACTTGGGGGAAGCCAGAATTCAAATAGTGTTAAGTGCAGCCGGCCTATTTACTCAGGGCCACCGTCTTCTCCCATGCAAACCCAACAGAACAGAACTTGAGTTTCACGACCAGTTCCGGCCATTCTCGTGTTGCTACATTACAACCAATTTCGATGCAAGGAGGAACACAGAATAGTGGTGTTGTTACCATGGGAAGAGGGCAACGAGAGTTTGAAGGAAACGGAGCTCGACAGAAGGTACTGCTGCCAGTGAAGGAGCTGGTGATGATCGATAAATGTTGCTGTCATGATTAAAGATGGAGAAGAAAGAGTTCGAGCTGATGAAAGGCAGTGATGCTCAGGCTTTTCCGTGATTGAGATAACGCGAGCAGGCAGGCAGGAACCGTTGGAGATTACAAAACAGGGATCATGGTTTGATCGTGATGATCATTGCTGACGATAGATTTTGGATATTAACAGGGAATGGCGATTGATGGAGTTGATCAGAGGCTAAAGGAGATGGGTTTTGAGCTCGTGTTGGCAGCAATGAAGCTTAGTCGTTGTGGGTGTTGTTGGCAGTGATCACGATGGTGATGATGATGTCAGGGACGATATGGATGAGTGTTGTTGCTGAGGATGGAAGATATGGAGCATTCGACAGGGTGTTTGCTGTCATTCTTGGCGGAAGAGCTAGTGACAGGGGAGCATGGCAGTGAACGTTGCTGCCATTGTGGAGGATGACACCGATGTGAGAGTTCAGCTCGAGAAGGAGTTAATGGAGATGGCAGTGATCATATTTCCGGTGGTGGAGTGTGCTGATAATCTCTGGAGGCCGAGTTTGTTGTGCTGCCATGATCGGATGATAAAAAGAAGAACTCGAGCAGAGAAGTGAAGATGATAACTCATTGGCAGTGATGATCATAATGGTGATGGGAAGATTGCAGCTGCCAGAGACGATTGAGCTGAGCTGGTGATTTTGGTGGAGATAAAGAGAAGAGGAAAGCTCGAACTGTTGGCTGTTATTCTGAAGCAGAGAGAAGCTAGGGCAGAGATGCAGTTCAAAATGGAGCTGATGCTGTGTTCGGTTCATGATGGTCGGGCCTTGCTGTGACTGAGAAAACAGGGAAAGCCATGGCTGTCATTTGTTGAATGCTGATGGCAGTAACGATAGTGGTAGCTGAGAATCAGGTAGTGATGATATATCGGCCATAAAGTTAATGGTGATGGCTGCTGGTGCTGTCGATCGATGGTAGCTGAGTTTCTGCCAATTCTGAAAGATGCTGGTACAAGTTGGCTACTGAGAATTGATGTGAATTCGAGTAGCAGACAGAGAGACTGATGGCAGTGATTGATGTTGGAGGAGATTAAAAAGATGAACAGGCAATGGAGATATTGTTGATAGAGCTGTGATACTATAGTGGCTGGTAATGGAGATGGGTTTAGAGTTTCTTGAGAGCCCGAGTTGGACAGGGAATAGTAATGGCTGCTTCCATTGAAGTTGAACATGGACCGAGGGTTGCTGTTGTGAGTATGAGAAGAGTTTTCGAGTATCTGGGACCGACCAAAAACAGCAAGAAGTCAGGGAAGTGATGGAACAAAACCAGAGATCCGTATCGTAGTTGAACTTGGTTATTGCTGGTAAAAAGTGCATTTCAATACGTCAAGGTGCATCGAAGCTTGAGGAATCAACGGTGCTAAAGAGAATTTCGTGCCTCACTTGGGTTCCGTTGTGGTTTTGGCCAGTGAGAATACGTGTACAGTTAATGAGGTTACTCCATCTCACACCATAGTACGGCCACTGAATTTGCAAATAAGAGAAGTCTGCTCCACCGACCTTGTGATCCATATCAATTTCGAATTGGGAGGAAGTTTGGCCGCGACTCCCATATATAAATAGGAGTAGACAGAGACCGAAAGGGGACAACTTTGGGGGGAGAAAAATACACAGAACTTTTGGGATATCTATCTTTTGACCACGTTTTATTATTCTCTTCTCTACTTTGTTCTAGGGTTTTACAACATGAAGTATTTTCTCTTTCTTCTTGTGATGAACTCCATGAATATGAGTACCTAAGTTTATTATTGGTTATGGAATAGTTGAATTTCACATAATATGATTCTTTGATTCAATATATTAGTTTTGTCTCATAATTATCGTTTGCAATTCTCGAAAATATTGTTTTATGATTGATTGATTGTTTTGTCAAGTTGCAAATTGGTAGAACTTCTAATCATATCTATTGCTAGTTTAGGGTTTATTATACGCAAAAGTGATATTCCTTGGATACAAGTAGCATAATATGATTATAGTTTGTAGTGATATATTCTTATGATCATATGTGAATCGTAACCTTTGTTAAATTGAATTAGTGCGCTTTCCACGTTCAATTGCTTTGATTGGCCTGATTTCATAGAACTTAACGCATCTAGGGAATTAAACTTGATTAGTGCTTTTACACGTTAGGTTGTTCCTTTAGGTAGAATTCATATTCAGCGTCTTTTAATGTGTTTGTTGATGACATGAGGAGATTTGCGGGATATTCTTGCGATCAAGGTATTCTAGGGTCTTTGATAAAAGTTGAGATTAAAAATCAATTCTAGTTATTGTGAAAAGCATGTTAGTGAATGAAAACGAAATCCGTAACCAATATCTTTTTCTTGCCTTATTTGTTTGCTTATTTGTTTCTTTGTTTTTATATTTGCTTAGTTTATAAAAATCAGAAAATCCACCGGTGTTTTATATAGGAAACCATAACAATTTGACAACCTAGACCTCTCTGTGGGATCGATCCTTTCTTGCCCTTGCTATATTTATATTTTGAGTAGTAAGAAAGTGTAATTATATTTGTGTCGGGCGACAATAGGTCAAATTTTGGCGCCATTGCCGGGGAGGCAGCGGTTGTTAATTGTTTTTGGTTTCTTATTTTTGTATTTAGTTTTTGTTTTGTTTTTTTTTTTTTTTTTTTTTTTTCTTATTTTTCGGGTTCTAACCTTGGTTTGAGAATTATTTGGTGCTTATTTCTATGGAAGGAGCATATTGGAACGATGGATATGGTTTTCAACAACCTCAACAATACGACAACTACCAATTCCATGGGTATAATCAAAACCAATTCATTGGTTATGACCAATACTCCATGGAACCTTATGGTTTTCCTCAACAACCTTATGGGGAACAACCACAAGTATGGGAGGATTCTTATGCTCGTGAACAAAAGTCTCTAACTTTATAGACAAAGTTTCCACCTTTTTACAAGAGGAATTTCAAAAGCTAAAGAGACTACAAACGAGCAACTCCAAGAACTTCGTGACGGTTTTGCTAGCTTGCGAAGAGGCATTGATCAATACAAGGAAGATATGGATAATTCTAATGTGCATATGGTTTGTGATGAATATTTGATTGATGCTAATGTTGAAAAAGGCGAATCCTTGGGCACTTTCGTGGATAATTGTGTAGTTAACTCAACTCTTGATCGTAATAATGATCATTCACCTATTCAAAAGGATGAGTTAGAGATAAGTAACACTAAATTCAGCGAGGAACAATCTTATGTTGACTATGATAGTGACGGTGATTATGATACATTGCTTGAAACAACTCATGGCGACATCTCCGAGGAGTCTTTTTGGGATCAAGATGAAGACGAAGAGGAATATGATGACACTTGTGTAGATTACTCAAGCATTGATCTTAATAATGATCAAGAGCCTATTCAAAGGGTGGAGCTTGAGGATGATGCATTTTCGAGTGTTCTAAAAAGTTTCTTATGATAAAATTTGGATCCGCAAAAGAGTATGTGCCTTACAACAAAAGGAGGAGTATGTTGAGAATGAAACCGTTATAACCAATATTGTGGAAGACCCAATTGAGCTTGCAAATGATTGTGATGATGATGTTTATGTCGAGACTATGGTTACTGCAGAAACGGACGAAGAATGGTTGCAAGGTTTGATAGAGGACCATGATATACAAGAGGTGAATAATTCACTTGAGTTTTTCAAGGATGAAGAGGATTACGTAATACAAGAGATTGTGCAAGGTTTATCTAACCCTTTGCCTATTGTTTCTTCTCCTTTACCTCTTATTGGTTTGAATGTATGTGCTTCGAGAATATTGTTGACTGACTTTGTTTCTCGTTTTCCGCCATTAGAGAAACTTGATTCTCATACTATGCAGGTTATGGAACAAGAAACTGTGGAAGTACCCACTCCTATATCCTTTATGCACTTCCAAGTGTGGCCAAGAATAAGTGTGGGGAAGCTTTTATCGGTTCTTAGCTTCACTTTTGTTTTATATTACTAATATTTGTGTGAAGCTAGTGTTTGCAAAACAGGTTCTATGGACGGATCCCCAACTTTTCAGATTATTGGTGTATGGGGAATGAATCTTACAAGAAGCTACGTCGGGCCGTCGACTTTAAAACAAGCGCTAAGTGGGAGGCAACCCACCGGTTTTGTATCTCTTATCCTTTTGCATTTTATTTTTGTTTCGTTTATTTATTTTTTACTGTTTTCATATCATATTTGCATCTCCATGTTTAATTTCATTGAGTCCGTAGTCTATCTTAGAAGAGAATTATGACGAATACCTTTTCGTCAGAAAATTTCAGACTGCGCGTAGTTCAGTCCAGAGACCATAACTGTCACAGCCCGTTTATCGAAACACTGTGAAATTTTGACACTGTGTAGAAAACACGTAGGTGAACAACTTTTGTGAAATGGGGTTTTTTCCAAATTCCTTACCAATTTGCACAGTTTTTGCGTTTTATCTGATGTTACGTCAGAATTCAGAACTTTCGGTTTTACACATTGAGGACAATGTGAAGTTTAAGTGTGGGGAGCATTTATATGTTTGTATAGTTTGTTTTTGACACCATTAGTGGATGGAACCATTTTGAATGCAGGAGTTGAGGAACCAATTAACTAAAAGGGAAGAATATAGCTCTTTAAAATCACAAATTAACATGATAGTTGTTACCATATCTCGGAATATCACCATATCACATTCTATTTTTTTTTTTTTTCCATATTTATCTATTGTTCTCTAAGTGCTTTGGTGGGTCACTAAAAATCGACGTGTTATTACTGCTAGGATGAAATAGAGTGGTTGAGTTACTAGGAAAAAAAAAAAATGAAAAAAAAAGAAAAAAAGAAAAAAAAGGACCGATCAATTAGACCAAAACGGAATAAAAAGACACTTGGGAATAGCAGTATGTGTGAAACGTAGTCCCTGTCTCCGTCGCCTAAACAAGCGTGGAATGCAGGATCCAAGGCAACTATCATGTACTTGCTGACAAGAAGCATGCGCTTGGATCCAAAAGATCTAATCATGCCGTGTAAAAAAAAAAGAGAAATTGGATCCAGTTTGATCCAATCAAAAAAAAAAAAAAAAAAAAGTTTTATATTGGTTGAATAAAGTCACTTCGGGTTCCCTTGTATATGCCAGTGAGTTGATGTAGGATTCAAACCAAGTAGCTCAATCCAATAGGATTAGGTTCATCTTAGCAGTGACCTTCAGACAGATATGGGAAACATCGAACACTTGTGAATATTCGCCAACATCTACATCTATATCCATCTTCTTAATCTTTTCATTGTGATTGTGGTTTGTTAGTTTCCGAGTATTGTGGCTTGTTCGACTATCTAAATAGAGTTTATTTACTAATATATGAATTGAATTTGCAAGGTACCTCCTCCCCGTAGTCAATTTGGATTCGTTCATTGATTTGTCACAAATAGACGGAGTTTGAAATATAGGTTTTGTGGGTATATCTCTAGTAAACCCTCATGAGACTATAACTCGTCCACTAGGGACACCTAGGGGTTTAAAGGCTTGTTATTTATGCTAAAAGTGACCGTAGCCTCGACGACACGGAGTTGTTGTATTTTATTGTTTTGTTTGATTTGCTCGAGGACTAGCAAAGTCTAAGTGTGGGGGAATTTGATAGGTGTAGAATACACCGTATTTAATATCTAGTATTTATGCTTTCTTTGCGAGTTTTCTTGTAAATTATGTATCTTATGTGTGCTTTTGAGTTTATTAGGTGCAATGGAGTCATTTGGAGCAAAAAGACCAATTGGAACTCGTTCAAATACAAGATTTCTACTTTTCATTATGTAGAGGACGAGAAGATGAAGACGATGGCGAAAGAACGAGTCATTACGAGTTCGTATGAAGAAGTTATGAGCAAAACAAGAACTCATAAGCAAAGGGGCAAAATGGTCATTTTATCGGAAAGTACTATTGGTAACCCCACTGTACGTTAAGGGGTATCCATTGTGTTAAGGGGTGAACTGTTGCAAAGGGACTGCTAAAGGGAGTCTGGTCCTTTACTTGGGGGAAGCCAGAATTCAAATAGTGTTAAGTGCAGCCGGCTTATTTACTCAGGGCCACCGTCTTCTCCCATGCAAACCCAACAGAACAGAACTTGAGTTTCACGACCAGTTCCAGCCATTCTCGTGTTGCTACATTACAACCAATTTCGATGCAAGGAGGAACCTGAGAGAATAGTGGGTGTTACCATGGGAAGAGGGCAACGAGAGTTTGAAGGAAACGGAGCTCGGCGGAAGGTCTGCTTTGCCGATGAAGGAGAAGTGGTGATGATCGATAAATGTTGCTGTCATGATTAAAGATGGAGAAGAAAGAGTTCGAGCTGATGAAAGGCGGTGATGCTCGGGCTTTTCCGTGATTGAGATAACGCGAGCGGGCGGCGAGGCCGTTGGAGATTACAAAACGGGGATCATGGTTTGATCGTGATGATCACTTTGACGATAGATTTTGGATATTAACGGGGAATGGCGATTGATGGAGTTGATCAGAGGCTAAAGGAGATGGGTTTTGAGCTCGTGTTGGCAGCAATGAAGCTTAGTCGTTGTGGGTGTTGCTGGCGGTGATCACGATGGTGATGATGATGTCGGGGCGATATGGATGAGTGTTGTTCTTGAGGATGGAAGATATGGAGCATTCGACGGGGGTGTTTCTTTGTCATTCTTGGCGGGAAGAGCTAGTGACGGGGAGCATGGCGGTGAACGTTGCTGCCATTGTGGAGGATGACACCGATGTGAGAGTTCGGCTCGAGAAGGAGTTAATGGAGATGGCGGTGATCATATTTCCGGTGGTGGAGTGTCTTTGATAATCTCGGGAGGCCGAGTTTGTTGTCTTTGCCATGATCGGATGATGAAAAGAAGAACTCGAGCAGAGAAGTGAAGATGATAACTCATTGGCAGTGATGATCATAATGGTGATGGGAAGATTGCAGTCTGCCCGGAGACGATTGAGCCGAGAAAAGTGATTTTGGTGGAGATAAAGAGAAGAGGAAAGCTCGAACTGTTGGTTTATTGTCCAGACGAGAGAAGCTAGGGCAGAGATGCGATTCAAAATGGAGCCGATCTTGTGTTCGGTTCATGATGGTCGGAGCCTTCTTGTGGATCGAGAAAACAGGAAAGCCATGGCTGTCATTTGTTGAATCTTGATGGCGATAACGATAGTGGTAGGCGAGAATCGGAGTAGTGATGATATATCGGCCATAAAGTTAATGGTGATGGCTTTGGTCTTTGTCGATCGATGGTAGGCTGAGTTTCGCCATTCCTCAAAGATCTTTGGTACAAGTTGGCTACCGAGAATTGATGTGAATTCGAGTAGCGTAGACGAGAGACCGATGGCGGTGATTGATGTTGGAGGAGATTAAAAAGATGAACAGCAATGGAGATATTGTTGATAGAGTTTGTGATACTATAGTGGCTGGTAATGGAGATGGGTTTAGAGTTTCTTGAGAGCCCGAGTTGGACAGGGAATAGTAATGGTTGCTTCCATTGAAGTTGAACATGGACCGAGGGTTGCTGTTGTGAGTATGAGAAGAGTTTTCGAGTATACGGGACCGACCAAAAATAGCAAGAAGTCGGGAAGTGATGGAACAAAACCAGAGATCCGTATCGTAGTTGAACTTGGTTATTCTTTGGTAAAAAGTGCATTTCAATACGTCAAGGTGCATCGAAGCTTGAGGAATCAACGGTGCTAAAGAGAATTTCGTGCCTCACTTGGGTTCCGTTGTGGTTTTGGCAGTGAGAATACGTGTACGATTAATGAGGTTACTCCATCTCACACCATAGTACGGCCACTGAATTTGCAAATAAGAGAAGTCTGCTCCACCGACCTTGTGATCCATATCAATTTCGAATTGGGAGGAAGTTTGGCCGCGACTCCCATATATAAATAGGAGTAGACGAGAGACCGAAAGGGGACAACTTTGGGGGAGAAAAATACACGAGAACTTTTGGGATATCTATCTTTTGACCACGTTTTATTATTCTCTTCTCTACTTTGTTCTAGGGTTTTACAACATGAAGTATTTTCTCTTTCTTCTTGTGATGAACTCCATGAATATGAGTACCTAAGTTTATTATTGGTTATGGAATAGTTGAATTTCACATAATATGATTCTTTGATTCAATATATTAGTTTTGTCTCATAATTATCGTTTGCAATTCTCGAAAATATTGTTTTATGATTGATTGATTGTTTTGTCAAGTTGCAAATTGGTAGAACTTCTAATCATATCTATTGCTAGTTTAGGGTTTATTATACGCAAAAGTGATATTCCTTGGATACAAGTAGCATAATATGATTATAGTTTGTAGTGATATATTCTTATGATCATATGTGAATCGTAACCTTTGTTAAATTGAATTAGTGCGCTTTCCACGTTCAATTGCTTTGATTGGCCTGATTTCATAGAACTTAACGCATCTAGGGAATTAAACTTGATTAGTGCTTTTACACGTTAGGTTGTTCCTTTAGGTAGAATTCATATTCGCATCTTTTAATGTGTTTGTTGATGACATGAGGAGATTTGCGGGATATTCTTGCGATCAAGGTATTCTAGGGTCTTTGATAAAAGTTGAGATTAAAAATCAATTCTAGTTATTGTGAAAAGCATGTTAGTGAATGAAAACGAAATCCTTAACCAATATCTTTTCTGTCTTATTTGTTTGCTTATTTGTTTCTTTGTTTTTATATTTGCTTAGTTTATAAAAATCAGAAAATCCACCCGGTGTTTTATATAGGAAACCATAACAATTTGACAACCTAGACCTCTCTGTGGGATCGATCCTTTCTTGCCCTTGCTATATTTATATTTTGAGTAGTAAGAAAGTGTAATTATATTTGTGTCGGCTGACAATAGGTCAAATTTTTGGCGCCATTGCTTGCCAGGGGAGGCAAGCGGTTGTTAATTGTTTTTGGTTTCTTATTTTTGTATTTAGTTTGTGTTTTGTTTTTTTTTTTTTTTTATTTTTTTTCTTATTTTCTGAGTTTTAACCTTGGTTTGAGAATTATTTCAGGTGCTTATTTCTATGGAAGGAGCATATTGGAGCGATGGATATGGTTTTCAACAACCTCAACAATACGACAACTACCAATTCCATGGGTATAATCAAAACCAATTCATTGGTTATGACCAATACTCCATGGAACCTTATGGTTTTCCTCAACAACCTTATGGCGGGAACAACCACAAGTATGGGAGGATTCTTATGCTCGTGAACAAAAAGTCTCTAACTTTATAGACAAAGTTTCCACCTTTTTACAAGAGGAATTTCAAAAAGCTAAAGAGACTACAAACGAGCAACTCCAAGAACTTCGTGACGGTTTTGCTAGCTTGCGAAGAGGCATTGATCAATACAAGGAAGATATGGATAATTCTAATGTGCATATGGTTTGTGATGAATATTTGATTGATGCTAATGTTGAAAAAGGCCAATCCTTGGGAACTTTCGTGGATAATTGTGTAGTTAACTCAACTCTTGATCGTAATAATGATCATTCACCTATTCAAAAGGATGAGTTAGAGATAAGTAACACTAAATTCAGCGAGGAACAATCTTATGTTGACTATGATAGTGACGGTGATTATGATACATTGCTTGAAACAACTCATGGCGACATCTCCGAGGAGTCTTTTTGGGATCAAGATGAAGACGAAGAGGAATATGATGACACTTGTGTAGATTACTCAAGCATTGATCTTAATAATGATCAAGAGCCTATTCAAAGGGTGGAGCTTGAGGATGATGCATTTTCGAGTGTTCTAAAAAAGTTTCTTATGATAAAATTTGGATCCATAAAAGAGTATGTGCCTTACAACAAAAGGAGGAGTATGTTGAGAATGAAACCGTTATAACCAATATTGTGGAAGACCCAATTGAGCTTGCAAATGATTGTGATGATGATGTTTATGTCGAGACTATGGTTACGGCAGAAACGGACGAAGAATGGTTGCAAGGTTTGATAGAGGACCATGATATACAAGAGGTGAATAATTCACTTGAGTTTTTCAAGGATGAAGAGGATTACGTAATACAAGAGATTGTGCAAGGTTTATCTAACCCTTTGCCTATTGTTTCTTCTCCTTTACCTCTTATTGGTTTGAATGTATGTGCTTCGAGAATATTGTTGACTGACTTTGTTTCTCGTTTTCCGCCATTAGAGAAACTTGATTCTCATACTATGCAGGTTATGGAACAAGAAACCGTGGAAGTACCCGACTCCTATATCCTTTATGCACTTCCAAGTGTGGCCAAGAATAAGTGTGGGGGAAGCTTTTATCGGTTCTTAGCTTCACTTTTGCTTTATATTACTAATATTTGTGTGAAGTTAGTGTTTGCAAAACAGGTTCTATGGACGGATCCCCAACTTTTCAGATTATTGGTGTATGGGGAATGAATCTTACAAGAAGCTACGTCGGGCCGTCGACTTTAAAACAAGCGCTAAGTGGGAGGCAACCCACCGGTTTTGTATCTCTTATCCTTTTGCATTTATTTTTGTTTCGTTTATTTATTTTTTACTGTTTTCATATCATATTTGCATCTCCATGTTTAATTTCATTGAGTCCGTAGTCTATCTTAGAAGAGAATTATGACGAATACCTTTTCGTCAGAAAATTTCAGACTGCGCGTAGTTCAGTCCAGAGACCATAACTGTCAGCCCGTTTATCGAAACACTGTGAAATTTTGACACTGTGTAGAAAACACGTAGGTGAACAACTTTTGTGAAATGGGGTTTTTCCAAATTCCTTACCAATTTGCACAGTTTTTGCGTTTTATCTGATGTTACGTCAGAATTCAGAACTTTCGGTTTTACACATTGAGGACAATGTGAAGTTTAAGTGTGGGGGAGCATTTATATGTTTGTATAGTTTGTTTTTGACACCATTAGTGGATGGAACCATTTTGAATGCAGGAGTTGAGGAACCAATTAACTAAAAGGGAAGAATATAGCTCAGAAATCACAAATTAACATGATAGTTGTTACCATATCTCGGAATATCACCATATCACATTCTATTTTTATTTTTTTTTTCCATATTTATCTATTGTTCTCTAAGTGCTTTGGTGGGTCACTAAACATCGACGTGTTATTACTGCTAGGATGAAATAGAGTGGTTGAGTTACTAAAAAAAAAAAAAAAAAAAAAAAAATTGAAAAAAAAAAGAAAGAAAAGGACCGATCAATTAGACCAAAACGGAATAAAAAGACACTTGGGAATAGCAGTATGTGTGAAACGTAGTCCCCTGTCTCCGTCGCCTAAACAAGCGTGGAATGCGGGATCCAAGGCAACTATCATGTACTTGCCGACAAGAAGCATGCGCTTGGATCCAAAAGATCTAATCATGCCGTCTAAAAAAAAAAGAGAATTTGGATCCAGTTTGATCCAATCAAATAAAAGAAACGAAAGTTTTATATTGGTTGAATAAAGTCACTTCTGGTTCCCTTGTATATGCCAGTGAGTTGATGTAGGATTCAAACCAAGTAGCTCAATCCAATAGGATTAGGTTCATCTTAGCGTTGACCTTCGGGGACAGATATGGGAAACATCGAACACTTGTGAATATTCGCCAACATCTACATCTATATCCATCTTCTTAATCTTTTCATTGTGATTGTGGTTTGTTAGTTTCCGAGTATTGTGGCTTGTTCGACTATCTAAATAGAGTTTATTTACTAATATATGAATTGAATTTGCAAGGTACCTCCTCCTGTAGTCAATTTGGATTCGTTCATTGATTTGTCACAAATAGACGGAGTTTGAAATATAGGTTTTGTGGGTATATCTCTACTAAACCCTCATGAGACTATAACTCGTCCACTAGGGACACCTAGGGGTTTAAAGGCTTGTTATTTATGCTAAAAGTGACCGTAGCCTCGACGACACGGAGTTGTTGTATTTTATTGTTTTGTTTGATTTGCTCGAGGACTAGCAAAGTCTAAGTGTGGGGGAATTTGATAGGTGTAGAATACACCGTATTTAATATCTAGTATTTATGCTTTCTTTGCGAGTTTTCTTGTAAATTATGTATCTTATGTGTGCTTTTGAGTTTATTAGGTGCAATGGAGTCATTTGGAGCAAAAAGACCAATTGTAACTCGTTCAAATACAAGATTTCTACTTTTCATTATGTAGAGGACGAGAAGATGAAGACGATGGCGAAGAACGGAGTCATTACGAGTTCGTATGAAGAAGTTATGAGCAAAACAAGAACTCATAAGCAAAGGGGCAAAATGGTCATTTTATCGGAAAGTACTATTGGTAACCCCACTGTACGTTAAGGGGTATCCATTGTGTTAAGGGGTGAACTGTTGCAAAGGGGCTGCTAAAAGGAGTCTGGTCCTTTACTTAGGGGGAAGCCGGAATTCAAATAGTGTTAAGTGCAGCGGCCTATTTACTCGGGGCCACCGTCTTCTCCCATGCAAACCCAACAGACGAACTTGAGTTTCACGACCAGTTAGGCCATTCTCGTGTTGCTACATTACAACCAATTTCGATGCAAGGAGGAACACAGAATAGTGGTGTTGTTACCATGGGAAGAGGGCAACGAGAGTTTGAAGGAAACGGAGCTCACGGAAAATCCGCTTTGCCGGTGAAGGATTTGGTGATGATCGATAAATGTTCTTGTCATGATTAAAGATGGAGAAGAAAGAGTTCGAGCTGATGAAAGCGGTGATGCTCGGGCTTTTCCGTGATTGAGATAACGCGGCGAGGGCGGAACCGTTGGAGATTACAAAACGGGGATCATGGTTTGATCGTGATGATCATTGCGACGATAGATTTTGGATATTAACGGGAATGGCGATTGATGGAGTTGATCGGAGGCTAAAGGAGATGGGTTTTGAGCTCGTGTTGGCAGCAATGAAGCTTAGTCGTTGTGGGTGTTGTTGGCGGTGATCACGATGGTGATGATGATGTCGGGGACGATATGGATGAGTGTTGTTCTTTGAGGATGGAAGATATGGAGCATTCGACGGGGTGTTTCTTTGTCATTCTTGGCGGAAGAGCTAGTGACGGGGGAGCATGGCAGTGAACGTTGCTGCCATTGTGGAGGATGACACCGATGTGAGAGTTCGGCTCGAGAAGGAGTTAATGGAGATGGCGGTGATCATATTTCCGGTGGTGGAGTGTCTTGATAATCTGCGGAGGCCGAGTTTGTTGTCTTTGCCATGATCGGATGATGAAAAGAAGAACTCGAGCGAGAGAAGTGAAGATGATAACTCATTGGCGGTGATGATCATAATGGTGATGGGAAGATTGCATGCCAGAGACGATTGAGCTGAAATGTGGTGATTTTGGTGGAGATAAAGAGAAGAGGAAAGCTCGAACTGTTGGCCATTTTAAGCGAGAGAAGCTAGGCGAGATGCGGTTCAAAATGGAGTGATCTTCGTGTTCGGTTCATGATGGTCGGGCCTTGCTTTGTGACCGAGAAAACGAGGAAAGCCATGGCTGTCATTTGTTGAATGCTGATGGCGATAATGATAGTGGTAGGCAGGTAGTGATGATATATCGGCCATAAAGTTAATGGTGATGGTGTTTGGTCTTGTCGATCGATGGTAGCCGAGTTTCGCCAATTCGAAGATCTTTGGTACAAGTTGGCAACGAGAATTGATGTGAATTCGAGTAAGCGGAGAGAGATGATGGCAGTGATTGATGTTGGAGGAGATTAAAAAGATGAACAGGCAATGGAGATATTGTTGATAGATTTTGTGATACTATAGTGGTGGTAATGGAGATGGGTTTAGAGTTTCTTGAGAGCCCGAGTTGGACGGAGGAATAGTAATGGCTGCTTCCATTGAAGTTGAACATGGACCGAGGGTTCTTTGTTGTGAGTATGAGAAGAGTTTTCGAGTATCCAGGACCGACCAAAAATAGCAAGAAGTCGTGGAAGTGATGGAACAAAACCGAGAGAGATCCGTATCGTAGTTGAACTTGGTTATTCTTTGGTAAAAGTGCATTTCAATACGTCAAGGTGCATCGAAGCTTGAGGAATCAACGGTGCTAAAGAGAATTTCGTGCCTCACTTGGGTTCCGTTGTGGTTTTGGCCAGTGAGAATACGTGTACAATTAATGAGGTTACTCCATCTCACACCATAGTACGGCCACTGAATTTGCAAATAAGAGAAGTCTGCTCCACCGACCTTGTGATCCATATCAATTTCGAATTGGGAGGAAGTTTGGCCGCGACTCCCATATATAAATAGGAGTAGACAGAGATCGAAAAAAAACAACTTCGGGGGGAGAAAAATACACAGAACTTTTGGGATATCTATCTTTTGACCACGTTTTATTATTCTCTTCTCTACTTTGTTCTAGGGTTTTACAACATGAAGTATTTTCTCTTTCTTCTTGTGATGAACTCCATGAATATGAGTACCTAAGTTTATTATTGGTTATGGAATAGTTGAATTTCACATAATATGATTCTTTGATTCAATATATTAGTTTTGTCTCATAATTATCGTTTGCAATTCTCATGAAAATATTGTTTTATGATTGATTGATTGTTTTGTCAAGTTGCAAATTGGTAGAACTTCTAATCATATCTATTGCTAGTTTAGGGTTTATTATACGCAAAAAAGTGATATTCCTTGGATACAAGTAGCATAATATGATTATAGTTTGTAGTGATATATTCTTATGATCATATGTGAATCGTAACCTTTGTTAAATTGAATTAGTGCGCTTTCCACGTTCAATTGCTTTGATTGGCTCTGATTTCATAGAACTTAACGCATCTAGGGAATTAAACTTGATTAGTGCTTTTACACGTTAGGTTGTTCCTTTAGGTAGAATTCATATTCGCATCTTTTAATGTGTTTGTTGATGACATGAGGAGATTTGCGGGATATTCTTGCGATCAAGGTATTCTAGGGTCTTTGATAAAAGTTGAGATTAAAAATCAATTCTAGTTATTGTGAAAAGCATGTTAGTGAATGAAAACGAAATCCTTAACCAATATCTTTTTGTCTTATTTGTTTGCTTATTTGTTTCTTTGTTTTTATATTTGCTTAGTTTATAAAAATCGGAAAATCCACAAGGTGTTTTATATAGGAAACCATAACAATTTGACAACCTAGACCTCTCGTGGGATCGATCCTTTCTTGCCCTTGCTATATTTATATTTTGAGTAGTAAGAAAGTGTAATTATATTTGTGTCGGCTGACAACCGGTCAAATTTTGGCGCCGCTGCCGGGGAGGCAGCGGTTGTTAATTGTTTTTGGTTTCTTATTTTTGTATTTAGTTTTTGTTTTATTTTTTTTATTTTTTTATTTTTTTTCTTATTTTCTGGGTTCTAACCTTGGTTTGAGAATTATTTCAGGTGCTTATTTCTATGGAAGGAGCATATTGGAACGATGGATATGGTTTTCAACAACCTCAACAATACGACAACTACCAATTCCATGGGTATAATCAAAACCAATTCATTGGTTATGACCAATACTCCATGGAACCTTATGGTTTTCCTCAACAACCTTATGGCGGGGAACAACCACAAGTATGGGAGGATTCTTATGCTCGTGAACAAAAGTCTCTAACTTTATAGACAAAGTTTCCACCTTTTTACAAGAGGAATTTCAAAAGCTAAAGAGACTACAAACGAGCAACTCCAAGAACTTCGTGACGGTTTTGCTAGCTTGCGAAGAGGCATTGATCAATACAAGGAAGATATGGATAATTCTAATGTGCATATGGTTTGTGATGAATATTTGATTGATGCTAATGTTGAAAAAGGCGAATCCTTGGGCACTTTCGTGGATAATTGTGTAGTTAACTCAACTCTTGATCGTAATAATGATCATTCACCTATTCAAAAGGATGAGTTAGAGATAAGTAACACTAAATTCAGCGAGGAACAATCTTATGTTGACTATGATAGTGACGGTGATTATGATACATTGCTTGAAACAACTCATGGCGACATCTCCAGGAGTCTTTTTGGGATCAAGATGAAGACGAAGAGGAATATGATGACACTTGTGTAGATTACTCAAGCATTGATCTTAATAATGATCAAGAGCCTATTCAAAGGGTGGAGCTTGAGGATGATGCATTTTCGAGTGTTCTAAAAAAGTTTCTTATGATAAAATTTGGATCCGCAAAAGAGTATGTGCCTTACAACAAAAAGGAGGAGTATGTTGAGAATGAAACCGTTATAACCAATATTGTGGAAGACCCAATTGAGCTTGCAAATGATTGTGATGATGATGTTTATGTCGAGACTATGGTTACGGCAGAAACGGACGAAGAATGGTTGCAAGGTTTGATAGAGGACCATGATATACAAGAGGTGAATAATTCACTTGAGTTTTTCAAGGATGAAGAGGATTCTGTAATACAAGAGATTGTGCAAGGTTTATCTAACCCTTTGCCTATTGTTTCTTCTCCTTTACCTCTTATTGGTTTGAATGTATGTGCTTCGAGAATATTGTTGACTGACTTTGTTTCTCGTTTTCCGCCATTAGAGAAACTTGATTCTCATACTATGCAGGTTATGGAACAAGAACCCGTGGAAGTACCCGACTCTATATCCTTTATGCACTTCCAAGTGTGGACAAGAATAAGTGTGGGGGAAGCTTTTATCGGTTCATAGCTTCACTTTTGCTTTATATTACTAATATTTGTGTGAAGTTAGTGTTTGCAAAACAGGTTCTATGGACGGATCCCCAACTTTTTAGATTATTGGTGTATGGGGAATGAATCTTACAAGAAGCTACGTCGGGCCGTCGACTTTAAAACAAGCGCTAAGTGGGAGGCAACCCACCGGTTTTGTATCTCTTATCCTTTTGCATTTTATTTTTGTTTCGTTTATTTATTTTTTACTGTTTTCATATCATATTTGCATCTCCATGTTTAATTTCATTGAGTCCGTAGTCTATCTTAGAAGAGAATTATGACGAATACCTTTTCGTCAGAAAATTTCAGACTGCGCGTAGTTCAGTCCAGAGACCATAACTGTCAGCCCGTTTATCGAAACACTGTGAAATTTTGACACTGTGTAGAAAACACGTAGGTGAACAACTTTTGTGAAATGGGGTTTTTCCAAATTCCTTACCAATTTGCACAGTTTTGCGTTTTATCTGATGTTACGTCAGAATTCAGAACTTTCGGTTTTACATTGAGGACAATGTGAAGTTTAAGTGTGGGGGAGCATTTATATGTTTGTATAGTTTGTTTTTGACACCATTAGTGGATGGAACCATTTTGAATGCAGGAGTTGAGGAACCAATTAACTAAAAGGGAAGAATATAGCTCAGAAATCACAAATTAACATGATAGTTGTTACCATATCTCGGAATATCACCATATCACATTCTATTTTTATTTTATTTTTCCATATTTATCTATTGTTCTCTAAGTGCTTTGGTGGGTCACTAAACATCGACGTGTTATTACTGCTAGGATGAAATAGAGTGGTTGAGTTACTAGAAAAAAAAAAAAAAAAAAAAAAAAAATTGAAAAAAAAAAGAAGAAAAGGACCGATCAATTAGACCAAAACGGAATAAAAAGACACTTGGGAATAGCAGTATGTGTGAAACGTAGTCCCTGTCTCCGTCGCCTAAACAAGCGTGGAATGCAGGATCCAAGGCAACTATCATGTACTTGTCGACAAGAAGCATGCGCTTGGATCCAAAAGATCTAATCATGCCGTCAAAAAAAAGAGAATTTGGATCCAGTTTGATCCAATCAAATAAAAGAAACGAAAGTTTTATATTGGTTGAATAAAGTCACTCTTGGTTCCCTTGTATATGCCAGTGAGTTGATGTAGGATTCAAACCAAGTAGCTCAATCCAATAGGATTAGGTTCATCTTAGCAGTGACCTTCAGACAGATATGGGAAACATCGAACACTTGTGAATATTCGCCAACATCTACATCTATATCCATCTTCTTAATCTTTTCATTGTGATTGTGGTTTGTTAGTTTCCGAGTATTGTGGCTTGTTCGACTATCTAAATAGAGTTTATTTACTAATATATGAATTGAATTTGCAAGGTACCTCCTCCCGTAGTCAATTTGGATTCGTTCATTGATTTGTCACAAATAGACGGAGTTTGAAAAATAGGTTTTGTGGGTATATCTCTAGTAAACCCTCATGAGACTATAACTCGTCCACTAGGGACACCTAGGGGTTTAAAGGCTTGTTATTTATGCTAAAAGTGACCAGTAGCCTCGACGACACGGAGTTGTTGTATTTTATTGTTTTGTTTGATTTGCTCGAGGACTAGCAAAGTCTAAGTGTGGGGGAATTTGATAGGTGTAGAATACACCGTATTTAATATCTAGTATTTATGCTTTCTTTGCGAGTTTTCTTGTAAATTATGTATCTTATGTGTGCTTTTGAGTTTATTAGGTGCAATGGAGTCATTTGGAGCAAAAAGACCAATTGTAACTCGTTCAAATACAAGATTTCTACTTTTCATTATGTAGAGGACGAGAAGATGAAGACGATGGCGAAAGAACGGAGTCATTCTGAGTTCGTATGAAGAAGTTATGAGCAAAACAAGAACTCATAAGCAAAGGGGCAAAATGGTCATTTTATCGGAAAGTACTATTGGTAACCCCACGTACGTTAAGGGGTATCCATTGTGTTAAGGGGTGAACTGTTGCAAAGGGGCTGCTAAAGGAGTCTGGTCCTTTACTTGGGGGAAGCAGAATTCAAATAGTGTTAAGTGCGGCGGCCTTATTTACTCGGGGCCATCGTCTTCTCCCATGCAAACCCTTGAACAGAACTTGAGTTTCACGACCAGTTCCGGCCATTCTCGTGTTGCTACATTACAACCAATTTCGATGCAAGGAGGAACACAGAATAGTGGTGTTGTTACCATGGGAAGAGGGCAACGAGTTTGAAGGAAACGGAGCTCGACTGAAGATACCGCTTTGCAGTGAAGGAGTGGTGATGATCGATAAATGTTCTTGTCATGATTAAAGATGGAGAAGAAAGAGTTGAGCTGATGAAAAGTGATGCTCGGGCTTTCCGTGATTGAGATAACGTGACGAGGCGGCAGAACCGTTGGAGATTACAAAACGAGGATCATGGTTTGATCGTGATGATCATTGCGACGATAGATTTTGGATATTAACGGGGAATGGCGATTGATGGAGTTGATCGAGGCTAAAGGAGATGGGTTTTGAGCTCGTGTTGGCAGCAATGAAGCTTAGTCGTTGTGGGTGTTGTTGGCGAGTGATCACGATGGTGATGATGATGTCGGGGGACGATATGGATGAGTGTTGTTCTTGAGGATGGAAGATATGGAGCATTCGACGGGGTGTTTCTTTGTCATTCTTGGCGGAAGAGCTAGTGACAGGGAGCATGGCGGTGAACGATTGCTGCCATTGTGGAGGATGACACCGATGTGAGAGTTCGGCTCGAGAAGGAGTTAATGGAGATGGCAGTGATCATATTTGGTGGTGGAGTGTCTTGATAATCTCTGGAGGCCGAGTTTGTTGTCTTGCCATGATCGGATGATGAAAAGAAGAACTCGAGCGAGAGAAGTGAAGATGATAACTCATTGGCGATGATGATCATAATGGTGATGGGAAGATTGCATTTGCCCAGAGACGAAATTGGTTGGTGATTTTGGTGAGATAAAGAGAAGAGGAAAGCTCAAACTTGTTTGTTATTAAAACGAGAGAGAAGCTAGGCAGAGATGTTCAAAATGGAACTGATCGTGTTCGGTTCATGATGGTCGGGCCTTGTTGACCGAGAAAACAGGAAAGCCATGGCTGTCATTTGTTGAATGCTGATGGCGAGAACGATAGTGGTAGTGAGAATCGTAGTGATGATATATCGGCCATAAAGTTAATGGTGATGGCTGCTGGTGTTGTCGATCGATGGTAGTGAGAGCACCCCGAAAGATCTTTGGGTACAAGTTGGCTACGAGAATTGATGTGAATTCGAGTAGGGAGAGAGACTGATGGCAAGTGATTGATGTTGGAGGAGATTAAAAAGATGAACAGGCAATGGAGATATTGTTGATAGATTTGTGATACTATAGTGTAAGTAATGGAGATGGGTTTAGAGTTTCTTGAGAGCCCGAGTTGGACAGGGAATAGTAATGGCTGCTTCCATTGAAGTTGAACATGGACCGAGGGTTCTTTGTTGTGAGTATGAGAAGAGTTTTCGAGTATCCTGGGACCGACCAAAAATAGCAAGAAGTCGAGGGAAGTGATGGAACAAAACCAGAGATCCGTATCGTAGTTGAACTTGGTTATTGCTGGTAAAAAGTGCATTTCAATACGTCAAGGTGCATCGAAGCTTGAGGAATCAACGGTGCTAAAGAGAATTTCGTGCCTCACTTAGGTTCCGTTGTGGTTTTGGCCGGTGAGAATACGTGTACGAGTTAATGAGGTTACTCCATCTCACCATAGTACGGCCACTTGAATTTTGCAAATAAGAGAAGTCTGCTCCACCGACCTTGTGATCCATATCAATTTCGAATTGGGAGGAAGTTTGGCCGCGACTCCCATATATAAATAGGAGTAGACAGAGACCGAAAGGGGACAACTTTGGGGGGAGAAAAATACACAGAACTTTTGGGATATCTATCTTTTGACCACGTTTTATTATTCTCTTCTCTACTTTGTTCTAGGGTTTTACAACATGAAATATTTTCTCTTTCTTCTTGTGATGAACTCCATGAATATGAGTACCTAAGTTTATTATTGGTTATGGAATAGTTGAATTTCACATAATATGATTCTTTGATTCAATATATTAGTTTTGTCTCATAATTATCGTTTGCAATTCTCTGAAAATATTGTTTTATGATTGATTGATTGTTTTGTCAAGTTGCAAATTGGTAGAACTTCTAATCATATCTATTGCTAGTTTAGGGTTTATTATACGCAAAAGTGATATTCCTTGGATACAAGTAGCATAATATGATTATAGTTTGTAGTGATATATTCTTATGATCATATGTGAATCGTAACCTTTGTTAAATTGAATTAGTGCGCTTTCCACGTTCAATTGCTTTGATTGGCCTGATTTCATAGAACTTAACGCATCTAGGGAATTAAACTTGATTAGTGCTTTTACACGTTAGGTTGTTCCTTTAGGTAGAATTCATATTCGCATCTTTTAATGTGTTTGTTGATGACATGAGGAGATTTGCGGGATATTCTTGCGATCAAGGTATTCTAGGGTCTTTGATAAAAGTTGAGATTAAAAATCAATTCTAGTTATTGTGAAAAGCATGTTAGTGAATGAAAACGAAATCCTTAACCAATATCTTTCATCCGTCTTATTTGTTTGCTTATTTGTTTCTTTGTTTTTATATTTGCTTAGTTTATAAAAATCGGAGAAAATCCACCCGGTGTTTTATATAGGAAACCATAACAATTTGACAACCTAGACCTCTCGTGGGATCGATCCTTTCTTGCCCTTGCTATATTTATATTTTGAGTAGTAAGAAAGTGTAATTATATTTGTGTCGGTGACAACCGGTCAAATTTTAATATACATTGCTTGGGGAGGCAGCGGTTGTTAATTGTTTTTGGTTTCTTATTTTTGTATTTAGTTTTTGTTTTGTTTTTTTTATTTTTATATTTTTTTCTTATTTTTAAGGTTCTAACCTTGGTTTGAGAATTATTTCAGGTGCTTATTTCTATGGAAGGAGCATATTGGAACGATGGATATGGTTTTCAACAACCTCAACAATACGACAACTACCAATTCCATGGGTATAATCAAAACCAATTCATTGGTTATGACCAATACTCCATGGAACCTTATGGTTTTCCTCAACAACCTTATGGCGGGGAACAACCACAAGTATGGGAGGATTCTTATGCTCGTGAACAAAAAGTCTCTAACTTTATAGACAAAGTTTCCACCTTTTACAAGAGGAATTTCAAAAGCTAAAGAGACTACAAACGAGCAACTCCAAGAACTTCGTGACGGTTTTGCTAGCTTGCGAAGAGGCATTGATCAATACAAGGAAGATATGGATAATTCTAATGTGCATATGGTTTGTGATGAATATTTGATTGATGCTAATGTTGAAAAAGGCGAATCCTTGGGCACTTTCGTGGATAATTGTGTAGTTAACTCAACTCTTGATCGTAATAATGATCATTCACCTATTCAAAAGGATGAGTTAGAGATAAGTAACACTAAATTCAGCGAGGAACAATCTTATGTTGACTATGATAGTGATGGTGATTATGTTACATTGCTTGAAACAACTCATGGCGACATCTCAGGAGTCTTTTTGGGATCAAGATGAAGACGAAGAGGAATATGATGACACTTGTGTAGATTACTCAAGCATTGATCTTAATAATGATCAAGAGCCTATTCAAAGGGTGGAGCTTGAGGATGATGCATTTTGAGTGTTCTAAAAAGTTTCTTATGATAAAATTTGGATCCGCAAAAGAGTATGTGCCTTACAACAAAAAGGAGGAGTATGTTGAGAATGAAACCGTTATAACCAATATTGTGGAAGACCCAATTGAGCTTGCAAATGATTGTGATGATGATGTTTATGTCGAGACTATGGTTACAGTGAAAACGGACGAAGAATGGTTGCAAGGTTTGATAGAGGACCATGATATACAAGAGGTGAATAATTCACTTGAGTTTTTCAAGGATGAAGAGGATTACATGAATACAAGAGATTGTGCAAGGTTTATCTAACCCTTTGCCTATTGTTTCTTCTCCTTTACCTCTTATTGGTTTGAATGTATGTGCTTCGAGAATATTGTTGAGTGACTTTGTTTCTCGTTTTCCGCCATTAGAGAAACTTGATTCTCATACTATGCAGGTTATGGAACAAGCGTAGGAAATACCTGACTCCTATATCCTTTATGCACTTCCAAGTGTGGCCAAGAATAAGTGTGGGGAAGCTTTTATCGGTTCTTAGCTTCACTTTTGCTTTATATTACTAATATTTGTGTGAAGTTAGTGTTTGCAAAACAGGTTCTATGGACGGATCCCCAACTTTTCAGATTATTGGTGTATGGGGAATGAATCTTACAGAAGCTACGTCGGGCCGTCGACTTTAAAACAAGCGCTAAGTGGGAGGCAACCCACCGGTTTTGTATCTCTTATCTTTTGCATTTTATTTTTGTTTCGTTTATTTATTTTTTACTGTTTTCATATCATATTTGCATCTCCATGTTTAATTTCATTGAGTCCGTAGTCTATCTTAGAAGAGAATTATGACGAATACCTTTTCGTCAGAAAATTTCAGACTGCGCGTAGTTCAGTCCAGAGACCATAACTGTCAGCCCGTTTATCGAAACACTGTGAAATTTTGACACTGTGTAGAAAACACGTAGGTGAACAACTTTTGTGAAATGGGTTTTTCCAAATTCCTTACCAATTTGCACAGTTTTTGCGTTTTATCTGATGTTACGTCAGAATTCAGAACTTTCGGTTTTACACATTGAGGACAATGTGAAGTTTAAGTGTGGGGAGCATTTATATGTTTGTATAGTTTGTTTTTGACACCATTAGTGGATGGAACCATTTTGAATGCAGGAGTTGAGGAACCAATTAACTAAAAGGGAAGAATATAGCTCGAAATCACAAATTAACATGATAGTTGTTACCATATCTCGGAATATCACCATATCACATTCTATTTTATTTTTTTTTTCCATATTTATCTATTGTTCTCTAAGTGCTTTGGTGGGTCACTAAACATCGACGTGTTATTACTGCTAGGATGAAATAGAGTGGTTGAGTTACTAGAAAAAGAAAAAAAAAAAAAAAAAAAAATTGAAAAAAAAAAGAAGAAAAGGACCGATCAATTAGACCAAACGAATAAAAAGACACTTGGGAATAGCGGTATGTGTGAAACGTAGTCCACTGTCTCCGTCGCCTAAACAAGCGTGGAATGCAGGATCCAAGGCAACTATCATGTACTTGGCGACAAGAAGCATGCGCTTGGATCCAAAAGATCTAATCATGCCGTCTAAAAAAAAAAAAAGAGAATTTGGATCCAGTTTGATCCAATCAAATAAAAAAGAAAAGAGAAAGTTTTATATTGGTTGAATAAAGTCACTCTTGGTTCCCTTGTATATGCCGGTGAGTTGATGTAGGATTCAAACCAAGTAGCTCAATCAATAGGATTAGGTTCATCTTAGCGGTGACCTTGACGGATATGGGAAACATCGAACACTTGTGAATATTCGCCAACATCTACATCTATATCCATCTTCTTAATCTTTTCATTGTGATTGTGGTTTGTTAGTTTAGAGTATTGTGGCTTGTTCGACTATCTAAATAGAGTTTATTTACTAATATATGAATTGAATTTGCAAGGTACCTCCTCCTGTAGTCAATTTGGATTCGTTCATTGATTTGTCTGCAAATAGACGGAGTTTGAAATATAGGTTTTGTGGGTATATCTCTAGTAAACCCTCATGAGACTATAACTCGTCCACTAGGGACACCTAGGGGTTTAAAGGCTTGTTATTTATGCTAAAAGTGAGTAGTAGCCTCGACTTGACACGGAGTTGTTGTATTTTATTGTTTTGTTTGATTTGCTCGAGGACTAGCAAAGTCTAAGTGTGGGGGAATTTGATAGGTGTAGAATACACCTAATTTAATATCTAGTATTTATGCTTTCTTTGCGAGTTTTCTTGTAAATTATGTATCTTATGTGTGCTTTTGAGTTTATTAGGTGCAATGGAGTCATTTTGGAGCAAAAATACCAATTGTAACTCGTTCAAATACAAGATTTCTACTTTTCATTATGTAGAGGGCGAGAAGATGAAGACGATGGCGAAAGAATTTGAGTCATTACGAGTTCGTATGAAAAGTTATGAGCAAAACAAGAACTCATAAGCAAAGGGGCAAAATGGTCATTTTATCGGAAAGTACTATTGGTAACCCCACTGTACGTTAAGGGGTATCCATTGTGTTAAGGGTGAACTGTTGCAAAGGGGCTGCTAAAGGAGTACGGTCCTTTACTTGGGGAAGCCAATTCAAATAGTGTTAAGTGCGTAGGCCCTATTTCCGGGGCCACCGTCTTCTCCCATGCAAACCCAACGAGCCCAGAACTTGAGTTTCACGACCGATTCAAGCCATTTCGTGTTGCTACATTACAACCAATTTCGATGCAAGGAGGAACTGAGAATAGTGGTGTTGTTACCATGGGAAGAGGGCAAGAGTTTGAAGGAAACGGAGGCTCGGCGAAGGTCTGCTTTGCCCGGTGAAGGAGCTGGTGATGATCGATAAATGTTCTTTGTCATGATTAAAGATGGAGAAGAAAGAGTTCGAACCGTGATGAAAGCGGTGATGCTCGGGAGCTTTTCCGTGATTGAGATAACTTGCGAGCGGGCGGGCGGGAACCGTTGGAGATTACAAAACGAGGGATCATGGTTTGATCGTGATGATCATTCTTGACGATAGATTTTGGATATTAACGAGGAATGGCGATTGATGGAGTTGATCGAGGCTAAAGGAGATGGGTTTTGAGCTCGTGTTGGCGGCAATGAAGCTTAGTCGTTGTGGGTGTTGTTGCGGTGATCACGATGGTGATGATGATGTCGGGGACGATATGGATGAGTGTTGTTCTTGAGGATGGAAGATATGGAGCATTCGACGGGGTGTTCTTGTCATTCTTGGCGGAAGAGCTAGTGACGGGGAGCATGGCGGTGAAGCGTTCTTTGCCATTGTGGAGGATGACACCGATGTGAGAGTTCGGCTTGAGAAGGAGTTAATGGAGATGGCAAAGTGATCATATTTAGGTGGTGGAGTGTCTTTGATAATCTCTCGGAGGCCGAGTTTGTTGTCTTTGCCATGATCGGATGATGAAAAAGAAGAACTCGAGCGAGAGAAGTGAAGATGATAACTCATTGGCGGTGATGATCATAATGGTGATGGGAAGATTGCGGTGCTGTGAGACGATTGAGCTGGTCGGTGATTTTGGTGGAGATAAAGAAGAGGAAAGCTCGAATCATTGGCCGTTATTAAAGCGGAGAGAGAAGCTAGGCGAGATGCTGATTCAAAATGGAGCCGATCTTGTGTTCGGTTCATGATGGTCGGGCCTTCTTGTATTTGAGAAAATAGGGAAAGCCATGGCTGTCATTTGTTGAATCTTTGATGGCGTCGCGATAGTGGTATATTTGAGAATCGGGTAGTGATGATATATCGGCCATAAAGTTAATGGTGATGGTCTGCCGTCTTTGTCGATCGATGGTAGTGAGTTTACGCCAGTCAAAGATCTTGGTACAAGTTGGCTGCGAGAATTGATGTGAATTCGAGTAGCGAGACGAGAGAGCTGATGGCGGTGATTGATGTTGGAGGACATTAAAAAAGATGAACAGGCAATGGAGATATTGTTGATAGAGTTTGATACTATAGTGGCTGGTAATGGAGATGGGTTTAGAGTTTCTTGAGAGCCCCGAGTTGAATGAGGGAATAGTAATGGCTGCTTCCATTGAAGTTGAACATGGACCGAGGGTTCTTGTTGTGAGTATGAGAAGAGTTTTGAGTATGGGACCGACCAAAAACATCAAGAAGTCGGGGAAGTGATGGAACAAAACCGAGAGATCCGTATCGTAGTTGAACTTGGTTATTCTTTGGTAAAAAGTGCATTTCAATACGTCAAGGTGCATGAAGCTTGAGGAATCAACGGTGCTAAAGAGAATTTCGTGCCTCACTTGGGTTCCGTTGTGGTTTTGGCGGTGAGAATACGTGTCTGATTAATGAGGTTACTCCATCTCACACCATAGTAATGCGACCGAATTTGCAAATAAAGAAGTCCGCTCCACCGACCTTGTGATCCATATCAATTTAGAATTGGGAGGAAGTTTGGCCGCGACTCCCATATATAAATAGGAGTAGACAGAGACCGAAAGGGGACAACTTTGGGGAGAAAAATACCGAGAGAACTTTTGGGATATCTATCTTTTGACCACGTTTTATTATTCTCTTCTCTACTTTGTTCTAGGGTTTTACAACATGAAATATTTTCTCTTTCTTCTTGTGATGAACTCCATGAATATGAGTACCTAAGTTTATTATTGGTTATGGAATAGTTGAATTTCACATAATATGATTCTTTGATTCAATATATTAGTTTTGTCTCATAATTATCGTTTGCAATTCTCTGAAAATATTGTTTTATGATTGATTGATTGTTTTGTCAAGTTGCAAATTGGTAGAACTTCTAATCACATCTATTGCTAGTTTAGGGTTTATTATACGCAAAAGTGATATTCCTTGGATACAAGTAGCATAATATGATTATAGTTTGTAGTGATATATTCTTATGATCATATGTGAATCGTAACCTTTGTTAAATTGAATTAGTGCGCTTTCCACGTTCAATTGCTTTGATTGGCCTGATTTCATAGAACTTAACGCATCTAGGGAATTAAACTTGATTAGTGCTTTTACACGTTAGGTTGTTCCTTTAGGTAGACTTCATATTCGCATCTTTTAATGTGTTTGTTGATGACATGAGGAGATTTATGCGGGATATTCTTGCGATCAAGGTATTCTAGGGTCTTTGATAAAAGTTGAGATTAAAAATCAATTCTAGTTATTGTGAAAAGCATGTTAGTGAATGAAAACGAAATCCTTAACCAATATCTTTTCTATCTTATTTGTTTGCTTATTTGTTTCTTTGTTTTTATATTTGCTTAGTTTATAAAAATCGGAAAATCCACCGGTGTTTTATATAGGAAACCATAACAATTTGACAACCTAGACCTCTCTGTGGGATCGATCCTTTCTTGCCCTTGCTATATTTATATTTTGAGTAGTAAGAAAGTGTAATTATATTTGTGTCGGCTGACAACCGGTCACTCAATAATTAAAACTTTGGCATAATACTCCTATTTTACTCAAAACAATTTTCGAACTCAATCTCATGCTTTGGAAAATATAACACTACAAGCTCTTTTTTTTTTTTATGACTTTCGTCGCTATTCTAAAAAGGCCTAATCCTCCTTCGCTTATAAAGAACGGTAGAAACTACCCAAAACAGTTTTACGAAGCATGTAAAGAAGAGAGAATTTTTTAACAAATTAAAACACAATTTTTGGAGTAAATATGCCAAAGAAATTAATTACTAAATATTACCCATTAAAAATAGTTTCCTCCAAAACCCTAGAAAAGAAATTTAGCTACTCATAGATCGAAGATTGGAGAAAATTTCATTAATCATTGTATTAAAAATAATAATAAAAGTGCTTACAATGATTTTCAGTAATAAAAGACTGTCTCCGAGGGTCATCATTTTTCCATTGTTGAACAACGATAGATGATTCTCTCTGTCGTTGTTTTAAGACTGCTTCTGTGACGACTTTTGATGGTTCAATGTTCTTGATGTTCTTGAGTGTTTGCAGCAGCAAGTAACTTTTTTCTCTAACCTTTTTTTTCGATTATAGGCTCTCTATTTCTCCTCCAAAGTATCCGTCCTCCTCTCTGCTTCCATACGACCCTTTTTATACTCGACAGCTCCCATAAATCTCGTGTAATAACTTCCATTGATCTCTTTTCCTTTTTTTCTTCTTCACGGGATTCTTTCTTTGTTTTGAGAATTATTTCCATGTCTTTTTTCTTCACACGTCTTCTGGTGATGTGCATGGTCCAATCATATTGCTAGTACAAGCTAAACTCACGTCACCGCTTCCAATAATAGAAAATCATACCCGATATACAATATCTTCCCTGTTTTCTTCTCCGGGATTATTTAGCCAATTCTTGCCGCATCCAAACACCATACCAAGCTTTGTTTATCTTTAATGAGTCTAGCCCATCAATATCAGTGTTTTAATCTCTTGAAATCTATTTGAAAAATCGAACCCTAAAACCGGTTCGTGAAGACATATTTTTCCGCCAAAACCTTTGAGCACCGATTCTTCTTTCCGCTGATTTCTAGCCACTTCCGGTGGAGCAAAGACCATTACCACACCATTTAGACCTAAGGAACAAACCCAATGATTCTTAGCGCTTTAGTCTCATTATAGCTTGCTCAAATTACAAACCCTAATCTGCTGCCATTGAAAACCAGTTTTCCCGCCAAAATTTGAATTTCAAATGAAGAAGATGACCTTCCCCTTATCCAACAGCGGTGTCCCTTTAGCAATTTGGGCTACATTTAGCAATTTCTGGCGGTGCAAAATAGCAATTTATAGGGTACAAAGATGATTTTTAATTTGTATATAGTGAAAAACTCTGGGTGACTTTTTCAACTCTTAGGGATATTTCGGGGGTGCCTTTAACACTTTTCCGGGTGCTTTTAGTAGTTTCTCGGCGGCCATCTCTTACTTCTCATATTCACTTCTTTTCTTCAATTTTTATCGCATCACTAAAGTCGACATGCCCGAAAAATAAGTCGCCTCCAACGGTAGTTGCACATGAAATGACACTTTAGCCCCTTTTAAGCGACGTTTCCTCTTCTTTTGCTCAAAGTACCTTCGAAATTCAAAATCAAATAAAAGATACATAATTTACAAGAAAACATAACAAAGAAAGCATAAACAATAGATAAATATCAAGGTGTTTTAGACACCTATCCTTTTAAAAGGATCCGAACCCTCATAAAGGATAAACAATAGATAAATATGGCTTCCACTATGGTTGTAGTGGAGTAATCTAAACCCTCATAAAGGATCTGAACTAACCTAACCTTTTCTAAACCATGATGAGGACATTGGGATAATAGATCATTGAACCTTTCCAAATACCTATACAAAGATTCTCCCTCCTGTTGAGAAAACATGCATTTTGCGTCCTAATAGACGATGTTTTGTGCTTAGGGAAAAACTTGTTCAAAAAGGCGAGATGTAAGTTGTTCATATGTTTCGATTGATCCAGGAAGCCAAACTATATATCCATGATTTGGCTTTATCTTTCACTTTCATGGAAAAAGGGAATAACCTAAGTTTGAGCATCATCATCAAGATCTCTAATTTTTAGGGTACTACAAATTTCTTCAAAATCCCTAAGATGGAAATAGGGGTTTTCATTTTCTTTCCTAAAAAGATTGGGAGCATATGTAAGGTCCCGGGTTTTAGTTCATAATTTGCTTCGTTTCAACTAACCTGATACACGAGGGACGAGTAGTTTCGTCGGGTTCAACAATGCTTTCAAAAGTTGCCATTTCGACATTATCGGAATATTAGGGATTGTCTCCTCAAACGGACGTTCAAAAACGGACTCTTCAAAAATCGGACTTTCTAAATTGAGGTAATCGAGACGCTTAGAACTACTAGGTTTTTTAACAAAGCTACCTAGGCGTCTCTTTTACGTTCGAGCATGCAAAAGAATAAGGAAGGGGATTCTATGCAATCACAAATCAAGGCCGACTCAACCAAAGCAAACTGGAGATTTCTAGCAAACAAAAAGCATGATGGCTCCACTTAGATTGTTTCTAGACCCGACTTCTAATCCTTCGAAAGGAATTCGTTACAATTTGAGCAAACCTCTTGGAATCAATCCGAGTCAAAGTAAGTTGAATAGAGGCGAGGAAGCTCGGTGGAGCTTTGATACCCAAGGCCTCACCGGAATTACAATGCGGGCGCATCACGCATTCAACTCGAAACCATCATGAATTGAAGTGTGCTTAAAAGAGTAACCAATATTTTTCGAATGACTTTCCTATTAAGCTCGTTACCCTATCGGTCTTGTTCTAGTCAAAATTTTAAGGCTTAGGTTCGCGTAGGTTACGTGTTCCTAAGGCGGGCAAGAAGAGAACGGTGATGAAACCGAACCCTTATCTTGTATGGTCAGTCCTTGCCCTTTACTAGAAATTAAAGCATCCGTATTCAAGTCCTCGCATACGAAGGAGTCCTAAAGAATCAGCCGACGGGAGATTCGCGAGTGTTCGAGAATCTTACCTCCGTTCGGACAGGGATGAATCGGTTGTAGTCGACTGGGCAGTGAATCCTATGTCGATGTACGAACCCAAGGTGCGAGACAATATCGTAATTTTCCTCCTTCTCTCGCAAGCAGTTTATATTTAAGACTACCCTTCTGTAGGGTTTAAAATAATGTCCAAAGTCCCAAAAATGTCCAAAAAGTCCAAAAATAAAAATAAAAATAAAAAGCCCTAATATAGTTTTCGAAAAAAAAACTAAAAAATAAATAAAAATAAAAATAAAATTCTTTGTCTCTTCCTCGTTTTCTTTTCGCTTTGTCTTTGACTCCAAGTCTTTAGTTAATCACCAATATCTTTGGCTCAGCTTTCTTTTCGATCCAATATCCAAACCCAGTAACCAAAACACAAATACCCAAGAAAATGTAAAATAAAACAAAAGAATAAAAATCACTAAAAACCTAAAAACAAATCTAAAAACAAGTCCACGTCGCCATATCAAAAATTGATGTGGTTTTATGTTGTTGTAGAAAGTGGTAGTAAAAGATGTCGTTCACTCAGACTTGTGAAGATTCAAATTCAATAGAAAACTTACGAAGTTGTTATCAAGATTATAAAAAACACCGAGACTCAGGATTCCACCATTGACTAATTAAGTGATTCAGTCTAATCAATATTCATGCAATTCTTTACGTTTGAAGAGATTCTAATATATTGCCTCTAGTAGATTTTCGAACTAACAATTGTATACATCAAGCATGAAACATCAAAAGTCTTAAATTAAGCATGCTCCATCAAAACGAATCACAATTATTCAATAAAAATCAATTTTCCAATATTAGTTCCATGCAAATAATCATAAAAAAAATCGCAAAAAATAGTTAAAATAGAAATATACCACTTTTCATGGAACAATGGCTTCCTCATCGCCTCGGCTAAGGGGTTTAGCTCCTCATATTATTCACGTGCTCAAAGTAGGTGTTCATAGCTCAAAAGGGTGAAAAACAAGAGAAAACTACTAAAGCAGTAGACTTTGTAATAGATATAATTATTCTGAAGTTTATCCTGGAAGAAACCTTTACAGAATTTGTGAACTCTATTAATTGTTACAAGAATTGTGACAAAAAAGGTATGAATTTTGAAACTAAAGGCCACGAGATTCTCGACTTTCCTTAAGTGTCGTTCTCATTCATTCTTCGTCCTCCTCTCTACTTTGTGTTCTCGCAACTCAATCGTGTCTCTCTCGCAAGCCTCTAAAATCTCCCCCAAGGTCTTGATTCCCTTTGTGTGACCCCAAAACTCAATATTTATACATACTTGCCTTCAAATCTCGAGAAAATCTTTGGTATTCTTTCCTCCCAAGTCTCAACTTCTTCTTTCCTTTTTTTTTTTCATAGGAATTCTCTCACCAAAGTCTTTCGTGAACCCAAATTTCATTAAAACTCAATAAGTTTAATCTTGTGAGAATATATCTTTCCTAATCCTTCACGCAACCTCCATGTATACCAAGCAAAGAAAACACCAAGACAGCCTAACTTTCTGTTTTGTATCACCTCCACGCGGCGTCTTGGTTTATACTAATATTTTGTTGCTATCCGAACTCTAAAGATAGAGTTATATCATGGGAGGATATTTCACTCCTTTATCACGTAATTACCAAGTATATTAACAGAAGATACAAAGTGAAACACTTTTGCTATGTTTACGTGAGATAGAAACTTGATTTTTCCTTCAAATCAAACTCCTCAAGAACCTGTTACACCGCAACAAGCCAAGACCAATATCCAAATCCTAATACCACTCAATCTCCGATTAAATCTCCACATAAATCGAAACATGAATGAGCACAAATAACCACCGGTTCATAAAAACCAAGGTTTGAATCGAAGATGGGTTCCCCCTAACCACGGGCCGGACTCCCTTTAGCACTTGGGTTGTCCCTGGGGTGTAAATAACAAGTGGATGCCCCTTATCCAAATGATGGGTCTGAATAGTAATTTTCTCCCACGAGCGCAAATACCACTTTTCGAGCCAATTTTCCCCGCAAAAGCTTATTTCTCCAAAAACACCTACAAAGACATAAAATACCAAAATAAGCGCAAAATCGAGTACTAACATTACGCAGAATTGAGACTAAAATAGACACATAAATGCGTCTATCGCAACCCATATTCATGCAACACCGGTAATATCTTTCCTTAACTCTTTTGCTTCAAATGGTAACAATTTTTCCTTGTTCATGGTTTTAATTTTATCTTTAGAACATTGAGGACAATGTTAGATTTAAGTTTGGGGGTGCGGGAGAAACTTTTAGTTGCAATAAATAAACTCGAGCCTAGAAATTTATGTTTATTAAGGATGGCACTAACTAATCTAAGTGGATGGAAGCATTTTGGTTGTAGGAGTTGAGGAACTAATCCGATTAGATGGAAACATCTAAAGAGTCTATTCATAAAAGCACAGAGCTCAGGTGTTAGAAATAACATGGTAGTTTCGCCATATCTCGTTGAGTCCTTTTCACTTCTATTTTTATTTTGTGTTTCTTTTTAAAATATGTTTTTCTAAGTGACTAGGTGTAGATCACGATTCAAGTTGTTACCACTTTGCTAGGGTGAAATAGAGTGATTGAGTTACTAAGAAAAAAAAAAAGACACGTAACAATCACAACAAATGGAATAATTCTCAAAAAAATAAATAAAAATTAACACTTGGATAGCAATATGTGTGTGTTCCCCCCGTCTCCGTCGCCCTAAACAAGCATGGAGCACAGGATCCACTGGAATTACCATGTAATCTAGCGACAAGAAGCATGCGCTTGGATCCGCAAGATCTAATCATGTCAAAAAAAAAAAAAAAAAAAAAAAAAAAAAAAAAAAAAGTTAATTCTTAATGTTGGTGAATAAATCGACTATTTGGTTCCCTTGTATATGCCGACGAGTTGATCTAGAATTAGATTATCGACCACTAGTTCCCTTGTATATGCCGATTGTGTTGATGTTAGTCGGACTCGTATCTCATCCATTAAGATAGGTTCATTTTGGCATTGGCCTTACGGATATGAGAAACACCGTTCACCCAGACAAACATCAAAACCATCTATGTTTTTCTCTATATCCATCTCTTACTCTATCCATGTGATTTGTTGACTCCAGATATTTAGGTCCATAGTGCGACTATCCTAGAGAGCTCTGGTCACTTATATATGAATTTTTAGTATGCTTGAGTGCAAACTCGTGTACAACAATTGGAATTTCGCATCGGGGTACTTCCTCCCGTAGTCAATAAGTATGCCAACCAAGGAGATTCTTTAGTGCCTTCCAAGGTTCGCGTAAATATCTAGAGTCCGGAGTATAGGTTTTGTGGGTATATCTCTTGTAAACCCTCCCGAGACTACAACTTTCGGCCACTAGGGCCACCTAGGGGTTTAAAGGCTTGTGCATGCGCTAAATGCAATCCCGATGCTGCGGCGACAGTGAGTTAGGATTTTTATTTTGTAGATTTGATTTGATCGAGGACTAGCAAATAATAAGTTTGGGGGTATTTGATAGACGCATTTATGTGTCTATATTAGTCTCAATTCTGTAATGTTAGTACTTGATTTTGCGCTTATTTTGGTATTTTTATGTCTTTGTAGGTGTTTTGGAGAAATAAGCTTTTGCGGGAAAATTGGCTCGAAAAAGTGGTATTTGCGCTCGTAGGAGAAAATTACTATTCGGACCCCTCATTTGGATAAGGGGAACCTCAAGTACTAAGGGGAGACCACTTGCTATTCGCATCCCTGGCTTGGATAGGGCACTCCATCCCTAGCTTTTGAACCAATGGTTTTGCGGGAAAAACTTGTTTTCATTTTAACAAATTAGGGTTGAATTTTTGGTGGATTTCTTAAGAGATTCAATCAGCGGAAATAGTTTGGATGGGCTCATAAGGGCTAACTTGGTCTTGGTATACATGTTGGATTAGGAAAACTTGGGCTTGATCATCGGTTTCGGTTAAACGAGGGGAGGATGGTTTCCGAGTTTAGTTTGAGCTTTGGACAAGATTTACTCTGGTTTTCGCTGGATTAGATTCTAATTGGCTTGTTAGGACAACACATGGATGGTAAGAGATTTGTAAACATAAAAGGAAGATTTCATGTTTCTACCGGTAACACGGGAAGGTACAATATTCTCGGAATTTTGATTCTATTACGGAAGTTACATGTAATACAGGAAGATATTGTCCCTCATGATTTGCTTCTATCAAATTGGATATGTTTTTTGGAAATAATACAACTAAGACGCGTAAAGAAATCCTAAATAAGGATTATTCGAACTTGGAAAAGAAGAAAAACAAGGGTGTTCTCGGATTCAAGGACCTTGTGGAAGTATATAAAAGGGGTTGGGATGTTCAAAGAAGGTAGTTGGGAGTTTGGGGTCGATTGGAGGCTTCGGAATCAAAGCGGAGAAGTCTGCAGGAATAATACACAGCGGCGGGTGAAGAAGGCGAAGAACTGACACCGAAGTGTCGTTCTCAAGAACACGAAGAAGCAGGACTCATAAGAGGCAGTCTTTTATTTTGCAACACATTTAATTTATCGTTTCTGTAATAGTGTCTTGCAACACTTATAAACATTAACCTCAATGTAAATTGAATCGTCAAAAAGAAAGTCAAGGTGGGAAATCATATAACAATATGCGACAAGAAAAGCTAAAAACAAGAAAAAGAAAAATTAAAAGATAAGAGATACAAAACCTATGGGTTGCCTCCCATGCAACGCTTGGTTTAAAGTCGTGAAACCCCGACTATATCTTTGCAAGATTCATTCCCCATATACCAACAACTGAAAAGTTGGGGGTCCTTCCATAGAACTTTGTTTTGCAAACACTAGCTTCACACAAATATTAGTAATATAAAACAAAAGTGAAGCTATGAACCGATAAAAGCGTCCCCCACACTTATTCTTGTCCACACTTGGGAGTATATAAAGAATATAGAAGTCGGGTACTTCCAAGGTTTCTTGTTCCATAACCGCATAGTATGAGAATCAAGTATCTCTAATGGAAAAACGAGAAACAAAGTCATTCAACAATATTCTCGAAGCACATACATTCAAACCAATAAGAGGTAAAGGAGAAGAAACAATAGGCAAAGGGTTAGATAAACCTTGCACAATCTCTTGTATTACGGAATCCTCTTCATCCTTGAAAAACTCAAGTGAATTATTCACCTCTTGTATATCATGGTCCTCTATCAAACCTTGCAACCATTCTTCGTCGTTTCGCCTTAACCAAAGTCTCGACATAAACATCATCATTACAATCATTTGCAAGCTCAATTGGGTCTTCCACAATATTGGTCAAAGGTCTCATTCTCAACACACTTTTTTGTTGTTAGGCACATACTCTTTTGCGGATCCAAATTTTATTATAAGAAACTTTTTTAGAACACTCGAAAATGCATCATCCTCAAGCTCCACCCTTTGAATAGTCTCTTGATCATTATTAAGATCAATGTTGAGTAATCTACACAAGTGTCGACATATTCCTCTTCGTCTTCATCTTGATCCCAAAGACTCCATTGTAAACTCCTCGGGGTGTCACCATAAATTGGTTTAGCGATGTATTTTCATAATAATCATCACTATCATAGTCAACATAATCTTGTTCATAAGCTGAATTTAGTGTTGCTAATCTCTAACTCATCCTTTTGAATAGGTGAATGATCATTATTAAGATCAAGAATTGAGTTAACTACACAATTATCAACGAAAGTCCCCAAAGGTTCGCCTTTTTCAACATAATTATTCATTTCCTCCTTCTACTCATCAATGCCCTTTCTTACGTGGAAACACCTCTTTGAAGCTCTTGGAGTGATCCTTCCAAATTATGAATATAGTGTTCCATTTGTTTGTAAAGCTCATTCGACAAAGAAAAAGTAGAATTACTTACTTGATTGCTAGGCCAATTATATTCCCTTTGAATGGGTGGATGATCATAACTACGATCGTAAATTGGGCCAAACATACCATGAGCACATTCGGGTCGATGAAATTGGTTCCACGCTTGGTTGTCTACGAATTGACTCCATGTTGTCCATAAATTGTTGCATTTTCATCTACCAAACTAGAGGAAAAAATTAATAGGAATACAACTAGTCTCCCCTTTTGTGGTTGCTCACTTACATACCCACCGTAAGAAGGTTGGAATGTATGAGAACAACTAAAAGGGTACGTGGAATATTGACCATAACCAAAGGATTGGTTTTGATTGTACTCCTCGTAAGGGTGATAGTTTTCATGTTGTTGAGGTTGAAAGCCGTATTGATTGCTCCAATATGCTCCGTCCATAGAAATTTGTACTTGAAACGAGATTCTCAAAACTCGAATAAGAACCAAGAAATAAGAAAACTTAAAACAAAACTAAATACAAAAATAAGAAACCAAAAACAATTAACAACCGCTGCCTCCCGTACAAAGCGGCGCTAAAATTTGACCTAAGTTGTCGGCCGACACAAATATAAATTACACTTTCTTACTACTCAAAATATATAATGAAGCAAGGGCAAGAAAGGATCGTTCCTGAGCAGGTCTTAAGTTGTCAATATGTTATGGTTTCCTATATAAAACAGGGGTTTCTTTGATTTTTATATACTCAAATAAAATAAAAGCAAAACAAATAAAAGTAAACACGCAAATCAAGGATGTGAAAAAATATTGGGTAAAGGTTTCTTCTTTGATGCGTGTCGTAGGTGCAATCAAATTAATTAATATTTCCACTCAATTAAAAATAATATAATGGAAGTCAAGTTCGTTTCCCACGAGGGAGCAAGAGATTCTAGTTGTAAAAATTGTCACAAAAGTGGGGGTGTAAAAAGCAAAAGAAAATAAACAAAGCAATTAAAAGATAAAGTTGAAAGCAATAAGAGAGACAAGATCAAGGAATCCTTCTTCGTTGCAAAACAATGAATCAAGTTATGTTCTTTTCTACTTGTTATTAGTCTGATTATCACCAATAGTAGGATAGCAGGTCCGCTTAGCTAGCCCCTAAAATCCCTTATTTCACCGAGTAACAAGTCCGCTTAGTTATCGATTCTATCCAAAAGAACCACCTTGAGGTTCGCTTACAAGATGTAATTCCTGAATGCATTAAGATTTATGAATTTAGGTTTAGTACTAGTAGTTAAACTCGGTTCGCTTGGTTCACTTTCTAGCGTTGTTTCTACACACAATTGCTCAACGGAATCCCTCCCCAAGGTCTCGTGTTTGCTACTTATGTGAAAGAGTCAAGAAACGATTACTTATCTCCTAACTTTTCACTAGCTTTAGATCAAATTAACAAATCAATTTAGTTGGCCACCTAAACAATCTATCAATCAATCATGAATGTCTTTAAGATCATTCCTATTAGTAAAAACAAACGATAATCATGTGAAAAACTCAAGATAGAATTGAAACAAAACTCAAAACATATATTAAGAACTAGGAATTCATCCTCAATCAATAAGAAAATTAGCTACTCATGCTAAAAGTTCACACAAAGAATAAGAAAAGAAAAGTGTTGTGTGTGTAGAGAGGTGTGTAAAAGATGTAGAAAACTTCTCTATTTATAGGCTTCAATATTCTCCAAATCTTCCAAGGAATAGAATCCTTTTCCTTTAAAGAATTCAACTTCCAAATCCAAGCTTTTCTCAACTCTTCCACCTTCTCTTTCCAAATTTGAGTCCAATTCTCCATCCAATTCCTAGTCCAAGTCTTCACACCCATGAGAGAAGTCCATAGAAAATTCGAATTTTGTCTCGCCGGAAAGCTGGTATTATGGCTTTAATTCGGCGGAATAGTCGCCGCCGCCACCTCGAAAATTTTCTCCGTCAGTGGAATATTCGGCGGAATATTCCGTCGATCCACCGTTAGGACTAACGGTCAAACAGGTCAACGAAATCGATCCAACGGTCAAGGCAAAGGAATGAGTTAGTCATCGAGTCACTTTAACTCACCGACCGGATCTTAGGGTGAGTTAGTCGCTCGACTTTCATCGGATCGGTCATCGCAGGAAGTTGACTCGCCGTAAGACAGAAACCGTACAGTTTCTGGCTATTTAGGGGCTTACTAGGCCACATTCGTGCCGATCTATGTCTTCATTCCTGTGATGTCTAACATTCATCTAGTTTCTAACATCCTCATTTCTCAGCCTCAATCGCCACCATACCCATATACATTCTTCTCAGACACACCCAAAACTCATTTCACCCATCTTCTCGACCTTCAACAAGAAAAGATCTATGAACATTGCCTCGGATCGAACCCCAAAAACGCCATCAACTTCTCTCACCATAAGCTGAGCACCACCGAACCCTTGATTGCATCCATGTCAGACTTCAATCTTCAGCTTACTCCATTTTCTTTGACTCAGCACCATCGAAACAACACCCATCTCCTTTGGTTCATCAAGTTCAGTGACTGCCACCAACAGCACCAGAACCCATCCATACTCGATTCGTATCACATCAGCCCATCTCCAATTTCACTCAAAGAACATCGATCTCTCCATTCACAGACCCCATTTGCAACTTCGATTTCTTTCGGCATCAAGCCTAATTTCAATTTGCCGATCTCTCATCTCATCGATCCAGTAGCATCAATTTCGTACGGTAATTCTCGATATATTCTCTCGATTCTCGATTCGCATCCTCGAGCTTCACAACAATAGCAAGTTCATCCATCGCAAACCGTTGAACCCAAGTGCCTTTCTCTGTGGATCGCAGCTGCCCCTCAAATGAAGAAGAAAAAAAAAACTCTTCTTGATCTGACCTAATTTAGGTCTTTAACTTGGAGCAGGCTATTTACACCCACTCTTTATACCGGCCCGGTGATGGTGGCCCGAGTAAGTAGTTGTGCGCCTTTAGTAATTCCAGTAGTAGCCCCTTAACCTTGGTTAGACTCCATATAGTGTTTGCCAATGAAACGATAATTTTGCCCCTTTTTCTCCAATTCGGTGATTTCTTCTTCTTTTCGTTCGTGTGACTCCAAAGTAGCTACAAAACTCAAAACAAGTGTAAAATACATAATTTACAAGAAAAATAACAAAGAAAGCATAAACAATAGATAGTAAATAGGATGTATTCTACACCCTATCAATCTTCAATTGTAAACAAGTTTATGAATATATGAATAGAATTCGTATTTAATCTCGCTATCATCAAAAGCCATAGAATACCTTATTGCAAGAATACTCCATAAATTTCCAAAGTTCATCAACACACACATTAGAGCTGCGATGTGAATTCTACCTAAAGAATAACCTAACGCCTTGCGCTAATCAAGTTCAATTCCTAGAGCATTAAGTTTGAAATAGGCTAATCAACGCAATTGAAATACATTAAAACAATTCGAACAAAGGTCAATTTCGACATATGACTACAAGGATGTATCACTACAACCTAGAATCATATCATGCTACTCGTATTCAAAGGTTATCGCTTGATGAAAAACCCTAAAATAGCTATAGATATGGATGAGTTCAATCAATTCTAGACTTAACTAAACAAACATTCAATCATATTGCAATACATCAATCATGCAATTATTATAACCAAGTAGAAATCAAACGATAATATTGAGAGAAAACTAATTCATAAAAATCATAACTTGGTTGCAAAATCCAACTACATCTTCAACCAATAATAAAAACTTAGTTACTTGTGTTTTGGAAATCATCATAGAAAGCAAAGAAGAAAACTATCATGTGAAACCCTAGACAACAAGTAGAAGTCTCCTAATGGAGATATCTCCGGAGTTTGAGAAAGACTTTTTTCTATTTATATGTTTCTCCCATTCAAAAGGATACTCTTTCAAGTTTAGGTTTTCTCAAAACCCATCTCCAAATGGTCCACCAAGCCCATATGTGGAAATTAAGTTTGGAATTTTTTGGGTTCAAAAGCGGTCGTGAGTTCTGCCGGCGTCATCGCTTAGGAATCGGTCGCTGAGAATCCGTGCAGGGAAAAATCGACTCCAGCCACTGGACTTGCCTCCCGAAACTCACGGAAGTCGTCACAAGACATTTTACACTTAGGTATCTCAACTCGCTTCTCCGCAATTCAAACATTCACAAAATACCATCTAACCCAACTTCTCATTTTTAAAAACGCGCCCTAAAAGCGAACCGTAGCTCATATGTCCGGCCGTCGACTCTTGCATCCAACACATACCCCTTTCATGATTCGGTGAAATATTATGATCCCCACTTCGGTTCCAAAATCCGCATCCCGAGCTAGGCTCATTTGGCTCACCACCATTCTCGCTGCGTTTCCGCACAATTTCTGTGACTTTGGTTGTCGAATCTATTTCTCGGGCCAAGTTCCGCTCCTTCCACGCTACTCGGCTTCTCAATCCTTCTAATCTTAGCATCACCATCTGTAATGAACTCAAGTAGCAACACAAGTTTAGCTCATGACAAGCATTAGAAATTGCATGATGCCTTTCAGCTTCCATTTCCTTCAAGTCAGCGCCCACCGCCGTTTTGGCATGACTCAAACACAACAACAGCAGTTCTTGCACACAGCCATTCTAACCCAAATCTCCTTGAAGTAGTTCAATAACATCATGCTCACATTCAACACCCACACAAGTCGGGACCAACACATTCGACCCGCATCGCAAAGTGCCATTGCATCCATCCCAAGCTTCATGCCTGTAAGTCGACCATGATACTCTCTCATTCCTGTTCTAACTTCGTTGAACTGCAGCCTTCATGACTTCACTTCTGATTTGCAACTTGAGAGCGTCCATCGGTCAAGCACCTTGTTCCATTAATTCTCAGAAAAGCATCTATCACCCGATTCAATATAACACTTCTTTCTCAACCCTCCATTTGAGCCGTGAATGCACCGCCAACTCCTCCAAGAGTATCTCCATTTCATCACGAAGACTTTGTTCTGCACCCACGAGAACTTGCTCATAAGGTGAATGCTATCACACCGCAACCGCTACACTGCAGTTTGTAGCTTCTCCATTCTCCGGCCTTATACAAAAAAATCATTGAACCCCGGTTATCCATCAAGGAGCCTGTTGACCACAACCGCTTCGATGCTCGAAATATCAACCTCTCCTTGTTGTTCCGCAACGAGTCCGAGCAAGTGCATTCTCTTCTTTCGTACCACCCGAGCTGCAACAACCATTCAATCCATCGTCTCTCCACAAAGACACCACAATCTAGGCCATCACTAGCTTGTCCTTGCTGCTCCACATTCCATCACTACCAATCACCCAACCACCTGTTTGCATTCACGGCTCAAACCCATTGAGCCACCACAGACCCTAGTTTTGAGTTCTTTGCATTTTAACTCTAAATCGGCTCTTAATCTAACCCAATTCTTCTCTCGATTCACCCATTTCATCCCTGGATTCGACTCAAACAACCCCGGCCATTGGTCCATACTCGCATGACTCCAAATAAACCTCATACATGGCCCTAAGGCTCATAGTAAACAATTGTACTTTTGTTCTTCTCGGCACCGCCAACGTTGCTAAGCTTCTAACTCGAGTCACGAGGCCTCTTGCCAACAAACCTTGACACCTTTCAGACATCCCTCACAGTGTAGCTCCACAGTAATCGCACTTGCACCCATGAGTTCTTCTACAGTTCACTGCAATTTCAACTTTGCACAACCCAAGTCCTTCTCACCTTCACTATATCCCGCGTAACATCACCCCACTGCCATTGCCTCATCTCTCTAGGCCATCGAGGCAACACCGCAAAAAGACCAATCATCCCAGCTTCATTATCTCAGCTCGGGCTACCCGCAATCCACCATCACAGCGGCTCCTTCTCTTCATTCTCCACACTCGTTCGGACCTTTACACAAACACCATGTGTGCAGTTTGCAAACTGACAATAGTTGTGTAGTCGCCTATTGAGAGCCACCCAAATCATTCCTTCCTGTTAAGAATTCAATGTAAAACAAAACCCATATTTTCTAGGCCATTCTTAACATCAAATCACCATTAATCTTCATTATATCTTGCTGCATCGTATAAGCTTGCTAATCTCCGTTCATGAATTAGTCACCTCCAATTTCAATGGAAGTAAGGCAAGTTCTTCTACCGTGTCCTTGCTTCCTTGATTCACACCCAATTAACCCATGGCAAGTACTTACAGTAGCCGGCACAAAGCGGCAGGTTTTGGTGCAACCACGAGAGAGAGAACTGCCAGTGTGATGAACAAACTTTGGCCATGAGTTGATTTGAATTTCAACCTAGATTTCCCGTATCTTCTCAAAGCTCGTAACCCCAAATCACTTAATTCTTCTCTCGAACCCTAACTCTCGGATTACTGACCTCTTTTAATTTTGAGTAAATGAACCGAATGAGCGAATGTTTCTCTCAAGTTTAGGGTGTGGTTAATGATTGGAACCGATTTTGCACCCCATGGGTTATGATAAGGATTACCTCCATAATTCTTCTTGTCTTTATCGATTTTAGAAAATTGACAAGCTTAATCATCGATTTTTTTCGTAACTTTGTCATACGGCGTGGAGTGTCCTCAATCATCCGTAGTGGCTTTGTCATTTCGTTTCTTTTCAAGATGTTGAGAAGAAATCCTGGATTTGAGCGAGTTCTACTTCTTTTGCTCTAATGGCTCCAAAACACCTATAAAACTCAAAAAGCAATTACAAGATACATAATTCACAAGAAACTGTAAAGAAAGCATAAACAATAGGTATAAAATTAGGTGTTTTTAGACACCTACTCCGTATTCCCTCACACTTAGACTTTGCTAGTCCTCGAGCAAATCAAATTAAACTAAAATACATACAACTCCATGTCATCGAGGCTACGGTCACTTTTAGCATAAATAACAACCTTTAAACCACTAGGTGTCCTAGTGGACGAGTTATAGTCTCGTGAGGGTTTACTAGCGATATACCCACAAAACCTATTTCAACTTACTAGTTCTCCGTAATGATAGTATCCAATGCGCTAAGAAGATACAGAGATTCTACACTAGTCATAAGAAGTTAGACATATAAATGAACACAATCTCATCCTTAAAAGTCGAGATACTAAATAACCATCCTTCTCGACAAAAATTCGGTTCGAGAGTGATCAAAAGTCTCGACCGCCTCACAAGAAAGGGTTTTATGATATTGCTCTCAATAATAAACAACTTTTTACATAGAAGCACTTGTGGCCGGTAGGAATGAAGAGAGAATCCTGCGACGTTGAATGGTAGGAAGGCACCAACCCTCCGAATTGTTTTGAAAACCCATCTTTTATAATTTTGAAAACCCATTTTTAAAACGATCTCTTCAAAAAGGAAATCAACCATTTAACGAAGGTGGGAATATGCTTACTTACCTCGTTATCCATTCGGCGTGCGCTAGCACCACTCTCACGCATCCATAGAAACGTCTTCTGTCTTCAATCAGTGTCTTCATCTTCGTCTTCGGTCTTTCAACTCTTGATGATAACTCTTGAACTTCGTAATCTTGACAATATGATTCTTTCCCTCAAATTCCTAAGAAACTTCATTACTACGGATATTCCTTCTTTCCATTGGCTTTATTGAAAGAATACAAAACTAAAAACAAACTATACAAACCCAATTTTTTTTCTTTTTTTTTTTTTATCATTTTTTTTTGTAATAAGAAAATAAAACAAATACAAAAACAAAACAAAATAATAAAAACTATTAACAAACCTAAAATTTTCTCTTGTCTTCTCTTTTTTTTTTTCATTTTTTTTTTTTTTTTTTTGTTTTTTTGAGACAAGAGAAAAATAAAATACAAAAACAATAAAAATGTAAGTACAAAGGCCATGGTGTAAGTACTTTTTTTATCTTGATTCTTCACAACTTCGTATGTCTTGATATCATAAATTTCTCAAACTCTCATCCTTGATAATTTCATTTATACAATAGTCTTCAACTTATAAAAATTCTACTCCTTGTCTTGTTGCTTTACTCAAATCAAATCGCTCAATTATGTCTTGTTGCTTGTAAACCTCGAACGTGTTCAACTTTCCTTCAAATTTGTGATGCTCCTCTTGTTGATGAAGTGATGGTGTTTCTATGGACCTGTTGGTGTAAGAGAGATAAGGTGGATGGTGCTAACTGAACAAGATTACAAAGTGGTATGTAAGTTAGCAATTGATGTCACCATCATGATTGATAAAAATAGCACTCAAGAGATCAAAATAGTGCTTCATGGTGGGAAGTTGGACAGCTCACCATTCCGCTCTCGAATTAACGTACGGTGACACACACTCTAAAAGCACAAATTTAGACAATTTACAAAGAATTGAAGGTCGGTGCCTCACATTATGTAACATGGGTAGTCTCCACTATAGGATCACTACTCTAATACCGGGTCAAGGATGCACCTTATTTGCCATTTGGCATGGTTAAATCCAACTTTAACTCTCATACAAGAGTAGAAACCCGATCATGTTCTCTGTCATCTCTAAGTTCGGTCAACTCTTTATGAGATTCTCGATGTAATCTTAGCGACATGTATGCTATGTGACTTAAACTAACTAAGGTTGGAGTTTTCTTATTCACTATTTTACACAAAAGTTGAAAAATTTGAAAAATTTACAACGCAAATGCTTAATCACTCCCCCACACTTAAACTTTACATTGTCCTCAGTATAAATCGAATCGTCCAAAGAAAGTCAAGGTGGGAAATCATATAACAATATGCGACAAGAAAAAGCTAAAAACAAGAAAAGAAAAATTAAAAAAGATAAGATACAAAACCTATGGGTTGCCTGCTCCATGGCAACGCTTGGTTTAAAGTCGTCACCACTATATCTTGCAAGATTCGTTCCCATATACCAACAATCGAAAGTTAGGGGCCTTCCATAGAACCTGTTTTGCAAACACTAGCTTCACACAAATATTAGTAATATAAAACAAAAGTGAAGCTATGAACCGATAAAAGCTTACCCACACTTATTCTTGTCCACACTTGGGAGTGTATAAAGAATATAAAAGTCAGTACTTCCACGGTTTCTTGTTCCATAACCTTTGCATAGTATGAGAACCAAGAAGTATCTCTAATGGCGGAAAACGAAACAAAGTCATTCAACAATATTCTCAAGCACATACATTCAAACCAATAAGAGGTAAAGGAGAAGAAACAATAGCAAAGGGTTAGATAAACCTTGCACAATCTCTTGTATTACTAATCCTCTTCATCCTTGAAAAACTCAAGTGAATTATTCACCTCTTGTATATCATGGTCCTCTATCAAACCTTGCAACCATTCTTCATCTGTTTCGCTTTTAACCAAAGCCTCGACATAAAATATCATCAATACAATCATTTGCAAGCTCAATTGGGTCTTCCACAATATCGTCAAACCGATGCTCATTCTCAACACACTCCTTTTTGTCAGAAGGCACACTCTTTTGCGGATCCAAATTTTATTATAAGAAACTTTTTAGAACACTCGAAAATGCAACATCCTCAAGCTCCACCCTTTGAATAGTCTCTTGATCATTATTAAGATCAATGCTTGAGTAATTCACAAGTGTCGACATATTCCTCTTCGTCTCCATCTTGATCCCAAAAAGACTCCATTGTAAACTCCTCGGGGGTGTCACCATAAATTGTTTTAGTATCATATTTTCATAATAATCATCACTATCATAGTCAACATAATCTTGTTCATCGATGAATTTAGTGTTGCTAATCTCTAACTCATCCTTTGAATAGGTGAATGATCATTATTAAGATCAAGAATTGAGTTAACTACACAATTATCAAACGAAAGTCCCCAAAAGGTTCGCTTTTTCAACATAATTATTCATTTCCTCCTTGTACTCATCAATGCCCTTTCTTACGTCGGAAACACTCTTTGAAGCTCTTGGAGTGATCCTTCCAAATTCTGAATATAGTGTTCCATTTGTTTGTAAAGCTCATTCGACAAAGAAAAAGTGGAATTACTTACTTCAGTATTGCTAGGCCAATTATATTCCCTTGAATGGGTGGATGATCATAACTACGATCGTAAATTGGGCCAAACATACTATGAGCACATTCGGTCGATGAAATTGGTTCCACGCTTGGTTGTCTACGAATTGACTCCATCTTTGTCCATAAATTGTTGCATTTCATCTACCAAACTAGAGGAAAAATTAATAGAATACAACTAGTCTCCCTCCTTGTGGTTGCTCACCTTTATACCACCGTAAGAAGGTTGGAATGTATGAGAACAACTAAAAGGGTACGTGGAATATTTACCATAACTAAAGGATTGGTTTTGATTGTACTCCTCGTAGGGTGATAGTTTTTATGTTGTTGAGGTTGAAAGCCGTATTGATTGCTCCAATATGCTCCGTCCATAGAAATTTGTAACCTAAACGAGATTCTCAAAACCCGAATAAGAACCAAGAAATAAGAAAAATTAAAACAAAACTAAATACAAAAATAAGAAACCAAAAACATTAACAAATCATGCCTCTAAGAATGCAAGGCCTAAAGCAATTGGTTGTCGGCCGACACAAATATAAATTACACTTTCTTACTACTCAAAATATATAATGAAGCAAGGGCAAGAAAGGATCGTTCCCACAGAGAGGTCTTGGTTGTCAATATGTTATGGTTTCTATATAAAACACGGGGTTTGCTGATTTTTATATACTCAAATAAAATAAAGCAAAACAAATAAAAGTAAACACGCAAATCAAGGATGGAAAATATTGGGTAAAGGTTTCATCTTCAATTGTAAACAAGTTTATGAATATATGAATAGAATTCGTATTTAATCTCTCTATCGTCAAAAGCCATAGAATACCTTATTGTAAGAATACTCCATAAATTTCCAAAGTTCATCAACACACACATTAGAGTCGTATGTGAATTCTACCTAAAGAATAACCTAACGCCTTGCGCTAATCAAGTTCAATTCTTCGAGACATTAAGTTTGAAATAGGCTAATCAATGCAATTGAAATACATTGCGTTAAAACAATTCAACAAAGGTCAATTTCTATATACGACTACAAGGATGTATCACTACAACCTAGAATCATATCATACCTCGTATTCGTGGTTATCGCTTGATGAAAAACCCTAAAATAGCTATAGATATGGATGTGAGTTCAATCAATTCTAGACTTAACTAAACAAACATTCAATCATATTGCAATACATCAATCATGCAATTATTATAACCCGTAGAAATCAAACGATACATATTGAGAGAAAACTAATTCATAAAAATCATAACTAAGTTGCAAAATCCAACTACATCTTCAACCAATAATAAAAACTTAGTTACTTGTGTTTTTGGAAATCATCATAAAAGCAAAGAAGAAAACTATCATGTGAAACCCTAGACAACAAGTAGAAGTCTCCCTAATGGAGATATCTCCAAAGTTTGAGAAAGACTTTTTCTATTTATATGTTTCTCCCATTCAAAAGGTTATTTCTTTCCAAGTTTAGGTTTTCTCAAACCCATCTCCAAATGGTCCACCAAGCCCATGTGTGGAAAATAACTGGGAATTTTTGGGTTCAAAGC
>JAJJWW010012620.1:0-51531 GCA_023531295.1 Papaver armeniacum
CAAAAAAACTATGGTCCCAAAAAACGGTTCTTTCGTAAGTAACATTAATACAATAATACTTTGCAGAATGTAGTGAGCCATAGATCGATCACCCAACGAGTTTGAAAAGCGATTTTGGAGAATAGATCACCATTTTCCATTTTGAAATAAAAATAAAAATGAATAGTACTTTGTATTTTGACTCCCATCCATTCCATTTGCTTACGCTATTTCTGCACTTTTTCATGTTCTTGTATTTTTAGGTTTTCGGAATTGCACTCTTCAGCTTTGGCCTTTGAGTAAAAAGTGTTGCTGGTTTCCACAAGCCTGATACACAAAAATTATGCTGTAAAGGTGTTGCTTTATCGGTTTTTCCTTTCTCGGTACTGGTATAATGGAACTGCCACCCTCATGCAGCAGCCGGTCAGTTTAATAAGAGCTTAAAGCTGCTCAATTTGCTAACATCATCTACACAAGTATTTATCTATGGCCACACTAAATGTTTATTCCATTCTAGCTTAATGTACAGATGTTATAGTTGTGATTCTGAGCATCTCACGGTGTGCTGTGACATTGACTAACATCTTGGCTGTCATGGTTTCATCAAGTGCTCATTTAACATGTTCAAACAATAATTTCATAGACTGTTTATACATGTACTAGATTTGTGCCCATGCTACGCACCGGGCATATATCTTTTAACTTGGTGTGCGCGGGGCTTCTTCCCGGTCCGTGACGATGTATTTTTGATTTGGTATCCTAGGGCTTCGCCCCTCCTGTTTTGATTTGGTGTGCGCGGGGTTTCGCCCCACCCCTTGGAGATGTATTGTTTATTTAGTATGACGGGGAAAATACATTAAATAGGTTGAATATATGTGCAAATTTTATTTATTTATTTTCCTTTTAACTTGGTCTGCGCGGGTCTTCGCCCCACCCCCGTGGAGATGTATTTTGATTTGATGTGGCGGGGAAAATACATTAAACAGGTGGAGGATATGTATAAATCTTATTTATTTTTTCCTTCTATTTTCGCAGAAAATATGAGGATTTTTTCGCCTTTATATATTAATTTGGAAAAAATAGTTCTAATAAAGCAATTACTCGATTGTCACTACAAGCAAATTGAATTTGGACTTTCATAAAATTACGAACATGGTACACACAAGAAAATGGGCATCTAGTGACAAATATTTTTGTCACGGAACTACCTTGTTTAGTCGCCAAATAAAATTTGGAACAAAAAAAAAGTTGTCGTCTAATCATCGTCGTGGAAACTTTTTATGGTCGCAGGAGATAATGTTGGTGACACCAAATTTTATGTCGCTGTATATGTCTTTCAATGACTATCGTAAATTGTCTTCAAAGTTCAAAATTAACGTCGAACAATTAGGTCATCAAAATTAATTATGGCGATAATTTTTTTTTCTCATTAAATGTTTACATGACAATTTAGTTTCGTGTCAATAAAAATTTCCAGCGATAAAGCACTTTGTCTTTAAATCATACTTTACCAACAAGTGTTTTTATCTCCAAAGAAAGCTTTGATGATTGGTACTGTCGTTTTTAAAAATGGTTTTTGAGACAAATATTTCCGCCATTAATAATGAGTTTTATACACAAAGAAAAATGGTCTCGAAATATGTTTTGTTGACTAATATATTTACTTGGCGAGATTGGGGTATACCAAAACTAATTGGGGTATACCCAATAAGACAAAATCAGTCATTATGAAGTAAAGTCAAGCTACCCCTTAACCTATATTTTTGTAAATGGCTAAAATACACAATGATTAACTCTAGTTTAACTAAAATGATTAGATTAGTTAAATTAGTTAGATTAGTTAGTTGATTTAGTTATAAGTTGAGTTTTAGAAATCATTTAGAGAGAGAATTAGTATAAAGGAGTAGAGGAGATTTTGGGGGAAAAGTTAGGGTTTTTGTGAAATTTGTGATATGAGTGAGATGAGTGATTCTAATCCCGATTTTGAAGTGGGGAGTCTTCTAACTTTCCTCCTCTGAGATGAGTACTTGTATGATGATCTACCGGACCATGATCGAATGGATTACATGCATGACCTCACTTTTATTTTCCTCAAACTCATGATGGGTATGGAAGTGATGAATGTATTGAGCCAAACGAAGAATCCAATGACCAAGAAGAAGAGAATGGAGCTGCAAGTAATCGTAGACAACCTACGTGGTGAAGATTGTGATTTTTCCATGCAAATGATCGATTTTGGTTTTTTTTTTCAACAATAGCGGGAGTCGGCAAGGTCGACGCTTGTCGATCATGCCGCCATAAAAGCCGGCGTGGTTCTACTTTGAACAACGTCCGAGCTTTTCATAAAGCGTTACCACGCCGGCGGTATAGAAAATTTGAACCTTGCCAACGTCCATTTTTTGAAACACAGGAGCCCTTACTTGAAAATGCGTACGCCTCGGCATTGTCATGTTTACATAACTTGCCATTTTGTTTCCATGTCGGCAATGTTTATATTCTATTACGTTAGGTCTTTTCTAGCCGGCATTGTTTTATATGTCGACCATGCCCACCGTGGTAATACACATCAACTAAACTTTTGATGTTTTGTAGATTGTGGCATTGGTACCTATGGAGGATCAGCCTCAAGCTCGAGAAAATTAGGGGTCCCGATACTTCCTCACATTATGCTAATGCTTTGGAATGGAAGGAAAAAGACGACTTGTCCAATTGGATTGTTGAGAAAGCCAAAGAGAAGATGTGCGTTCTAGTGAAAAACACCCAACAAAAATCTACGCGGTTTGAAATGGTATGCGAGTGTTATGGATGTGGGAGGAAAGTCACAAGAGAAAGGGTTATGTGTATGATAAGAAGACGACTAGGGTGTACAAGACGAAGTCAAAGAAGTGTGGATGCCCATTCAAGATTATTTTTGGGAGGAACAAAGAATCAGGCAACGTGTGGAGAATGAGTAGAGTTGATGTTGGTTGGCATAACCATGAAGATCCGGACACTCTTGTTGGGCATTGTCAAGTTGCCAAGTTGAAACCGCACGAGTTCGAACAAGTAAGAACAAGTTGGGGAATTAAACCAAGTAAGCTCTAAGTAAGTTCAAGTGGGACGACCCGCATAACCTCTCTTCATTGTCTACAATTTATGCGGCCAAGGCAACTATTAAAAGAATTGAATGTGATGGAAGAAAGGTGATGGAAGAATCACAATGGTTAATACACAAATACAACTACACGGTGAGACACCATGAGTCATCGGAGGGGAAGGTGGATCGTATTTTTCTTGCGCATCCCGATATGATTCAATTGGCGCGTTGCTTTTACCAAGTTTTGTTCATGGATTGTACTTATAAGACAAATAGGTACAACATGCCTTTGTTGAACATTGTAGGACAAACCTCGGATAAGCAATCGTTCACGGTGGCATGGTGTTTTATGGATCGTGAGAAGGATGATAGTTATATTTGGGCATTGGAAACTTTGAAGCTTCTCTACCACGAAGACGAAACTCCGGGGGTTATAGTCATCGACAATGAGCAAGCAATAATGAACGCCGTGAGGATAGTCTTTCCCAATGCACAAAATTTCCTTTGCACTTGGCATATACAATGCAATCTTAGAAAGAATTGTAGAAGTCATATCCAAAAACCGAAAGCGAAGAAAGGAACTAAACGTGAAAAAGAGGAAGATGAACGTCTTAGCAAACTAACTAAAGAGGAGCGAGAGAAGGAGAAAGAGAAAGAAGACGAAGAATGGAAAGAAGGTGAGATTAAGTTTGGGTTATTCATGAAAGCGTGGGATAAGGTGGTTTGGTTGATGAGTGTGGGAAGATATGAGTTAAACTTGAAGGATTTCGAGGATGATTGGGGGACTAATTACCCCAAAGTAGTGGAATATTGCAAGAAACAATGGTTGAGGCCACACAAAGAGAGGTTTGTGTATGCTTATACTTACGACTATAAACATTTCAAACTTGAATCCACAAGTATGGTAGAGCAAGCGCATGGGAGACTAAAAGGTCTACTTTTCACGAGTCAAAATGGGATTGTGACGGTGCAACATGCTATCCATGAGTACACTAATAATGATATCAACAAGATAAAAAGAAATTCCAAGAAAGTAGCTTAGGAAGTTGAGGGAGTTTAAGGAGGATAATTGGATGCTTGTTGGTATACATTGCAACGTATCGCATTGGGCAATACGTTTTATGATGAAACATCTCGCTTTATTTAAAAAGTATAAAAAGTATGACGACCCGAGCACTCCTTGTAAGTGTAGGATAATGAAGGCTATCGGACTTCCATGTCGTCATATGCTTGGTAGGTATAAAACTCCCATTCCTCTTGATGATATTGATCCCTATTGGAAGCAATTATCTTTCAACCGGCTCCAAGATAAGATCCAGGTGGTGAAGAGTTTGGCGACATGGAACTTGGGAGAATAATCCTCGAAAAATACCCCAAGTTGAATAGGTTGGACAAACAAACTATGAAGCACAAGTTGATGCAGATAGTTTACCCTTTTATGGAAGAACTTGAAGAACCGGAGAAACAAGATCCTAATGGTAGACCAACTACCAAAAAGACGAGGGCGGAAGAAAGAGAACAAATCAAAGAGTTTTTGAGTACAAATTGCGATCAAGATCAATCCGAAGGAGAACAAATCAAAGAGTTTTTAAGTAGAAATAGTGATCAATCCAAAAGGAAAACATTAAAGAGCATTTGAGTACAAAGTGCGATCCATCCGGACATGTTTATACCGAGGCGCAATACAAGGAGGAGCCCGTTAAAAAGAAGAGAGGTCGTCCAAGGAAGGATTCAACTACGCCAACGGTCTCTAACTTGAATACAAATGGCACTCTACCTCTTGAGAGTCAAGCAAGCGTGGAATTTTTTGGAAAGAAAAGAGGTCGGCCAAAGAAGGATTTAACTACACCAACCGTCTCTAACTTGAATACAAATGGAACTCTACCTCTTGATAGCCAAGCAAGCCAAGGAGATGTGGCGAAGAAAAAAAGTCGTCCAAAGAAGGTAGTACAACCGGTGTTGCAAAAGTATCGTACTCAACTCCCTCCAATTATTCAAGATTTCGTGATTGGTACCGACGATGTTCCGAAAGATGGAAATTGTGGGTTTCACGTTATCTCGCAACAATTGGGACACCTAAGTGGAGCGGTTGAAGAGAATCTCACCCAATGCCAATACATTAGAAAGAAGATGGCCGCTCGACTAGAACACGACAAGGAGTTCCATATCTCAATGATTCTAGAAGGTTCCATGGAGGAGAAAGAAGCAACTTTCAAAGGTTTGCTAACTAGTGTTAAAGGCCCGGAGGGAAACGCACCGATCAAATGGGAGCATTGGTTGAGAATGCCGGAGTGTGGCCATCTATTGGCAGATACTTGGAATTGCGTGGTTGTTTATAGGTGAAAATCGTTTCTGCTGATTTCGGTAATTTCGGTGAGTGAGTGAGAAACTGATTCAAACCCTAAACAAATGTGCTGCACGTGAGCACTTTATAGGTTCGAGAGATCGATCTGTACAAGTCCGCCTAAACCAAGAAATGGCCGTTCCGGACTTGCTTCGGTCACAAAGTGGAGGAGAAGGGTTGATTTGGGAGGGAAGCAAAGAAAGGTGTTGAGGAGAGTAGTATCTCGACTTGTATCGAAAGTGAAAGCTTAGGAAGCTTGCAAGAGATGGAAGCTTTTGAGAGAGCTTGCAAAGTTGCCTTTCCGAGAGTGTAAGTGTAGTATATTTCTCCCGACCGAGACTTGTTGTCCGGTGGAAATAGGTAAGACCTATTTATACAAATCGAGATTGAAACGTACCTCGGCCTCATGAAGGTAGAGAGTAAAGGGTGAAATAATGGGAGGAGGTGGTAACCGCATGGTTTAATGGGCAAAAACGTTTTTCACCATTATTTCCTCTTTTATTTGACCGCTTTATTCCTTTTCACGCTTTCTTAATGTGAGCGTAGTGTACACTGCATGCTGTGACCGCCAAACCAAAACCCTAAGGAAGCATCCCCCAGTTTTTGTTTATGTCTCGAGTGTTGGTTGCATCTTGAGTGCAAGTGGCGCTGCTAGTGGCGCGTGTGGCATGTGCCAATGGCGTGTGCGGAATACCTTGGTGGTAGTTTGCACGGTTTGCAAGTTGGGCTACCAGCGTGTGTGTTTGGCATGTGCCAATGGCATGTGCGGAATGCCTTGGTGGTAGGTTGCACGGTTTGCAAGTTAGGCTACCAGCGTGTGTGTTTGGCATGTGCCAATGGCATGCGTGGCCATTAGGGCCGTGACCTTGATAGGGAAACTAGCTAGCGAGCATGTTGGCATGTGCCAATGGCATGCGTGGCCGTTAGGGCCGTGATTTTGCTAGGGAAACTAGCTAGCGAGCATGTTGGCATGTGCCAATGGCATGCATGGCCGTTAGGGCCGTGACCTTGATAGGGAAACTAGCTAGCGAGCATGTTGGCATGTGCCAATGGCATGCGTGGCCGTTAAGGCCGTGATTTTGCTAGGGAAACTAGCTAGCGAGCATGTTGGCATGTGCCAATGGCATGCATGGCCGTTAGGGCCGTGATTTTGCTAGGGAAACTAGCTAGCGAGCTTGTTGGCATGTGCCAATGGTATGCATGGCCGTTAGGGCCGTGATTTTGCTAGGGAAACTAGCTAGCGAGCATGTTGGCATGTGCCAATGGCATGCGTGGCCGTTAGGGCCGTGATTTCGCTAGGGAAACTAGCTAGCGAGCATGTTGGCATGTGCCATTGGCGCGTACGGCCATGTTGACCTAGTTGCAAGTCTTGCAAGCCTAGGGCGCTATGTTGGGCGTGGGCCAAAGGCATAGCGGCTTGGAAATATGGCTTGCGGCACGTGTTGGCATGTGCCAATGGCACGTGCGGCCATGTTGACCTATTTGCAAGTCTTGCAAGCCTAGGGCGCTATGTTGGGCGTGGGCCAAAGGCATAGCGGCTTGGAAATATGGCTTGCGGCACGTGTTGGCATGTGCCAATGGCACGTGCGGCCATGTTGACCTAGTTGCAAGTCTTGCAAGCCTAGGGCGCTATGTTGGGCGTGGGCCAAAGGCATAGCGGCTTGGAAATATGGCTTGCGGCACGTGTTGGCATGTGCCAATGGCACGTGCGGCCTTGTTGACCTAGTTGCAAGTCTTGCAAGCCTAGGGCGCTATGTTTGGTGTGGGCCAAAGGCATAGCGGCTTGGAATTTGGCGTTGTTGCCATGGTGCGCAGAGTGCGGTTTGGTTTGGCATGGTTGCCATGGTGCGCAGAGTGCGGCTTGGCTTGGCATGGTTGCCATGGTGCGCAGAGTGCGGCTTGGTTTGGCATGGTTGCCATGGTGCGTGAAAGATGCGGCTTGGTTTGGCATTGTTGCCATTGTGCAAGATGATATGCGGCTTGGCATGGTTGGCATGGTTGCCATGGTGCGCGAGATGCGGCTTGGTTTGGCATGGTTGCCATGGTGCGCAGAGTGCGGCTTGGTTTGGCATTGTTGCAATGGTGCGTAGTATGCGGCTTGTTTTGGCATGGTTGCCATGGTGCGCAGAGTGCGGCTTGGTTTGGCATGGTTGCCATGGTGCGCACAAAGATGCGCTTGGTTTTGGAATTAGGTTCCGTGTTGAAAACCCTAACTCGGGTATTTTGAAAAATACCCCTATTAATTATTTACACCTGAGTTAAATGCTCTTATTTAATGTGTTGCGGGTAACACTAGGTCATGGGGTTTTACGATTTTGCCCCTTGTCTAAAAACCACCATCAACATTAAGTCCCCTGCTTAGCTCGGAACAGGGGCTTTGTTACGAGGTAAGCATAAGATGGTGACAAACTGTTAGCAACAACCCGTAAAGAAAATTGAAAGAGGCTTGTCTGACCTTTATAAATAGGATTTGGAATCCTTTCCTCTGGTGGTTTTGCACAAATCGGGATGCTGGCACAATTGGTGGGCCCGGTGCAGCTTGGGCGACGTTGGGAAGTTGGCGTGAGTTGGGAAACTGAGTGTGCTAGCTGGTGGGACCGGCGCGAAGTGTAGAAGCCGTTCGTGCTTGCAGGCGTGACTTGGGCGGCATTGGGAGGTCGGCGCAATTGGTGGGGCCGGTCCAATCTTGGAAACCATGCTTGCAGGCGTGACTTGGGCCGCATTGAGAAGTCACAATTGGTGGGGCGGCCCAATCTTGGAAACCATGCTCGCAGGGCGTGACTTGGGCGGCATTGAGAAGTCGCAATTGGTGGGTAGGTCCAATCTTGGAAACCATGCTTGCAGGCGTGACTTATGTAAATAAGGAGGGAGTAGGCGTTTCTTCGGATAGCAAAGTTTCCTTATTTTGCTTTACTTCACGTGCGGCTTCAATTAGGGCATTGTTCATGCTAAAATCTGAAAGCGTTATGTCCCTCATTGCTTCCTTTCCTTTTTAGAATCCCGTATTTATACCCAATGCAAACGCATCATATTCCTTGTTTGAGAAAAGATTCTTCTTGTTGGATTTCTCTCTTTGTCATGTCGCGCAGATTCGAGTCATCTTCTAACCAGTCAGGTTCTCCGGATGAGGGCGCGAGGTCTGATTCTTGCATGAGCGTCCCAACAAATGTTATTCGGGTTAAGAAAATCATACCGGTATGTTTTCTTCTTCTTTGGCGGATTGACACACACTTTAATGCTTGTTGTGTAAATGGGAAAATTTCCTTGTGCAGAGATATCCTGTTGGAGCATGTGTTTTGTTATCGACGAGGATGACCTAGTTGTTCCTCTTCCTTCAGGTCCGACCTTGTTGACTGCTGCGGATTTGGAGAATGCTGATTTAGGGCTCTGTTGTCATGAATACCCTTCTGCAGGTTCATCGTTTGGGACTCGTATGAGGTGTCTCTCCTCCAATTATCGGAATGTTGGTGGTTTCTTGGTGCGGAAAGAATTCGTAGCCCTTTATACGAGGATATGGAAAACGTATGGCCATATTGCTACCAGGAACGTGGTGAAGTGTTGTTCGTCCGCTTTGGTTTCCGTAGTGAACTGTCTTCTGCCAATGATTGTGGAGATGGAGAATGTGTCCATTCGTGCTGTTGCGGAGTCAGCCATCCAAAAGTGGGAGAACATGGTGTCTACCTGCGAATCTTTGGAATTTAACGTTAGCTGGTTATGCACCGCCTCGATTGTGAAGGTTGATGTGGCTGGTATTCTTGCCGTGGTGTTATTCCTGCTACGAAAGCCATGCTGGAAGAAGAGGAAATTTTGGCCCTGGAGTCTCGGAAGATTGAGGAGTTAACTCGAGATTTGAAGAGTAGAACTGAAAGATATCATGGCCGATTGAAGATGATATTTTGTAGGGATTATAATCTACTAGATGGGCTTTTTCGATTTGTATTATGAGATTCGAAGGCTCCCCTTTCTCTCTCTTTTTTTTTTTTTTTTTTTGAAGAAAATAAAGAGATTCTTGCTAATCCATTGGCTTTGTATTGAAATTCGATAATCGATAAGAAAGAAAGTAAAAGCGGAGAAAATGCCCGGACGTTCACACTTTTGATGTAGCATGTTGCAGAGGAATGATTAGGCGTAGTACGCCTTTAGCCATTTTCCATTGATAATCTGTCTCTAGCTTTCCCCATCTTCTTTGATGATCTTGTAGTAACCGTTGTTATATGCTTTAGTGATTATGTACGGCCCTTCCCATTTGGGAGAAAACTTTGGTGCCGATGCGTCTTCTTTGGATGTGTTTCGCGTTTTTAGCACCGATCTCCTTCCTTGAAAACCCCGGGTTTTACATGGATGTTGTACGCCCGGAAATCTGTTCCGTATATTTGCGCATGTTCCTCTCGCCCGAGATCTTTTGGAGTCTAGAGTATCCGATCCGCACTCTGGCATTGAGTGATTCGGCTTCGTTCCACCTGGGTCCGCTCGTCGCGGCAATTTCGCGGATGGGATCTTGATTTCTGCCGGGAGGATTACGTCCATACCGTCAGACGAGGGAGTAAGGAGACACGCCGGTGGAGCTTCTAGGAGATATTCTATACGCCCAGAGAGCCATTGGCAATTGCTCATGCCAGGTTATGGGATTGTCATGTCTCGTCCTCACGAGGATTCGGATCGAGTCTTGTTGGTACTTTCGGCTTGCCCATTTCCCCGAGGATAATAGATGGTAGAGAAGACTTGTTTGATTCCGTACCTCTCAAGTAGCTCCTGTACTTGCTTGTTAGCGAAAGGTGTGCCGTTGTCGGTGATGATGTGTTTAGGTACGCCAAAAGCAGATGATGTGCTCCTTGATGAATGCCGCGATTGTGGCCAAAGTGGTTCCTTTCACTGGGATGGCCTCAACCCACTTGGTAAAGTACTCGGTCGCGGTTATTATTTACTCATGCCGTTTTGAGGTTGGGGGGTTGATCTTCCCGATGATGTCGAGTCCCCCGCCTATAAAAGGGCCACGGGCTACTTATTGCGTGCAAGGGTGTTGAGGCGTGTGGATGAGGTTTCCATGAATCGGCATTCTCGGCATTTCTCGAACGAAGGTAGCCGCATCGTCTTCCATGGTCGGCCAGTAGTACCTTTCGTGTATCTGCAGGAATAATTTCGTTTTCCTTGGTGTTCGCCTTCGTGCATTTCTCTTAACATAATCCGGGACCCTGTGTCATCCAAACACCTTAGTAGACCTCCCCGAAACTCTTGCGATATAAAACCCCATCATGGAACACGAACCTTTTGGACTTGTCTTAGTTTGGAAGCATCCTCTTTGTTAGTAGGAAGAATGCTATCGCGAAGAAAAGTGATGTACGGCTCCCGCCGCTCCCCAGTGTGGCTGATGTTGAGGATTTCTAAATGACATGGGGGCGCCTGGCAATTTGGACACGCTTTTGGAGCAATCGGGATTGGGTTTCCATCTCTGGCCGCAGTATCCAAGTCGTTGTAAACGACGGTAGAGGGTTACCACCGATGTTATCCCACAGACTTTGGCATGAATACGTTCAGCCGCTGCCGTGCTTCCTCTTTCCCGAGACACCTTGACAGAGATCCGTCTGGATTTTCGGCGATACGTAAAACCTTGAAGCATAGAGAAATTCCGCAAGGTCTTGAGGTCGACCTTCCCTTGAAAGAGTGAGTTGTTGAGTTCTTGAATGATAGGAGTTCTCCGCCGTCATCTTCGGCTTTCTCGGGTTGTGAAAGCCACGTTGAAGCTATCGTTCGCCGTTTACCGTCGTGGTTTCCTCGTTCCTTCAAACCGCAGCTTCGAGGCTAGTGTAGCTAAGCAGTCGGCATGCTTGTTGCTGCTACGGCTGACATGTGTGATGGTTGCTTCAGCGAAATAATTGAGTAGTTTTTGTGCTTCAGCCTTGTATGGTGCCAGTGTTAGTTCCTTCAATGCATAGATCACGTTTACCTGGTTGATGAGTAATTTGGAATCTCCTCTTATCTCCAAACGCGTGGCCCCGACTTGTTTGGCTAGTGATAGTCCGATGAGGAAAGCTTCAGACTCAACTGAGTTATTGGTGCACGGAAAGTCTAGCTTGAAAGAGTGCGAGAAGACTTCTCCGCTAGAGATACTAGTACAACACCCGCTCCTCCGTATTAGTGCTGGGGGTGGAAGAGCGTCGAAGAACAAGTAGCCACGTTTCTTCTTTGACTAAAAGATATCCGGAAGATCTCCCGGAGATCTTCTCGTAATTTCGTGGTATCTTCCCCGGGAATGCCGCTAACAGTCCGCAAATGACTTGTCCCTTTATGGCCCTTGGGAGACGCACGTTATGTCGAACTCGACACTGCAGGAGCCATTTAGCCGGCCTCCCTATCGAGCGGTGTTTCGAGAGGAGAAACTTTACTGTGGTCTCGATTTGGATACTAGCACCACTTTATTGGAGAGGAGGTAGTGCCTGAACTTCTGGATGGAATAAATCAGTGCTAAACATGCCTTTTCCGCCTTGGGGTATCTGAGTTCAGCGTCTCTCAATGTTCGACTGAAATAGTATATGGGGTATTCTATTCCTTTGTTGTCCTCTTGTGCGAGGAGAGCTCCAACGCAGTATCGCTAAAGGCTGTGTAGAGACATAGCGGTTTCCCTCGCATAGGAGGCTTCATGATGGCTGGAGAGGACAATATTTGCTGGATCTTCTGGTACGCTTTTTGCTGAGGCGTAGCCCATGCGAAATTCGCTCCTTTCTTTAGCAGAGGAGTAAACGTAGTGGTGAGTTGTGCCAGCCCGGTATGAAGCGACGAATGTAGTTTACCTTGCCCATGAAACTCGGAGCTCCTTTATGGTTCGTGGTGGCGATCGTGAGGATAGCTTGCGTTTTGACCGGATCAACTTTTATTCCTCGCGGACGTCACTTGGAATCCCAAGAATTTCCCCGAAGAGACACCAAAGGCGCATTTCGAGGATTCATCTTCAACTTGTACTCGCGGCATCTTTCGAACACTTGGCGCAGCGTTTCTGGATGATCCGCTCGAGTCTTTGATTTAACCACCACGTCATCTACGTAATCTTCGACTTGCTTTTGCATCATATCGTGGAAGATGGTAGTCATGGCGCGTTGGTAAGTAGCGCCAGCGTTCTTCTGACCGAAAGGAATTACGGTGTAATAGAAGTTTCCGAGAGGGGTACGGAAAGCGATCTTACTTAAGGCCGTGCTCATACATCTTTATCTGGTTGTAGCCGCTATATCCATCCATGAAAGAGAACATACCATGTCCACTGGTAGCATCTACCAGCATGTCGATGTTAGGTAGCGGAAAATCATCTTTGGGGAAGCACTTGTTCAAATCCCTAAATCGACACAACATCCGATCCGACCATTCTTGTTTTTAACAGAACGATATCACAACCAAGTAGGATGATGAATAGGCTCCGATGAATCCGCGGCTAGTAATTTTTGGACCTCCGCCTTGATTTGTTCTTCTACATCGTGTCCGAATTGTCTTGGAGGTCGCTTGACTGGTTTGGACCCGGTATCACATGCAGATGGTGGGTGACCAGTTTTCCATCCAAGCCGGGCATTTCTTCATAAGTCCATGCGAAGACGTCCCGATATTCTTTGAGTAGGTCGACTAGCTTTGAGCGTTGCGCAGATGTAGAGTCGAACCGATCGGAATGGGTCGCGGAAATTCCTCATTCCCTATATTGACAGGTTTCGAGTTCGTCGGTGGTTAAGTCGGTCCCATCTTGTAGCTTCGAGGGGCGTCTGGAACTTCCTCATGGTTATTGTGAAGACATTCCTTCGGGTGGAGAGACCAGGGTCATGGTCTCCCTCGCTAATTGCTAACACGGTTATAATGTGTGAGCTTCCCCTTTTTGCTTCATCTTGCGGCAAGGGTGTACTCTCGCTTGGTGCGGGCACGGGTTACGCCCAGTGGCAAGAGACTGGCGAGTCTTCCTTCTGAGGAGGTGGTGGAAGGACGGTCTCCTCCTCGGGGTATCTCCGGTTTGTCGCTATCTCCGAGCGATGTCCATTTTGGCAGCGTAAAACCGTGAATCTTGGTCGCCACGCCTTTTGAACCCTCCTTCGGCCCATGTGCTTCACGCAGAGACGGGTGCATAGGGGGACAGAGACGCGGAAATGCGAACGACTTCTCCGTTCAATACTTGTTTTGTGCATTGGTGGTATGTTGAAGGGACGATTTTGAGATTGTGCACCACGGCCTTCCCAAGATCATGTGGTAGTCTAGTTCTTTTTCAATTACTTCAAACTTCACGCTTGATTGGATTGGCCCTACTACCAGCTCCAAGTTGATGTAGCCGTATGTGCTAGTTTGGTTGCCCTCAAAATCCGTCATCGTCATCGTAGTGGGCTGTCGTACGATCTCATTAGGTCGCACCTTGGCAGCTTTGAGTGTCTTGAGAGTGATGACATTGGAAGATGCACCCGTGTCAATGAGCGCTCTTCGAAACTCTATGTTCTTGACGAGAGCCGTAACATGCAAGGCCCGGTTGTGACCGTCTTCTACCATCATGTCGTCGTCGGTGAAAACAATATTGTTGGCGGATCTTCCGGGGATTCTTAGAGTCCTTGTGGATGCAGGAACTAGTGATGCGTTTAGTGCTATTCGGTTGATAGCAGAGAATGTTTTTATCCGCTGGTCCTTGGAGAGGTGCAGCAATTCACATAAGTTTTCTATCAACATGGTCGCTCCTCGGTCCGCCGGGCTTCCATCCAAATGACGAAACTGTTGATTTGAGCACGCTCATTCGGGATATTAGTCCCCGCTTTGATCTCAGGGGAGCATGGATCACTTGGCCCCGATACTAGATTGATGAGGAAGTCGAGTATGCTGGTAATCGCGTCCTTCATCAGGTCCATGTTTCTGGCGTGGATCTCCTGAACACGTATCAGGTCAACCAGTCTTGGGACTTCTCTATTGGTGGTGCCGCTTTCAGAATTTGAGGAGTTATCATGACCTTGGGCGGGATCCATGTTTGTGGAGATTGCCTGATAGCCGACCATGCTTGCGTGAAATTTGCGGATGGGAGCTAGAACTTGATGTTGTAACCGAAAGATCAATCCTCCCGCTGTGGTCGCCAATTGTTTATAGGTGAAAATCGTTTCGCTGATTTTGTAATTTCGGTGAGTGAGTGAGAAACCGATTCAAACCCTAAACAAATGTGCTGCACGTGAGCACTTTATAGGTTCGAGAGATCGATCGGTACAAGTCAGGCCTAAACCAAGAAATGGCGTTCCTGGACTTGCTTAGGTCACAAAGTGGAGGAGAAGGGTTGATTTGGGGAGGGAAGCAAAGAAAGGTGTTGAGGAGAGTAGTATCTCGACTTGTATCAAAGTGAAAGCTTAGGAAGCTTGCAAGAGATGGAAGCTTTTGAGAGAGCTTGCAAAGTTGCCTTTCCGAGAGTGTAAGTGTAGTATATTTCTCCCGACCGAGACTTGTTGTCCGGTGGAAATAGGTAAGACCTATTTATACAAATCGAGATTGAAACGCACTCTGGCCTCATGAAGGAAGAGAGTAAAGGGTGAAATAATGGGAGGAAGTGGTAACCGCATGGTTTAATGGGCGAAAACGTTTTTCACCATTATTTCCTCTTTTATTTGACCGCTTTATTCCTTTTCACGCTTTCTTAATATGAGCGTAGTATACACTGCATGCTGTGACCGCCAAACCAAAACCCTAAGGAAGCATCTCCCAGTTTGTGTTGATGTCTCGAGTGTTGGTTGCATCTTGAGTGCAAGTGGCGCTGCTAGTGGCGCGTGTGGCATGTGCCAATGGCATGTGCGGAATGCCTTGGTGGTAGTTTGCACGGTTTGCAAGTTGGGCTACCAGCGTGTGTATTTGTCATGTGCCAATGGCATGTGCGGAATGCCTTGGTGGTAGGTTGCACGGTTTGCAAGTTAGGCTACCAGCGTGTGTGTTTGGCATGTGCCAATGGCATGTGTGGCCATTAGGGCCGTGACCTTGATAGGGAAACTAGCTAGCGAGCATATTGGCATGTGCCAAGGGCATGCGTGGCCGTTAGGGCCGTGATTTTGCTAGGGAAACTAGCTAGCGAGCATGTTGGCATGTGCCAATGGCATGCATGGCCGTTAGGGCCGTGACCTTGATAGGGAAACTAGCTAGCGAGCATGTTGGCATGTGCCAATGGCATGCGTGGCCGTTAGGGCCGTGATTTTGCTAGGGAAACTAGCTAGCGAGCATGTTGGCATGTGCCAATGGCATGCATGGCCGTTAGGGCCGTGATTTTGCTAGGGAAACTAGCTAGCGAGCATGTTGGCATGTGCCAATGGCATGCATGGCCGTTAGGGCCGTGATTTTGCTAGGGAAACTAGCTAGCGAGCATGTTGGCATGTGCCAATGGAATGCGTGGCCGTTAGGGCCGTGATTTCGCTAGGGAAACTAGCTAGCGAGCATGTTGGCATGTGCCATTGGCGCGTACGGCCATGTTGACCTAGTTGCAAGTCTTGCAAGCCTAGGGCGCTATGTTGGGCGTGGGCCAAAGGCATAGCGGCTTGGAAATATGGCTTGCGGCACGTGTTGGCATGTGCCAATGGCACGTGCGGCCATGTTAACCTAGTTGCAAGTCTTGCAAGCCTAGGGCGCTATGTTGGGCGTGGGCCAAAGGCATAGCGGCTTGGAAATATAGCTTGCGGCATGTGTTGGCATGTGCCAATGGCACGTGCGGCCATGTTGACCTAGTTGCAAGTCTTGCAAGCCTAGGGCGCTATGTTGGGCGTAGGGCCAAAGGCATAGCTGACTTGGAAATATGGCTTGCGACACGTGTTGGAATGTGCCAATGGAACGTGCGGCCATGTTGACCTAGTTGCAAGTCTTGCAAGCCTAGGCGCTATGTTTGGTGTGGGCCAAAGGCATAGTGGCTTGAATTCGGCGTTGTTGCCATGAGCAGAGTGCGGCTTGGTTTGGCATGGTTGCCATGGTGCGCAGAGTGCGGCTTGGCTTGGCATGGTTGCCATGGTGCGCAGAGTGCGGCTTGGTTTGGCATGGTTGCCATGGTGCGCGGGTGCGGCTTGGTTTGGCATTGTTGCCATGGTTGATATGGCTTGGCTTGGCATGGTTGCCATGGTGCGCAGAGATGCGGCTTGTTTTGGCATGGTTGCCATGGTGCGCAGAGTGCGGCTTGGTTTGGCATGGTTGCCATGGTGCGCAGGATGCGGCTTGTTTTGGCATGGTTGCCATGGTGCGCAGAGTGCGGCTTGGTTTGGCATGGTTGCCATGGTGCGCAGTATGCGGCTTGGTTTTGGAATTAGGGTTCTGTGTTGAAAACCCTAATCTGGTATTTTGAAAAAATACCCCTATTAATTATTTACACCTGAGTTAAATGCTCTTATTTAATGTGTTGCGGGTAACACTAGGTCATGGGGTTTTACGATTTTGCCCCTTGTCTAAAAACCACCATCAACAGTGGTATATTTTTTTAATGAGGGACTATCTATAGCATTTGCACCGAAACATGCGGTTTGCGTGGAGCAACTCAAGCATAGAAGAATTGTCATGGCTTTGTTGGATAAAAATCATTTTATTGGTCTACAACTCAATAAGGAATGTCCATTACCTTCTCTATGTAGGTTTAGTTTGTGGGAGAAGTTCACAAACAACAAGAGCAAGGAATGGATGAAAATTTATGAGGACAACATGGCCCTTTGGAATGTTATAGATGACTCTCGGGAATGTCCCATAGATTTGACTAAAGGAGGTTCAATAGGTTTGAATGAACTCCCTCCAATAGATTTGAGTGAGGAGTGATTATGATTAGGGGAATAAAGCAGCTTTTTGTGTAGTGTACAATGGAGTACTAGACAAAACATTCGTACTTTCTGGGAGTACTTTTGTAATCGCATGCGTGTTTTGTGTAATGTACTTTGGAGTGCTACGAATGAATGAAATGGATGTGTTTTTTTGGGTGTATTCTCATTTGGTCGGCATCATATTCATTACCAAAACATGCCTGCTATCCCGAATCTCAAGACAAGATTATTTTCTTCGTGACCGCCGCCGCAATGCATGACAAGACAGAAAAAGCTGCCGATATGGCCGGGTAAGGTCCGGCTGCCAAGTTGCTGGCGCTTTAATCGCCGGCGATGTTTATGAAATTTACCATGCCGCCTAAGAACTCCCTTAAAAATTTGTTCCTGGATGTTTTTAACTATTAAGCCGGCACGGTCCTGGTTTTGAGAGGCTGCCGGCTTTTATTGCGCCGGTATTGTTATTTAGCAGAACCATGCCGGCTTAGAACTCCCTCATAAATTATTCATGAATGTTATTTTCTATTAATCCGGTAAGGTGTATTATAATATCCATGCCGACAGGACAACCGTCGGAAAGCTTTTAATATAGTATAATGCCGACTAAGTGGGTGCCGGCAAGCTTCTAATTTAAGACAATGCCGACTATACATAGGATACAAACCTTAATTAAAGCATACAAACGTTAAAAACTTTACCCTAACACATTTGGGACATATATAGTATCTTTTTCCGTACACAATTTCTTAGGAGAGGTAATTAGCTTCATCTTACCGTCGCAACATGGATCTGTGCATGGTAGAAGGTTGATTTTAGCAACTTCATCTTCATACGGAGCTACACGCTCATCTATCCAATAGAAAAACCCACAACAAGTGCATTTTGAAGCATACGGCTGATATACACCTCCTATTGCAGCTTTCATGAGAAATAAGAATCCCTTACAACCTTCAATAGTGCATTTGCTTCCTTCAAAGGGACAATCCCTTGCAAAATGACCACTTAGTGTACAAAGACTACAAATATTTGGTGGTGAAACTTCCATTCTTTATGCAAGGTTGAAGATGAAGTTGGGAATGCTTTTATAATAAAAACATACCTAATATCTTGATTTTGAAATTTCTAGCCGTTGAGCATTCAATGGGTTGTACTTTGTACCTAAAAGGTGCAACTAACATTCAGGTCGGCAAGGTATAGACTTCATACCATGCCGGCCTCAAGTACTTTGTCTAAAAGTGCATAATTCCAAATAATAACTTCTAAAGCAACTAAAACTGAAAATTCAAATAAGTTTAACAAGTCTCAAACCACAATCTAAGAGTTCAAAACATAATGAAAGAGTTCAAACCACAATCTAAGTTTCTAAACCAAGTGAAACATAATAAAGTTTAAGAATTTCATGGATCCTTCTTGTTGTTGTTATCTTCCTCCCCATCACTAGCTTTTTCACCGGCATCGCCTTTTGCTTTTCCCCTTCCCCTTCACCGGGCCTATGTAGTCACCATCCTCATTGTAATAGGGGTTCACCCGGAAAAGTCACATGCCCCGAAAAAAGTTCTTGGATCAACCTCCTCTTCTTCCTCCTCTCGATGATGTGCATTCTTCATAGTTGAGGGGATTGCTAGGACTGTTCATAAACCTTAGAAATTCTTCCGGATTTTCCTTACCCATCAAACATAACTTTCTAAACGGGCAATTCTCTTGGGTTTCATCTTTAGGTTCTTCTAAATTGGGATAAATTGTGTCCAAATATTCAAATAACTCTTCTGCATTGTTAACAAGACAAGGTAGTTCTTATTTTGTTTCCTCTGGGAACCTAAACAATGCACAAATAAGATATATGAAAACAAACAACACAACACTGTTGACCTTCTTCCCCTGGCCGGCAAGCCCGATAAATAAAACACTGCCGACTACAGTAAAGCCGGAAAGTTGTTAACCAACTACCCTGCCGACGAATAAACTGCCGGAATGGTACTATTTATGAAAGATTGCGACTAATAACTTAGGAAATTAAGGTTTCTGATGCCTGACGTCGGCATGGTACAAGTCTAAAATCACGCCGACCAAATATAACCCGGCATGGTTGGTTATTATACGCTGCCGGCCCTGGTTATTGTCCAACAGGCGCCATGGCTCTGATGAAAAGTCGGCATGTTATTCATCCTGAGACCATGCCGGCTCTTTCAAAATACCAACGGCCGGCATGTTGTTCAAGTATCGACCTTGCCGGCCAACAAATCTGAAAATCATAATTTTCGATTTCTAACCTAATCTAACAATCATATACAACAAAACAATAATGGGTTTGAGTTTATAAATCACTTACAATCTTCTTTTCGCCTTTTAGAGGTTTCTTTTCAAACATCTTCAAGGATTGCATTTTTGGGTTTACTCGATCCAACCTTTCCCCTTACCTTTTCCCTCTCGATTTGGAGTTTTTCATGTTACCAGTTGAATCTCTCTTGCTAGCTGCTGGATCGTTTAGAATCAACCATTTTTTTTGGTAGAAAATCAAAATTCAAAATTTTGGTTGATTTTAAGTTTTTGGAATGAAAGAGAAGAGGAGAGGGTTTAGAGAAGAAGAATGAAAGAGAAGAGGAGAGGTTTTTGGTTAATCAGTTTAGAGTTTAGTTTTAGGTTGATTAGTATAGGGGTATTAAAGTAACTTTACCACGTTTTGGCCTCCCCTTAGTAAGGTCACATGTCCACTTAAAATTGGGTATACCCCAATTAGTTTTGGTATACCCCAATCTCGGAAGGTATATTTAGTCTGCAAAGACTCATTTTGTAAACTAAAAAAATTGGTCTCGGAATAAAAAGAAATGGTGACGGAGAAATATTGTGCCAAAATTGTTTTTTTAGAATCGGTATTTGTCGTTGATAAAATTTTTACAAACAAATTCGTTTGTCCCTTAATAACAAGTTTCCTAAACAAAATTTGTTTGTACTGAAAGAAAAAATTTTAGGGACGAAATATATCGTCTTTAAAACTATCCTCGGCTGACGATTATAGCTTTACAAACTCCTATATTTTGCTGCAAATATGAAATTTGGTGACTAATATATTTGCCTCTAACAATTAGGAAAGGCAAACAAATTCCTCTTTTGTCTCCAAATTATTATTTTTAGGCGAGGAAAGAATAATGCTTTAATTTTTATTCCGAGACCAGTAGATTCTCTAATAAAAATCCTTTTTTTGCAGTCAATTTTATCATTTCCAAAATACTCACGTATGTACACCATGATAAACATGACCCATTCTTTACATTCATCATATGAAATATGAAAATAATATTAGAAATGAAAACCATTTAAACAAGATATTGTACCAACAACTCAAGCAGTATTGGCACTCATGGCTGCTAATTGAACTATTCAAGAGACAACCCAACCCTTCTGAAATTCTAAAGAAAACTAATACTTACATAACTTCAAGTAAAAACAAGGAGCAACATAAAACTAAGCACTAAACAACTCCTGGATCTTCATTACAAAAGGCTTATCCCGGCTGGTAACAAGGTGTACTTAATTGTAAGGGGGTGTACCAATCCAATGCTTGGATATACATTCCCTAACCGTCGGATCATCCATCCTAAAATATAAAGGTACCCTATAAATATGTTTATTTTTTTTTTACAAAAATTGTCTATTTATTTTTCTACTCAGATACCCTAAAATATAAAGGTACCCTATAAATATGTTTCCTGTGCCGCCCCTCTGCATCTATCTTTCTTCTTGTTTCAGATCTAACAATTTTTGTAAAAATTGTTTCTCTGTATGATGATGGATTCTTCAATAACATCTTCATCTCTCACTAATCTGAACTCCATACTTACTACTATTGTCATTAGTATACCTCTGAAATTGCCACGAGAAAAAGAAGATGATGATAAACCTGTTGTTGGTGTTGATACTCTAGCACAATGATTTCTCCTCTCAAAATTCAAGTTTATAGGGTCTTTGGTTTTGGGATATAAGGTTCAATTAGCGCGGGTAAGCACTTCATAATTATATTTTTTTATGCTTTTTTTTTTTGGTTTTACTTGTATATTGTTTGATTTTAGGCTTATAATAGTTTTCTTGTGTGCAGTTTTTTGGCTTTAGACTTGTGCGAGGATAGAACACTTTGATTGATTATACAGAGTTATCAAATGTAAGCAGGTTATTAGTTTTTTCTTATTTTGGTTTTAAGTTGTTATCAGATTTTGATTGATGCTTTGAGGTTTGTAGATGAGTATAGTTTTTGATGGTTTTAAGTTAAGATCATTGGATAGGATGTTAGTTAAAAAATAGAATTGCATGTGTAGTCCAGAAATCCTTGGTTTGCAGGAATAACTTAATGCATTACAAGCCTAGAAATATTCAGATGTTAGGAACATGACATAGAATGGGTAAAAACTATGTTTAGGTCATTTCATAACCTTGGATTCTGATATGCCTAAATCCTAGAAAGGGTATGGCCTTACACGTGAGGGAGGGTGTGAAAGGATAATAGTCTCACATTGCTAGTTTCCGCATAAATAACTTAAATATAATATGAAAGGCCGCTCCACTCATTGCCAATTGGTTTTGAGTTGGATGCGGGTATTCTAACAGTTTTTGATGTTGTGATCAAGATTGTCTGCCTTTATACTTTCAGATTGATGTTCAGATTGACGAACATTGTTCTCTCATTTCTTTATTTCAGCTTTAAACATTGTTCTCTCATTTGTTTATTTTCGGCATCTTTGTTTTCTAACAAACATTGTTCTCTCGTTGCTTTATTTCAGCATCTTTGTTGTCTAAAACAAACATTGTTCTCTCATTTGTTTATTTCAGCACCTTTGTTGTCTAACAAACATTGTTCTCTCATTTGTTTATTTCAGCTTTATTTCAGCATCTTTGTTGTCTAAAACAAACATTGTTCTCTCATTTCTTTATTTCAGCATCTTTGTTGTCTCATCTCTCATTTCTTTATTTCAGCATCTTTGTTGTCTAATTCAAACTGTGTAGTAACGAATTGATGCGTGTTTCTTTGTGTTTTTATGTGCTGATTACTAGTTTAGAATAACTGTGTTGGGCTATGCTGTTTTGGTTAGGCTTTTCTTTCTGACAAAACAAGTCTTAAGTTTATCAGGAAACCATTTGAATTGCATGACCTTAAGTGACAAAGTTACCCCCAAGAAACTTTCAGATGTCACTTGTCAGGATCAGTGAGCAATAAAACAACTGATGGAAGCGTGTTTACAGATTGATGCGAAACCCTGGGCAGTTTATCAAACCTCTGCAGCAACTTTCCAGACTTTGGCGTGGTTATGATCTTGTAAGTTTGTGTGTGCAGGAATTTATTTGGGAAATGGAATTCAACTCGATGCTTTCCCATGAATGTGCAACAATTTCTGCTCTCCCAAGTTTTGTAAGTTTGTGTAAGAGTCTTATGTAGAGAACTGAGTAATCCTCAACTCATACAGATTATGGCCTTTGTTTGGGTCATACATGCCCAGAGATAGATATGCATGTATAAACACTTTATGAAATGTTTATGAGCTTAAGAATTTTTTCTTTTTTGAATCCTGTGTCTTTTGAGGATGCTATGAAGCATTTAAGTCCAAGCACTATGGTAGCCTATTTCGCTTAGCTAAACTTAATTACAGCGAAAGTAAATACCATTGGACATTGTTTTCCTTCAATGTGGTGAATTCGCTTGGCTTGGCTAGTGAGTGACACACATATGTTACTCCTTCAAGCTAAGTGATGCCACACGGAAACTCAATTTTCATGTGAAACGGATACCCAACTTCCATTTTTTGGCTATTTTTCGTGACATTTTAGACAGATACTAAGTTCCCGTCTCAATAAGATAAGCGAAAACCCTCTCTGATGGCGAGGTGCAATGTAACTGTCATTTTGCTTGGCTACATTTCAGGTATGGCAACTGACGCAGTTGCCCCAATCCCCAGAGCCAATTTGTTTACAAATTTGTTTTCTTATTCAGTGTACTTGCCTTCACAACTGTAGTGAGTGGACTTTGGATTTAATTTTTCTTTTTATTATTATTTAGCTTTTAATATTGAATCGACTTTTTTTTATCGTTGGTAATGCTTGTCATGAAGATAATTCAACAGTTTGAAGCACGTACGTCTTTTTCAATAAATACCGCTCATATATATATGGAATATTGTTAGACAATAGGAAACTTTGTTTTTATTTTCCTATTTGTAATTTTTTTCCTTTGTACTACCTCCGTCCCACTATTAGTTGACCTATTTACTTTTAGATTTTGTCACATTAATAGTTGATTTTATATCATTTGATATTCATGTTTATATTCGTTACGTAGGTGCGTTAAAATGTTTTTCAATGATATAAAATTTACGAACATCCGTGGTATAGTTTGAAGTTCTGAGGGCAGGACGCGAACACAACACCTGTTACTCGCTCATTCTCGTCAAAACCACCGAGCCACAACTACATTTTTGATGAGAATCGGATTTTTATTTTATTTATACAAATATTATGTTATTAAATTTACATTTTTCAACCAACTTAGAGCAACTGTTATTATTTATGGGCGCTTCAAACATCAACCATGAAGCGACGCTTCACGATTCAACATACGCTTCGCTTCTTAAAATTGAAAAACGCTGAGCGCTTCGCTTCACGCGCAATTCCATACATAAGAAATATAAATTTCAATAACGTTCCATGTTCTACAAGGCTACGTTGCAAAAGCAGCCTGCAACAGCTTTATATGGATCGCTAAAAAAGTGAAACATATAGCCGAGGCAAATCCAGTGCAGCAGCAATTTAATAACATTTCCCGTATGATGACCAGTTCAGATAGCTCATCTCCCTAAAGTCATAGTTGATGATGGATGAAACAATCAAACGTTTCAGATATCTCAAAACCCTAGTGTTCAACAATTACAATTGAAACCAGAAAAGATGTGTAAGTAAACAAGAAATACATTCCCAAAGTATTATAGAACTGAGAGAGACTAATGATATTATAAGGGAGCTACTGATAATCTTTTTGGTTTAATTTTTTAAAACCCACATCTAAATAAGCCACTGCATATATAACCTGGCGAGATTGGGGTATACTCAAACTAATTGGGTATACCCAATAAGACAAAATCTGGTCATTATGAAGTAAAACCAAGCCACCCCTTAACTTTGTATTTTCTAAATGGCTAATATGCCCTTGGTTAATTAACACTAAAATTCTGATTAGGTTAATTAATTGAGTTTAGATTAAAATTTTGAAGAATCGAATTGAGATTAACCTTTGATCCGTCATATGAGTTCGATTCGATCTAAAAATTTTGGTTTTGAAAATGCATAAATCAAGGTCTGGTTTGAATAATCTTCCGACCAAACATACACAGGAAGGTTCAACTTTGAATAAGCAACCGAGCTCTACTCCGCCAGCAGTTTCAACTTTGAATAAGCTCACGACCATATATCCGCCGGAATGGTCCTAGGATGAAGAACACGCCGACTATCTTGGACAGCAATCTTAAGGACGGCATGTAAATATTTCCTACCCTTCCGGCTATATTAATCTCGGCATGCAAAAAAAATACAACCTTGCCGGCTGACATAATATGCAAGATGTAATTTACTTTATTCATTCAATTTTGGTTACTACATTGATTGAAACATAAAACCTAATCCTTGTCGACGGAAAAACGAATGCACTTAGCATGTGCATCAAGCCTTTGAACCCCTAGGCGACCCTATTGGACGAGTTATAGTCTCGTGAGGGTTTACATAGAGGTCTACCCACAAAACCTATACTAAAACTTCTAAAGCCATCAATCTTCCTCCTCTGAAGACGATACACCCTCCATCATCTCAGGGGCATACTCAGGGATTTTGGATTCCATGAATTGATAGCTTGCATCGAATGCGAATGCTTCCCCTTTTCCTCCAAGTAGCGCTTTGGCGACTTCATGCTACAAAAACAAAACACAAACTTACTTTGTTAGTGCGGTTTAAGTTGGAAGATCAAACAACATGGATCACGTAAAATAAACCACAAAAATACTTACAAATTGTTCAATGGACAAGTTAAAGTGGGGAGCGTTGAAAATTGGTTTTTGGATAGCTAAATAAGCAAGTATCGCATTTTCAATGACTATGTGCCTATCGTGAACTTGTTGAACACTTCTTGAGTTAGGATTCCCACACTCTTGGCTAAAAGTGTTGTGAACCCTAGCCCAAAAGGTTGTGGAATCCACCCTTACGGAGGACTCGCCTTCGAACTCTAGTCTCCGCATACCAAGCTTTGGTGATTGCCAAATCTTCATTAGAATCAAATGAAGCCATTTCTTGTGTGTAGAGAGCTATTGGGTGAGTTAGATGGAGTGTGTGATGATATGAGCTTTGGAGAGTATATGCAAATAGTTGTGTGTTGTTTTGTGGAGATAAGTAGTGCATTTATAGGATGGTGCCCAAATTTGGCCGTTATAGTGTCCAAGTACAAGTGAATCAATGCAATTGTACTTGCAAAAATTTGAATTTTGAACACGCCGGCAGGGTCATAAATTTGATACAATGCCGGGGTCCCAAAACGGCCGGAAATGTATGGGTTCATTAGCATGCCGGCCAAAATACCGTAGGCATTTTCTGTTTTGTTTCCCTCAGGACCTTACATGATTTTAGGCATCGGAAGAATGGTTTTTTTTCAATATATGGCCGGCAGGGTCTCTATTTTAGTACCCTTCCTGGGATACACGAACGCCGGCTTTGTAGGAATCATATTACCTTGCTTAGGCCCTGTAACTACACAGTACGAGTTTTTGTTGATAGGGCCTCGTTGTCATTTCACAACCTTGCCGCCCTGGTAATTCCCAATTTTTGTTGATGGTAGGCAATGTGTCATTTCACAACCTTTGCCGGCCCTGGTAATTGTGCAATTTTTGTTGTGAGGGCAGGCAATTTGTCATTTCACAACCTTTCCCGCCCTGGGACCGTTTGATAGGGTAGCTTAAAAAAGCATGCCGGCAAATGTATTGAAACGTTATATAGCTAAACAAACCATTCATTCATCCAACATTTTTGTCCAAAATACGAAACATGTCCCATAAACCCCAAGTAAAAAACATTTGTCCACACCATTAACTTAAACATTTGTCCACCACAACATAAAAAAATGAACTAGGAAAGAATTCATTGGCCACGACCACGAGCACGACCACAACCACGGCCCCGTTTAGGAACACTACCTTCACCACCACGACCACTGCTGCTACCTTCACCACCACGACCACCGCTGCTACCTTCACCACCAGGAGCACTACGAGTCCTCTTTTTATCGGCCTTTGTCTTGGCTTGTGCATCCTTAATAGCTTTTTCTTCCGCCTTTACTTGAGCTTGAAGTTGCTTGAACAATAGATGTGCATCCTCATTGTCAATATTGCAAGCATAGTCAATGTGCTTGCCTTGCACAGGTTCTCCTCTATCTTTCGCGCAACATAAAACCCTGACAAAGGTCTTCAACTGATCCTTCTATATTCAATTAAACAATAAACAATTAATAGAATGATTCGGTAATGCAATCAATCTTAAAATAGTAAGAGCAACTCTAAAATACTTACAAATATCTTAAGCATTGTTGTTGGGTCTTTCGATTCCATCTTCTTCACGAGCGAGCTTCTTGAGAGTCATTGGCCTAATCACGGTAGGATGAGCCCAACCCAAGTACCACGCCATGTATTTCTCAGTAGCTTCATGATGATGGTCACCTCATCCAAAGACTCACATCGATGTTACGGCCCCGCCTATTGTCCCAATGTTCTTGAGTTGGCTTATTTGGATCGTAAGAGACGTTAATAGTTTTTTGGGAGGTGGTGCGGTTATCCCGGTTCACGGTAAAGAACGGTTCTTCATCGAAATGAGGTTCTTCTTGGACGTAACCCAATTGTCGCATTACCCGATGTGGATCGTACATTGAAAATCCTTCAAACACAGTCATCAAGGGTCCATAGTATAATGCAACAACTTCATTTCTCCTTGGATTAAACCTTGATTTCTATCCTCCGATACGGATCAAATATCACCTCTTCCGCAGTCAAATTGTCGATGGCGGCTCGAGTTCCATAAGATTTTGCGGCATTTCCTTATCCTGAGTACCCTTAAAACTGTACCTTTGAGCTCTTGGCAAATGTAACGGAACACTGTTATCCACTTTGACGTAAGAGTTGTCTTTGAACAAAGAAGGAAAGCGTTCATATATCCAAACCTATGCAAAAAGAAAAAAAAAGTTTAGTAAGAACCCTGATCTTTTGAGATTTGCAAATATAAATGTTTTAAACAATAAAATTACCTGGAAGAGACATGTGTTTCCGTTAACTTGCTTAGTGAGTGCCCTAGAAGATTTTGTCAACTCATTATTCAAGAAGGCAACCACCGCAGTACCCCAAGAATACCCACGCATCTCATGTAAGGGATCCAATAGTTGCAAATCGCCTCGACTTGGTTTCCGAATGTCGGGGGAAGATACATCTGCCCAGGGTGTATAGCAAATAAGCGGCCGCGGTAGCATTGATTCGCACCGGGTGCACCATTCCTTCACTATCAAGGATTTCCTGAGTCTTCCATAGTTTGTCCCTCAACTTCTTCACATTAAACTTCTTAATTAGTCGACCATCCTTCTTGTCAAGAACATCATCCGTCCGAACTCCGACTCCAACCGAACAATTTCTTGCTCAATTAAGTAAATCTTCTCGAAAGAAATGGCATTATCGAATCCCTCGGTGACTGCTTTTCCATCAACCTCGAGGCCTAGAATTTGTTGAGCATCATCGGGAGTTATCGCCATCTCACCGAATGGGAATAACAGAGTATCGGTCTCTCCGTAGAACCGCTGCGAATGCGAGATGGTAACTTTATCATGATTAATATTCGAACTCTCCACCGTAGGCAACAACCAGGAGTTCCTCACAATCACTTTCACCTCCTCACATTCCAAGTCAAGATTCCAAGTATGCATCGCGAACACGAAGCTTGGCGCCTCATGAGACGGATGGCATGCTTGTGATCCTAAATACAAAAAAAAAAAAGAAAATGAAAAGAAATACAAACACTTGATGCAAATTTAATTAAGATAGTTACACACTTGAATAAATAACAAAGACAGATTAAGATTACTTACGATAGTATTATGGACCGTACATGCCCATGAGTGTTTGTATCCAAAAAGAACAGCTCCACCATCTGCTGGGGTCCCTTTTGGAGGCTCACCTTCTTTTGGTGCAACCATCAAGTATTTGGGAGGCATGTGAGAATCGGCCCGGTTTAGTGATCACCCTCTTCTTCAGGTTGAAGTTGAAGCCGAAGCTTCGGTGGCTTGAACAACAGCTAGAGTTTGTTCTCCTTCTCCATCTCCATCTCCTTCTTCTTCTTGTTCCTCTTCCTCTTCAACAATTTCATCTTCGATGATATTCTTACCTTTATCTCCATTACCATCATCATCATCACCATCATCATTACCTCCTCCAGCCTCATGCATGTCTTGATCACCACCATCATCATCATCATCATGGTTACCTCCTCGAAGAGCCGGATTGGTTTCATCAACATCATCATCATCACCTCTTCTACCAGATGGAATTGATTGGTCTTCATCTGGAGTCTCGTCCGAATCAATGAGGTTCGGATAATGGTTCTAAGACCTTTGTCGTTAGGGCACAACATACACCCCTCGATGTTTTGAAGACAATAGTTTATCACCAACACGAGGAGGTTTGAAGGAGGACTAAGAGATGCTTTCGAGCTGCTTTCTTCTTTGCCATTCGCAATCCGAACAAGAACAATTCGGAAAAAAATTACATGCCGCGGAGTTAGATATATTCAACATATCCGTGGAACAATAGCCGTGTAGGTTGACCAAAAGATGAGTGCTAGCTAAACAACGCCGCATTGTATCATCAAAATAGCCTTCCGGCGCACAAAAAAAACAAGAAATTTTAACTATACAAAAGGCAAGGTCCATTACACATACATTTCCGGTGACAAAACTCCAGCATGTTTTTATATAACTACCCTTCCGGGTTTAAAAACTCTAGGCATGGGAAACATTCAACGAAGTAGTAGGAAGGGTAAAACACAAAAACTTGCCGGATTCATTAAAAGATAATGACGCTTGGCAATGTATACGATTGAATAACCTCCAAGCCCTCGCTAGTAGCTTGATTACAGAAACCATACAGTCCGGCAAGTTCTTCAACCTTATACCCTTGGGCGCATTCTAACTATGAAATCCAGGAAAGGTCGATAATCAAAAACCTTCGCTAGCGCCGTAACTACCAATTCACAAATTCGATTTTTAGACCTAATTTGACATGCAAACATGAAATTGAAGTACTAGAGTGAGTTTAAGTGTTCCCTTACTTTCTTAAGCGCACCATTTCACGTGTTTCACGGTTCAATTCCTTCTTCTTCAACCGTTTTCTCTTCACTTTCTTAGCAACCAAATTTGCAATTCGTGGTTATACTCATTGGGTTTTCGATTAGATTGTTTCATACGAGTTGCCTCCTTCCGTGGTGGATCCATTGATGAAGATTAATCGGAGTTTTCGAATCGCCCGATTTTAACGAATTGATCGACGAGTTTTGGTGGTGGTGGGGTGATGGAGCCGGTAAGGTAAGGTTGTGGAGGAGAAGAAGAAGAGAAGAAGATGTAATGAAGAAAGAAAACTGATTTTGATAGTAATTAGAGTTATAATGAGAAAGGGTAATTTTGTAACTTTACCAATTGACCTCCCCCTTTGCCCTTAAAAAAGAGTCCCTATAAAATTGGGTATACCCCAATTAGTTTGAGTATACCCCAATCTCGCCAGGATATATAATATGAAACTGTAGGTTAATTTAGGTTGTTTTCAAAATCCACACATTGACTGCAGTTCCATTTCTTCATCTCCCAAGACTTGACTTCCCCAGTTTTACAATGCCTACATTAAAGTGTCTTACATGTAACAGCATCGAGTTGAATCCCATTTCCCAGCTATCTTCTTGCACACACAGCCCCTTGATCAGCATAGTTGAAAGTAGTACTGTTATGAGTCAGGTTCGTAACACCGCTGTGGTTTGAAAAGTTGCTGCAGAGAGTGCTCAGGGTTCCACATCAATCTATAAAGTTGTTGCACGAGTTTGCTGTCAAGGAGAAAAGACTAATCATTAAACAGTCCACCCTTTAGCAATTGTTCCAAACTAATAAGTACACAACCTAACAAGCAGCAATAGCATATTGCATCTCTAACACATCTCTAACACCGTCTGAATTAGACAACAAGGATGCAAAAAGAAAGAACTGAAAGACATTGCACTAGTACAAAATGGGGCTTTGGTGACAGTTCAAGATTCAAAACTGTGACAGGTAGCAAGTGAACTGTCACCAAATTATTGGTGGTGAGATATAGGTAACAGTTTTTCATAAAAACTACCACCATTAATGGTGAATAACCGTGACAGTTTTAAAACTGTTACTGAATAAATGTAGTATGACAGTTTTTGTTAAAAATGTCACTGTATATGCGTATATGATAACAGTTATAAACTGTCGTTATTCTTAAGATACTGTAGCAGTTTTACATGAAAACTATTATCTAATTAGAAACGTAAAATAACAGTTTTAATTACCACCGCTACTAAAAAATTCCTATCTCGGGAAAGCAATGAATGGTGCACGATCCCTGGTCAAAGGCCTAACTGGTGCCCTCTTTCCACGTTCTTGCCCATTTGTGAACCTAAAACGAAATCTTATCTTAGTCCATTTTTTCCCCAAATAAGAAACCAACGCCTCCACTCCCACAAAACAAAGAAAACTGAAAAGTAAAAACCTTCTTCGTTTTTCTATTCTCTACTCTTGTTTTTCATTTCTCTTTATGATCGACAGAGAAAATAACAACCCTAAATCTCAATCAGTGAGTCATGGAAGCCATAATTTCATCTTCTATAATAGTACAAGTTTATCACCACAAATTACTGAAACTGGTGTCGTTTCATCAGATGTAGATCCTTCTCCCGTGGATAATCAATTTAAAGATGTTGGAATTCAAGTAATTTTTTAGTTTTATTTCATGGGTTTCTTATAATTTTTCATAAATTAGTTTAAATCTGATTGTTTATTACAGAAAGTGATTGGGAATGGCGATAAAAGAAGCAGTAGTGGGAACGAAAGATCTGAGTATTACACCAGCAGTAGAAACCAAAATTGAAGAACCAGGGAGTAAATACTGATACGTCACATTCTACAATCTGTATGGGTGTGTAACCCACATCGCCTTGATAGCCAAAGTCTTTGAAGTGGTACTTATTGTTTCAGTTATGATCGGTCCTCTAGCCGAAAAAGAGTATAGAAACTTTGGTCATGTGTAAGTACTTTTCCTGAATTTATAACTAAAATTTTCAATTTTGGAATTTGTTTTTTGGAGCAGATAAGTGATTACAGAATTGTTGGATTATGAAAAGATGAAGTTTTTGTTCATCGCTTTCACTTGATATGGATTGTGTTACTAATTGTGATCATAGATAAATTGAATCAAGCTTGAATACTTGTATTGTAATGGTGAGAGTATAAGGTATGTTTAAGATTCGGCAAATATGGTGTCACATTTTTAGATGAGTTACATTTTTGAATGATAATAATAATGCATGTACCGATAGGTGGTATGGTCTGTGCCACCTCAAGATTCAGCGTCAATTACAGAATTCGTTGGATAATGTGCACGAAAAGAACTAGTAGAATTTTTGGTCTGTTACTTAACAATTCATTAGATTAGCACTTTCATTTGAAATTACAACCTGTTACTAATTCTGCTTATAGATAAAACAGGATCATGCTTAACTCATATCTATTTCGTCATCTTTGCAGCGTATTGTACATCTCAGAGAAGTAGCTAAGAGGTGTTAATACCCACCTGCAACCTTTGTGGTGACACCGGGCTTGGAGTGGAAAATAAATTGCACTACAATACTCTCTATGATTAGTTAACTACTAATTTTCTTTTCCCTGATGATTATAAAAATACCTAGATTAAGTACTAATACTCATAGTATATCTGAGTGAATTTTTTGCACCACCAAACCATCTATTTATTAATATCTACCACAGACCAACTATTGAAACTAAACACACCAATTCTTCCATCAATACATTGTCTTTCAATTATGGATATTGCTTGACCCTGTAATGATTGCTCTCCTAGTATGACAGCATTCTGCAAACCCTTTTCTAACAGCCCTCTCCGTTGTATTCTTAGATGCCTAGGTTTCCACTTGTTTGATCCCACTTACATGCCCTAGGTCTTACCTGAAATTTGCAATACAACTGAATTTGTATATTTGTATCGTATTCAATTGTGGTTAAATTTTTTGATATGTTTTTGAATTTCTGGTTTTGCAGTTCTCGTCTTCTCATGGGTATTTTGATAAATGGAAGAGTATACACAATCAGTCCGTATACACTAGTCGTTTTGCAGTTTCGTCATGCAATTGCACGAATATTTTATGCATATAACAACAGATAAACATCAACTGTGCAGGTACAATGAAAGAACCCAAACCCATGTATAAAGGAAGCTGAACTACAGTCATGTTAACAGATATCCATAAAAGCAATAAAACAGACTTTGTGTTGACTGGTAGACCTTTGGTTTCCATGGCTAGTGAGGGTAAGAGAACTCTTAGGTCAAGGCATTATAGATGTGAAATACAAGAGGTAATGTTTTTATTTCTATGTTTGATTATCTTGTTTTTTCTATTCATTTTTTCTGGTGGTGAATATAATTTAGGATTTAAAATCAAATGCTTGGTTATGTTAGATTTTGGGACAGTGTGTGGTTACCTGCAAAAGTTCCATCCATTTTATCCTTAAAAGGCCTTAAGAAGGCTAATTTTACACGCGTTTGCTTCACGAATGAGGCCACCTGTAAGTTCTCCTTCTGAATTTTCCCCTTATCTGATTTTCTTGCCTTAGTTTCTACTGGCCTTCCAACCTTTTTCTTATTTCCTTAGTCTTTTGATAAAAGGTTGTAATGAATGGATCCTGCAGAACTACTCGTATTGTCACATTAATTAAAGCTTCACTAGGAGAAGTAGTATATTTTGATTAAATTTCTCTGTTGTGCGGTCCATACCCAGTTCTGTTATAGAAAAATGATTCTGCTTTCGATAAAACTCTTACAGATTCTCCTAATGCTGAAGTAATAACAAAATCAATGCAAATGCAAACCGTCGTGGTGCTTGAGGTAAGAATAATATTTGTCGTCTCTTATTCTGTTTTCATTTGTTCCATGATTTTCAAATACTTGTATAGGTGTGGACTAAATTAAGTAACACTCAAAGTGATGATTTTGCCAATAATTCTTTTCTTGCTTCTGTGATTTTTGGTTCTTCTCTGGATCCACTGCTTGTCTACAAATCTTTTTCCTCTCATTTCTATGAGTAACTATTCTCGAAATCGATATGGGTAAGGGTGATGTTCGGTTTCATTTCCCTGTCTTGGCATGCATGTTTTGGATTGTCACTACCTATTAATATTTGGAAATGCTTTGCAGGTACCTTGAATGTTTTTCTTCAGGAGTTTACAATGATGGTTGTGACTACACAAATAATTCTAACAATGGAGAGAACAAGACATTTACGCTAGGCAGTGGAAGTTACTTTAGCTCATTGAGATTCTTGTCCATGTAATGAAAAGAATGATATAGTTTAGGCTAAGTCCTATGGGCTAGATTGGAGTGCTAGATTGGCCAAAAAGTGTTGCAAATCATGAAATAAGTGTGGGAAAAAAGTTAACACTAAATCTGGCTACTTCTCTTGCCTAGCATTTGCTCGCAGTCTCACTATCGGCGAGATTGAAACGCCGAATGGTGCGGCGCTCAAAAAGTTGTCTCAACGCCGAACCGTTCGGCGCTCAGAAAAAATCACAAAATCCAACGGCTGAGATTGAAACGCCGAACCGTTCGGCGCTCAAAAAGTAACCAAAACGCCGAACCGTTCGGCGTTCACAAAAAGTAACCAAAACGCCGAACCGTTCGGCGTTCACAAAAAGTAACCAAAACGCGAACCGTTCGCGTTCAAAAAAGTAAAAAAAAACGCCGAACCGTTCGGCGCTGGCCATGATGATGTGGATGGCCAAACTAGCGGCTAGATATCTAGCCCATAAGACTTAGGAGGTTGCCCAGGCTGACGTGGATGGCCAATCTAGCGGCTAAATATCTAGCCCATAGGACTAAGCCTTACCAATTCATTTTTAGCTTTTCCTGTATCATGCCATTTAACCTTGAATTCTAGAAATAATTAATCATTTAATAAATACAATGGTCATTTTGTATTGTTCCACTTACGGTACGCTAAACATTTTAACAAACAAATAACGTCAGATGTCAGGACCTGAGGTGACAGTTCTATATGGAAATTTTACCTACTACGACAGTTTCATGAAGAAAATGATGCCTTTTGTACAAGAAGTAGAGTATTTGATGACAGTTTTATTTAAAATATGTTACAGTAACTTGCAAACAATGGCAGGTCTGTGAGGGAACCGTCACTTTTGTACAAGAAATTGAGTTTCCAGTCACAGTTTTATTTAGAAAATGTTACCGTAAGTCTTTAACAATGACATGTATATGAGAAAAATGTTACCTTATAGTGATGATTCAGTAACAGTTTCTTATATACCTTTCGTAACAGGGGCTTTGGTGACAGTGCAGAAAATTTTCAAAACTGTTACATAATTATTTCGGTGACAGTTTTTAACTGTCACCTAAGCCCATTTTTGTACTAGTGTTGTCTCTTAATGTTAAAAAACTTGTACCCTCTCTAAATTTTTCGCATATCAGAATCAAATTTTATGAATACGACCGGTACATAGTTCTTGGCCCTGTTCTTAATACGATGTCCTGTTTCCGAAAGTTTCTAAGGGGTTGTACTGCATTAGGTTCTGCCTGCAATTGATCAAATGAATTTTCCAAACTAAGGATTTTTCAATTACACATGCAGTATAATTCTTAATAAACATCCTGTATCCACAGATCTTAACTTAAGACCAGCAAAAACTACACTCATCTACAAAGCTCAAAGCAACAAGCAGAAACTAATAAATTGAAAAACAATAAAAACTAAAATAAAATAGGAGAATAACTTAATTGAATTTGATATAATTCTGTATAATCAAATAGAGTGATCTACCAAATTCATACAACATCTGGGAGTTAAGGTAAGACAAGAATGGCCGGATAAAACCTGGAGAAAAAAAAAGAAACCCTTTCATGAGCCTAAATCAAACAATAGATCATAGAAGTAATGAAAACTAAAAAAAAAATCCTAGAAAAACTGAATGAAAAGTTTACCCAGTACTGCATCCGAATCTCCAGTTCACGGATTCCTCCAGTTCACGGATTCGTAAAACTTGAATTTTGAGAGGAGAAATCATTGTGTGAGTGATTCAACGACAACAATAACAGGTTTCATCTCTTCTTCTTCTGGCAGTTTCAAAGTTATAATAATGAGAATAGTAGAATTGGTAAGAATGGTGCTCACATCAGTGAGAAATAAAGATGTTAACGAAGAATTTATCATTATCCAGAGGTCTGGCTCGAGGTCTGACTTGCTTTATAGAACTATCTGAGTCAGCTATCATTTTGCACCTTACTGGCTAGGCATCTATCTAACTGGATTCAAAAGTTTTCTAACTCTACTGGTTATTAATTTTTAAGTCAGATGAGTTAGAATTAGATGTGATTAAAAAATCCAGATTAGTTAAATAAAAATTAGATGTGATTAAAAAAAAAAAATCAAAAACAAAATTCTATCATAATCATCGTCAAATATATTTAAACCTTAAAAAAAAAAAAATATTATAGATGGAGTTACGGTTGGTTATTCTTAATTAATCAACCATAACTATGATTTGTGAATGTGTTACGGTTGGTGATTGAAGAAATACCAACCGTAAATCCTAAAAAAAACTATTTGGAATATCTAGTTAAGGTTCATTTTGTAACCGTAAAAATATTTACGGTTGGTTTCGATTTTAACAATACCAACCGTAAAAATCCTGAGCGAAAATAATTTAAGTTTTTGAATTTGATATTAGTTGGATTTGACTTAAATGTTATCAACCGTAAACAGTTACGGTTGGATACTAGCCATCAAAAAATAAACCGTAACTTATTTATAGTTCGTGTCGCGGGACAAAAACCCAACTGTAACTGGTTTGTGAGTGGGTCTTCCCAATTTTAACCTGTTACGGTTGGATGTTCTTCAGATACTAACCGTAAATGGCCCCTACGGTTGGCTTCTATGGCTAATTGCAACCGTAAATGGCCCATACGTTTGGCTTCTATGGTTAATTCCAACCGTAAATTGCCCTGAAATAGACATTGGATCTAAGAGATCAACCATAGTAGGATCTCCATCGTGGGGTATCTGTAAAATATGGTTTCTCTATCATATAGAGATTCACCCACCTTCAATTTGCCACTGAAATCACTCATTTTGGTTGAGTAAATCAAAATCTAGGTTTTTGAAATAAAAAAAAAAAAAACTCAATTTTATCTCTCCACCGAACCTAAGAATTAATCTGATTTAATTTTTCACCAAGTATGAAAAAAAGTTCATTAATCTAGTGATTAGTTAATTAAATTAATAGATACCGATTTAGCTACACAAATGCTACTGGAAAGAGGTTCTAAACCATGGATAAAAGACTTGTCCAAAACCAACCAGACCTAAAGAAGGATCACTAGTCTTACCTGAATAATGTGGACCCAGCAAAAATCATTTTGGGTCTGGTTGGTGATCTGAATTAAACTCGACATCTAACTCAGTTTGTGTCAGATGTAGAGCTGTCAACGGGCCAAGCTAGGGTCAACCCGGCCCTAGATTGTCAACCCGTTGACAAGCTAGGGTCAACCCTAACCCTAGTACTATTCATCTACAAGCCCAAAATCTCAACCCTAGCCCTAGACGGGTTGGCTTGGCGGGTTCACGGGTTGGCTTGTTTTACTAAGCCACACAAAATTCAAGTATTTCTATTTAAAAATAATTTTATTTTTTTGGTGCTAATGAATCAATTTATTTTGGATTTGATATCACTATTTTATTGATATGGAATGTGAAGGGATTGATGATCTAAAATAATACAAAGGATTTAATTACTAATTGTTATTCGTTAATATGTATATAATAAACGTAAAATGTGTTTTTTATTTATAGGTGTAGGCTTCTTTGGTTCTATTGAATGTAAATTTCACGTTATTGGTTGTCATTCAATTGTAAATAAGATATAAATTTCAGATCATTGAAAAAATATAAAATGATATCACGGGAATTTTTTTTTGTGTCTCACATCAACCAAAAAATCAGACATTTGACTATATGAGCATATACTCACGGGTTGATGGGTAACCCGCAGGTTGACCCTAGCTTGGCTTGTTTTCTACTAGGGCTAGATATGCTAACCCTAGCCCGGCTTGTTTAGCCAACGGGACAAGCCGAGCCGGGTTGAAACAAGCCAAGCTAGGTCCAACCCGCAAGCCGGGTTGAAAATTGACAGCTCTAGTCAGATGTCAGATCGTTTGTGTTTTTATGTTTCAGAGGTCTGACTCGAGGTGTGACTTGCTTTATAGAACTATCTGAGTCAGCTAAGCATATATCTAACTGGATTCAAAAGTTTTCTAACTCTACTGGTTATTAATTTTTAAGTCAGATGAGTTAGAATCAGATGTGATTAAAAAATCCATATTAGTTAAATAAAAATCAGATGTGATTAAAAAAAAATCAAAATCAAAATCAAAATTCTTTCATAATCATCATCAAATATATTTGAACGTTAAAAAAAAAAAAAAAAAAAAAAAAAAAAAAAATTGCAGATGGAGATACGGTTGGTTATTCTTAATTAACCAACCCTAACTATGATTTATAAAGGTGTTACGGTTTTGAAGAACTACCAACTGTAAATCCTAAAAAAACTATTTGGAATATTTAGTTAAGGTTCATTTTGTAACCGTAAAAATATTTACGTTTGGTTTCGATTTTAACAATACCAACCGTAAAAATTCTGAGCGAAAATAATTTAAGTTGGATTTGACTTAAATGCCATAATCTGTCTCTGAATTTAGGATTTGTAATTACAGTTCTCTACATAATAAGGCTCTTTTACACGCAATAGACTTACAAAATTTGAGAGAGCAGCCAACTAAAGGCAAGTCACTTACTCCCATCACTGCTTGTGAACAAAAGAAACGAGATCTAATCCTTTCCCAGAAAAAATAACCACATGAAAAATAACCATTACAGTATAATATTAAGTGGAGCTCAAAATTCGCATAGACACCAAGAACATTTCTGACAGAAACCTTTGTCTAAATAATTTGAAACTGCCTTCTATTGATTTGAGTTGTTTCCAGAATCCACAAATCAGTTACATTTGGACTGCAGTATCTTCCTCTCCATCTTTACAATACCCACATGTAACAGCGTCAAGTTGAATTCCATTTCCCAGTCAAATTCTTGCTCGCAGCCCCTTAAATGAGTGTAATTGAAAGTAATAGTCTTGCGGATCATGCTCATAACCCCGCTGAGGTTTGACAAAGTGCTCATGGTTGCAAAGATGCTTCCATCATTTGTTCTCATGCTCCCCGTACACAGTTTGGACACATTAATTCCACCAAAAACAACCATAAAAACCTGGGGAGAAAGAAAAACCATGAGCCTAAAATCAATCAATAAACAAGTAATGATTCTACTGAAAACTAAAAAAACCCTTAAAAAACAAAATAACCAAATGAAAAGTTTACACAGAAACCATCTCCAAGTCTCCATATTCAACATGGAACAATCTTGTATTTTGAGAGGAGAAATCATTGTGTGAGTGAATCAACAAAATAAACAGGTTTCATCTTCTTCTGGCAGTTTCAGAGATATAATGAGAATAGTTGTAAGAATGGTGTTTTTCGGATCAGTAACAGATAATGAAGAATCCAACATAACCCAGAGAAAGAAATCTTACAGAAACTTTCATATCTGAGAAAACTGTCAGGTCTTATAAGGGTTCACATGGCGGAAGACATCATATACCTCGGGTTTTTAGGGTATCATAGGAGACAAGATAGATGGATAGGTGAGATCCGACAGTTGGGAATGTTTATTGGGTAATGGACAACTCACATTTCAAGATTGGAGCGGGCAAGGAAACTAGATTTTGGGAAGATTCTTGGCTAAGTGAAGGAATATTATGTGATATGTTTCCATTGGCATATGAAGCTTCTAGGACCAAGGAGTTTGTGATGGCTAGTATGTATGAAGTTGGGGAAGATTGATTAAGGTGGAGGTTTATGTCTAGGCAAAGATACCCTCAATCTATTTTACGTGAAGTAACAACTCTATCAAATCTCCTCTCTTCAATTTCAATTCAAGAAGGTGTTTTGGATAGTCGAGTTTGGGTCGGAAATAGTCGTGGTCAATATACGGTTAAGGATGGTATTAGGAGCGATGAAGATCAAGATGAGCCAAATTTTCCAATCGATGTTGTTTGGAGCCGGGAGTATCTTGCAAAATCAACTTTTTTCTTTGGCTTCTTTCTCATGATAGGATAATGATGGCGGATAAGCTTTTAAGAAGAGGTATGGATGTTTCGAGTTTATATTGTTTTTGTGATGAAGACTATGAAACTAGTTCGCATTTATTCTATGATTGTTGGAGAACCCGGAGAATTTGGGATTACTTTGTTGAAGGATGTCGTTTTGATTGGACATACAATTCAAATGTTACCACAAATGTGAAGTCTTGGAAGTCTAATTGGGGTGATGAAAGACTTAGTCGAATTTGGAATAACATTCCGGTTGCAATATGGTGGTGCATATGGAGAGAGCGAAATGCAAGAGTCTTTGAAAACAAAAATAAAAATTTGGTAAGCCTCATTAGAAACGTTAAACTACAAGTGTTCTTTTGGGCGGAGTCGAGCAGGAGGATGCTAGGTCTAACGGCGAACATGGTGATTGCATTATGGGACTCTTTATTCCGGCCTTTGTAAATTTGTATTTTGTTGTTGTTTTGGGTTTGTTGAAGTGTCCTTCTCCTTTCTTTTCCCCTTTGTATTCATTGGGTTGAGGTACCCCTCTTAAGTACCTCTCTTTTCAATGAATTTTCTCTTTGACCCGATCAAAAAAAAAAAACAATAAAAACTAAAACAAATGGAGCATAACTAACTTACTCGCATCTCATAACTAGAGTGTCCAAATTTGTGCTATATCTGGGTGTTAGGAAGACGGTTCACCGAAAAAAGCTACACAAACCTGTAATAAAAACAAAAAACCCTTTCATGAGCCTAAAATCAAGCAATAAACGAGTACTGTAAACTAAAGAAACCCTTAAAAAAACAAAACATAAGCTTACGTAGAAACCATATCCAAGTCTCCAAAAACAACGTGGAACAACCTAAAATTTTGAGGGGAGAAATCATTGTGCCAATGAATCAAGAACAACAACAAAACAAATTTATTTTCTTCTTCTTCTGGCAGTTTGAATAATGAGAATAGTAATAGTAGTATGAATGGAGTTATTCAAACCAGTAAGAGATAAAGATGGTATTGAAGAATCCATATTCATCTAGAAAACTATTTTTTACAGGGATTTTTCAGATCTGAGAAACGATGCAAAAATGAAGAAGAAAGTTGGTCTTAGGTTTTTAGGGTATCATAGAAGAGAAGCTAGATGGATCGGTGGGATCCGACGGTCGAGAATGTTATAGGGTAATGGCATTTCATAATTACACAACTGCCATTGATTTGGAGAATGAATCATGCAACATCTATAATATAAGGCAAAATGAAAATTCTCCCGTTCCACCGTCACACAGGAAATTCCCAACCTGTCCTTCCGTGTTTTTAACAGTACAACATACTTTTTCGTTAATATCTTTCAACCGAAGGGTAAATACTTCTTTTATTTTTCTAAATCTATTCCCGATTCTTCTCTGCTCCATCAAACCCTGTCTTCCTTCTGGATCTTCATCGATTAACCAACACGTCAGTTCAATTTTATTATCGTCTTCAGTTGATTAACACTTAAATTTCATTATTTAACTCTCGATTTCATTATTTCGATCCCAATCGACACAAACCATAAATTTCTGCTAAATTTTTTTGATAGGGTTTATTGCGAGGAAGAACAAGGGAATGAAAATCTGAAACAGAAATTTTTTTTCTTGAACGTTCCAATAATCAATCATCCAGCATCTACGCAAAACTAGAAACACACAACTTAAAAACTAATTATTTTCTAACATATCTCAAAATAAAAGATCCACAAATCTGATCTTCATCGACATGTAGTTTCCTCTTCTTTTTTTCCCTTGAGAATACCGGTTTTGATGACATTATGAAGTAGAATGTTAGTATAAGTCATGCATAAAACCAAGAGGAAGAGAGAGCTGAAAATTGTTGTTAGTGGAGGAGAAAGAGAGAGTTAAACGAAGATGATGGAGAAAATGAAACCAAGTTAGACGAGAATTCAAGTTTTTTCGCCTGAGTCAGAGATAGAGCAATTTCTCCGAGGATGCAGCGGCAGGGATTGATAAGTTTAACTAATCAGATTGGTATTTTTTGTCTCAAGACTAACCACAAATATCTTGGACACATGTAAGCCATCCTAATCCATGTGTTAGGTGGTTGTTATCGCGTTTAAACGTGTTTATCCCCATTTTTTTAAAGAGTATGCATACCCACCCACCACTAGCACCACTTTCGCCTCCACAAATATACGACTGCAGCGCTGTTATGACTTGGAACAGTGTCGTGCCATTATGGCATGGGTTCGCAGTGTTAACTTGGAGCTGGCAGAGTTGTTTTTCCACTTCGCCAGTACTAAATTTGTCGTGCCATTAGCCATATCACCAGTACCCTTTCCGTCCCCGTGCCATCATGGCACGGGCAATCCACTAGTTGTTAATAGGGGAGGAGGCCGGAGGGGATTCCAAATTCCTTTCTATTCTGAATCAAAAATATTGTTAGTAATCTGAAACATTACTTTATTTCGTGTTCCTCTAATATATGGTGAACCTTCGTCTTGGTAAAGTTGCTCAATTTGCTAAGAGCATCTAAATAATATGCTCAACACTTATACACTAATTAAATAAACATTTGTACAAATGTTGGTTACTGTGTTTAGCAGTGTGATATGAAAAATGACATTCATTGATCACTTAATGGTCGAACTCTAGCATCAAGTGTTCAAATAATTGAGTATTAGTTGCCAAAGAGGAGCCAGAAGTACGATAGAATAAAAATCTTAGCTGATAATAATCATTTCATATACTGTTTATACATGTAGGTCAAAACAGATGCCATAATCCTTGACATGACATCTAATCCTTTCCAAGCAAATAAAAACCGTATTGGCTAAAATAATCCAGGGTGGAAGCTTGAATGCTAGCCCTTAGGATCAGATTGCAGTATTACTCTTAGGTCTTAGCCAGTTATTTGGAATTTCCCATTCCAAAGCTCTTTTAGAGGTAGCCACCAATTCGGCTGTATCATTTGTTGCTAACCCACTGTTATAATTCTCGCCATTAACCACCAGTAAGCCTTCTTGACTAGAATCCTTTATTTCTATCAAAATTTACTTAATTGTGTCGATGGGATTTAAAAAAGCAAAAAGGTTTGATGAAGTGCTTAGGATACCACATCAATCTGTAAACATGCTTCCATCACTTGTTCTCATGCTCAATGTTGCTGACATCCGAAAGTTTCTTGGGTGTAATGTAGTTACTTAACGCTCTGCAATTCACATGATTTCTTGATAATGTTAATTGACATGTTTTTCCAAGGAGAAAAGACTAATCAAACAGTAGACCATTGAGCAATATTTCTTAACTGATCAGTACAAAAAAAAAAAAAAAGCATGCTAATAGAAGAAACGAGAGCACATTGTTTCTTAATTTAAAAGTATCAAGGCAGAGAATCTTGATCACAACAAGCAAAATAACTTGTACGCTTTCTAAATTTTCGCAATGTGGCCAGAACATAGTTCTTGTACCACTCTTCTTAATACTATGTCTTGTTCCTAACATCTGAAAGTTTCAGCGGTGTAACGAGGTTCTGTAAAACGACACTTTCAAACTAAAGGATTTCCCAATTATACGTGCAATTCTTCTTAACTAGCATCCCTATCCATCGATCTTAACTAAAAACCAGCAAAAACCACATTCATCTACAAAGCTCAAAGCAACAAGCAAAAACTGATAACAACTTAAAAACCGGAAGCCAATAAAATTGAAAGAGCACTAAAAAGTAGAACAAATAGGACAACGACTTACCTGCCAGTTGGGTCTTGATGAGTTCAAAGCATGCTTCTCATCATGAAAAAATCTTAAAAAAACTGCACAAAAATAATCAGCTGGTACACATTTACAGCCGGAGTGATTGTTCCTAGGGAATAGACGGGGGAGAGTAATCAGCTGGTACACATTTACAGCCGGAGTGATTGTTCCTCATCTCACAATCTGGATCTCTCCTGAGGTAGCCAGCAGTTCAAAGGGCAAGGAGAAGAAAGAGATTGATCATGTTGACCCCCTTGTAGTGGTGAGGGAGAATACAAATTTTTGCCGTAAAAATGCGACTGCCTATGAACAAGAAGTAACAGATCAAACATCTTGCTTATAATAACTTTTTATGAGCCTAAAATCAAACAACAGAAAAGTAATGCAAACCTAAAAAAACCGTTCAAAAAAATATTAAATGAAGAGCTTACCAACATAACCAGAACCTAATCCTCTTTAGAAAAACCTTTGAATTTTGAGAAGAGAAATCATTATGCGAGTGAATCAACAACACCGAACATGTTTCATCTTCTTCTTCTGGCAGTTTGAGAGGAATAATGAGAATAGTTGTAAGAATGGTGTTCAAATCAGTGAGACATGATGACGCAATTGAAGAATCCATCCTCATCCAGAAAATTAATGTTTACACAAATTTTCAGATCTGAAACAAAGAGGAAAAATGGTCGCGGCGGAGGAAATATGTAAGGGGGGTACTTTATATTTTAGGGTATCAGATAAGATAGTGAAATAAATGATCCGACGGTTGGAAATATTGTTAAAGTAATGGGATACCCACTTTAAACATTGCTAAGGGGTGCCAATTTGCTGACATATCAAGATCGTTAGTACTCCTTCATGATGCGCATCCATTTTATTCGCAGTCTCACATGTTTGATTTTAATTCATTATTACAATCACCTAAATTTACTGGTTGTGGCGGATCCATTTTATTCGTTAGTACTCCTTCATGATGCGCATCCATTTTAATCGTTAGTACTCCTTCATGATGCGCATCCATTTTATTCGCAGTCTCACATGTTTGATTTTAATTCATTATTGCTATCACCTAAATTTACTGGTTGTGGCGGATCCCCAATCCAAATACCTGAGTAGCCTCGCAATCACGAACGTATGAAGTACTGAAGTTACACTGCTTGTTAGACTTAATTACGTCTTTGCCACCCCAATCCAAATACCTGAGTACTTTAGATTCGAGAGATCAATCTGTACAAATCCGGCCTAAACCAAGAAATAGTCGTTCCAGACTTGCTTCGGTCACAAAGAGGAGGAGAATGGGTTGGTTTTGGAGAGGGAAGCAAGAAAGTGATTCTCTTGGGATTTAAGCTACGACATGAATGCATGAACTGATTCTCCTTATGTAACAGTTGGAAAAGGTAAACGTAATGCTCAACAAGAAACGTTTACATGACTTTCAAGTTGGTTTATTTGAAAAAGTTGCGGAATTGGAGATTTCTTTATTCAACGACTGTTTGATCAAATGAGAATACGTCATGATCATTGATGTGCAATGATTTTTTTTTTATTACAGTAAAACTTTAAAAAAATAATACTCGTTAAAATAATAATTTCTCTAAAATAAAAAAATTCTTTAGTCCCAATTAGGCTTGTACAGACTAAATTTCTTCTCGCTAAAACAATAATAATCTCTCTAAAATAATATTTTTTCTCGGCCACAAAGCTATTATTTTAAAGAAGTTTTACTGTCATTTCGTCGTTGAACCCCCTCTTTAGAAATCCTCGCTCCGCCTCTGATTGGTTGTTCGCATGCTCTCCTATTGATGGCATCAAACCCTTTGTTTCTTCGGTGTAACGTCGTCATTCAAGGATCTATCACTCTAGGTTCTGCAATCCAAACAATTTCCAGCTCAGGGTACCCAACCCAACTCGTCATAAGCCTATGGGTAGAACTCAACTCGAAAACCGGTCTACTAGTTAAGGGAACCCACAGACTTATAAACTACCCAATTAAGCTCCATCTAACCAATGTGGGTCTAAGGTCCCAACATCCCACCACGCTTCTAGACCCAACGTCCTCATTGGCCCACTCAATTGATACTGGCCCGGAGGTAGTCTTTTCCTTATGGCGGTTCCACTCGACTATCAGTATTCAATGCAGATGACAACTACGCCCATACATAGGTGCCCCAACAATTTAATCTAGCTTATAGGTCACCCCTTCCGTGGAGGGGGCATGGTTCGTGGTGGTTGGCTCTGATCACCAAACGTTAGGGTACCGACCCCTCATCATAAGCCCATGGGTAGAACTTAACTTGAAAACCAGTTTACTAGTTGAGGGAACCCACTGACTTATAACTACCTAATTAAGCTTCATCTAACCAATGTGGGACTAAGATCCCAACCATTAAGGTTTCTTTTGTCAAGGAGAATAGACTAACCAAATAGCACACTCTTCAACAATTATTCTAAACTAATGGACCAATACATAAAAACACAAATAAAGGAGCACCATGTTAGTCTCTACACAGCCTGAATCAACAAATCATTGTGCTAGGAATCTATAATACAAAACATAATGGGTTTTTGAGCTTGACTCGATAACATTTTGAGAGACAAACGTTGCATCCGACCATCCCAATTTCATCCCTGGCCAAAGACATCCGACGGATGTAAGATTTGTAACCTCCTTCAATTATAAATACACATTGATTAGATTTTCTCATCATTATGATCATAAAAAATATTAAATGTGACAAAAAAAAAATCATTTATATCTCTTGGAGTTAAAAACATGTATAGTTAATGTTATTGTCGTAATATATATATTATTCATCCTTCATCAAACAATAAAGAAAGAACAATATTAGAATCTTTATCAATACAAGAAGAAAAAAATCATTTTGGAACCATTTATATATGATAAGGTATATATCATCAAGAGAAAATTGAACAATAATGTGTATGCATGTTAATTCTAATATAGTCTAATGTTGAGCAAGTGTCTAAACTAATCGTAATTCTAAAATAAAGGTGCATAAAGATTACAGCTTGAGTACCTTTTTTCGGGTTCAATGTCGATTTTTATTGACAAACTCATTTATTCAATCTTTATTGGAAACTTTTGAGTAAATTTTGGTGTCATAATTACCGTGCAAGCACTCTAGATAAGTGTAGTCAAAATCGCTCTCCAAGGTCAATTACTCTCCGAGTAAGCGCTACAGGCTATATGACCGAGGCGATTTTTTATTCCAAGCTATTCCCGATTTTTTGCGATTAAGGCGGCTGATTTAGACAGATTTTTGAGCAAAACAAGTTAACGATTCTTCTTAGTTGGCCTTGAATGCACTAAAATCATAAAGAAAATTTTTATAACCCCTCATATGGGAGTTATAAAATAGAAAAACCTCTAAATACATGGTAAACACGTTCAATATAACAATATTACACATTTAATTATACAATAGTATAAAATTTTAATTTTAATAAGGTAAAAATCATGACTTATGAGAAGCAATATATAAATTATTAATAAATAGATTCGAGTATTGGACCGAGTTTTTGCGATTTCAAGTCCGAACTTGTTGCTCTTCACTCCAAGCTCCCCAACCCAGACCGAGGAACGATTTCAATTACTTTGTTCTAGAGTAGATGAGTTTATATTAAACCCAAAGGGTTTTGTTAGTACTAAATTTTGAACCTAGACGAGTTCCAGATTTTTACCAGTTTTATAAAATCATAATGATGGGAGTACAAATTTATTTAAATTATATATTAAATAAAGCACAAATTATGTCCTTATCAAAGCTACAATTAGGGTTTTTTTCCTGAAAGTGCACCACAAATAATTTAGAAAACTCGGGTAATGTAGCAAACACTTATACATTTATCACAAATCAGATCAAGGGGGTACCGAATTTATAATTATTTGGATGAAAAATATCTAGATTTTCATAACTACAAGTTCTCATGGGATAAATTAAGTCTTCTCATAGTTTATAGTATTTATTTAAATCATTATGACCCAAAATTATATTGTCTCGACATGGGTTATTTCTAGTCAATAACAAAACAAGTTTTATCATCTTCTTCTTATGTCAGTTTGAGAAGTATAATAATGAGAATGGTAGAAGTAGCAGTAAGAATGTTCAGATTCTAGTTAGTAATTCGGGATATGGAGGGGAGTTCGGGACGGCATACTATGGGAATTATACGGATTCGGATAGATCGGGTGCGGTCAAAAATCCGTCAACTGTTCGTGTTCGGGCAAAGAATTCGGACGCACATACGTTAAATGCATAATTGCTTTCCGAGATGTGAGTTCGGTTAAAAAATTCGGCATGCATTAAATAATAAAAATGAAGAATTTAAAGTGGGGAATCATGATTTGTAGTTTAAAAATGTATATATACATATATATTAAATAGCTTGTAGTGGTATCACCAACGCATGGTTGGTCTGGTGGTTCATGGTTAATCTACTGATATTTTCATTTTTGACAAATTCATATGATTCAAAATGTATATATATATATTAAGAAACCTATTATAGGGCTCCAAGAAAAGTGTTTTGAGGGCTCCTAAGGATTCAAATATCCTACAATGAAGATAAGGAGACCTAATTCATAAGAAAAATACTAAAATACCCTTAACCGATTAAATATTGAAACCTAGAACTAATTTGTTTTCATTCCTCTCCTTTAATTCTTCCATTTTCTTCTTCCCCATCACCTCATCGTCTATTTCTTCGATTAATCGTTTCCAAAAATAATTCATTATCGATTAACACCATTTAATCCACCCACAATGACTGTAATAAGGTAGAAATCAAAACCCATCTTATTTTATTGGTTTAAATGCATGGATAAACGGAATCGATCGAATTAGGTTTTTGAAAAAACAGTTTCAGAAATGCCTACGGTTGGGAAATATGAATTTTCCCAACCGTAGACATTTCTGCCTACGTTTGGGAAGTATGAATTTTCCCAACCGTAGGCAGTCTACTTGCTAGGAAGTATGAATTTTCCCAATCAGTAGGAAGTCTCTGATTGGGAAATATGAATTTTTCCTAACCGTAGGTATTGTCTATGGTTGGGAAATATGAATTTTCCCAACCGATGGTTGGGAAATATGAATTTTCCCAACCGTAGACAGTACTGAAAAAATAAGTGATGGGTTTTCTTAGTTTTTTATTTTTATGATCGCCATCTTTATCACGACGAAGAAGAAGAAGAGAGAAAGAAGAATAATAAGTTTTTTTATGATCATCATCTTCATCATGATTTATGAATAAAAATAGAAGGAGAAGATAATAGATTTAGTTTTTTGTATATGATCATCATCTTCGTCATGATTTATGAATGAAAAGATAATGAGAAGATAATAAATTTAATTTTATAATTTATGAAGGATATTTTAGACATTACAAAAAATAATTGGATATGGGGTTTTGTTAGATACTATTTCATAACCTAATTTTGTCATCTTGTGAGCCTTAAAACCCAATATTTGGAGCCCCTAAAATAGGTTTCTATATTAAATAGCTTGTAGTGGTACCTCCAAGCCTACATTTTCATTTTTGACAAATTCATATGATTAATCGGCCGAGTTGGATGCTAACTCAACTACGAGTTGACTTAATCGGACTAAGTCAAGTTAGCCAGGTAGACGACTTAGTTCGCCGAATAGTTCGTGTATCCGAATTATTCGCGTTTAATTCGGTACTCCATAATATACGCGTACCATGTTCGGACTTTTAATATTTCGGACGAATGCAACGGATTTGGAGAGTTCGTTCGGCTTCGCGAATAATTCGGGAATAATTTTTACAGAAAAGTTTAGAAGATCTGAAATGAGAAAGTTGGTTCTATAAAGGTCCATGGCGGAGGGGCGGCGGAAGAGATATATATTGGGCACTTAGGGTTTGACAGAAAGATACAGGGATAATTGATCCGACCGCTAGAAATGATTTTAGCTAACAGATACCAAGATTTGACAACATAGCTGCCACTTGACGTAAAAATTAGGCAACGCAAACCATCTCCCTGAAGCTATGTCTAAACTGGACTTAGCTGGATAATTAATCCAAAGGAAGCTGTCTTTTTTAAAATAAAACTCAAAATCAGCTTAATTGTGTTGGCGGACTCATAGAACATCGAAGTATCACCACATATTTTGAAACCAATTTGCATTCATCTTCCTCAATACTTACTTTTAATTGTGATTCTGATTTTGTTGAGCCTAATTTTCCACCAGCAATTGTAGACAAAAGGCATCTCCGGTTCTTCTGTTTGTCCAAGTACATGGGTTTCCTAAAAAGGACATAGAATGCAGGTTAGCATCATCCAGTTGAGTTTGAATTTCCTCCCTCCTTTATCCTAACATTAATCACCCAACGAGTCTGAAAAACTGATTTTGGAGAATAGATCACGCAACATTGCTGATAGGGAATTTCTTTGCATTTTTGAAACAAAATAAAATTGAATAGCACTCTTTGTATTTTGACTCCCATCAATTCCATGTGCTTACGCTATTTCTGCACTTTTTCATGTTCCTCTAATTCGTGGTTTTCGGAATTGCACTCTTCAGCTTTGGCCTTTGAGTGAAAAGTGTTGCTGGTTTCCACAACCCTGATACACAATAATTATGCTGTAAAGGTGTTGCTTTGTCTTGGTCTACTCGACTAAATGTTTAGTGTTGCTTTATCCATGGCCACACTAAATGTTTGTTCCATTCTAGCTTAATTTATAGATGTTATACTTCTGCAATTCTGAGTATCTCACTGTGTGCTGCGACAATGACTAGCATCTTGGCTGTCATGGTTTCATCAAGTTCTCAGGGAACATGTTCAAACAATTGAGTTTTAGTCACCGAATAAGGAACCAGAAATACAACGAGCAGATTCATAGAATTAAATTTGTCACCTATTTATGTGCATGTACGACCAAAAAAAAAGCCATAACCTGCATCTGAGCTGACACCGATCATTGTTTCTGCGTAAGGGAGTTTACAAGAGGATACACCTACATAAGCCACTGCATGTAACACTTTGCTTGATAAAGTGCTCCGGGTTCCACATCAATTTGTAAACATGCTTCCATCACTTGTTCCCATGCTCCTTTGTTGCTGACATTCGGGGTAACGTCGTCACTCAAGGATCTTTCACTCTAGGATCAGCAATTCAAACGATTTCCTGATAATGCTAACACTTGTTTTGTCAAGGAAAATAGGCTAATCAAATAGAACAATCTTCAGCAATTATTCTAAACTGATTAGTGCAGCTAACTAATACCACTCTCTCAGATCGATCATTGCTTGTGAACATAGAGATCAAACCCTTTTCCAAGCAAATAAAAATAGTATCATTGTCGTTAATCACTGCACCAGATGACTATTAACTATTACAGCATTATAAAGGCTCCATCACAGCAGAGAAATATCACAGCAGGCACTCTGAAGCAACATTCAACAACTTACACCAGACTAGCTTGTCTGCAAGCTATGTCAAAATGCCTGATGAAAGGAAGGCCATATGCCACCTATCCCCTTGAAGTCTAAGAGCACATCATGCATAATTACTTACTTAGAACACTAGCATCAACACCTTCAAAGAAGGCTTTATTGCTTGTATGCCAATTTTCAAACATTGTGATAAATTGGGATCTTATTACGTCTTACAATCTTTAGAACATTTTCAAAAGACATGATTTGGAAACGCAAAAATGTTTAAGCTGATAATAATTTCATAAAGTGTTTCTTCGGGGCATGTATGACCAAAAATCTGAGACTGAGTTGAGGATTTGTCACTACTCAGTTCTCTACCTAAAACTCTTACACAGGGTTACATAACTTGGGAGACCAGAAATTCTTGCACATTCATGTAAAAGCATCTACTTGAAATTATTATAAAAAAATTCACCACATTCATGTAAACTCTTACACAGGGTTACATAACAGGGTGATTCACCAAATCTACAGTATAATATAAAAAAATTCTGGAAGTAGTCAGGGACAAATTTCCTCAAAGAACAAAGGCCAGAAATGCCTGGAAAAAAAAACATTTCATGAGCGTAAAATCAAGCAACAGG
>JAJJWW010012621.1:0-74880 GCA_023531295.1 Papaver armeniacum
GAATAGCAACACCCAACCTATGAAAATACATCTACCTCGGGACGAGTACAAAGATCATTACTAACTAAACAATTTTTCAAACGCTTGAAGAAACAAATCTTATCTTCACCAAGCTCCCTAGAGTAGTGAAAGCTAAAACACCCAACCCAAAACAATGTGACGTACATTAGCACGTTTACGCCGCAATCGCCCTTGAAATGGCTTGGCCTGGAATAAAGGCACGAACACCCTCACCAATGAATGGAGAGACACCTGTAACATCCATACACATGTCTTGGCCATTCTCCCAGTTAAGAACAAGAATATCCGCAGGACGTAAATCCTTGTTGTCATCAGACAAAAAACCCATAGCAACTTCTTTGCGCACATGGACACCAGCCTTGTAGCATATATCAGCAATTACATCACGAACCAAATCATGTCGAAACTTAATTCCAACATCATTAGCACAGTGAATCGCATGATCCCCAAAAATATCCATAGGTTTATCGCAGCACGGTCATAAACCATCCTCAGCAAACAATGGGATACCAAGGCGATAACAAACTATAGCTCTGAACTATCTGGGCCCAAGGCATTGATTCAACCCGCTGATTGGAACATCTAGAAGGTAATCTTGTGCGTGTTTGACACGGTTACATTGCCACAGAATAGAATCTCTTACAGATAGTGAATATTGGGTAGGTATTTGCTTCTTAACTGCATCAAAATAAGTGACTGCCAGGGAGAAAAACAAGTGATTGGGTAGGTATTTGCTTCTTAAGCATGTTATATTTTTAAATATTATTATATTTTATTTTCAAACTATTTTATATACCATTTCATTTAATTTGTCAATAATAAAAAGAAAAACAAATATTAAATAATTGTTCGAATTTATTGTAAATGAGAGACAAACATAATATAAACAAAGTAGATGAGAAGAGAAATCAGTTGTCTTTTCTCATTATAATTTACTCTTTATATACATGACTAGGGCTTAACCCGTGCCGTAACGGCACGGGATGCTTTTCTCTCTAATTTGATATTGTTTACATTCTGTTTGGTTTATTTTTCCGTGGGTAATAATTTTAATATTGAAATAAGTTTTGGATAGAAAATTGATGAGTTACCTGACCTTTTTGTTTTACTTAAGCATGTTATTTCAATTTATTATTTGGCCGGAGTAATAATGTTGTCCTAACATGAAAATTAAATAAATAAATAAAAAGATTCACCAAAAGCTTTGGCAAAATTTTCTTTCGCTCCAAATTTCAAATTTTGTAAGGAAAAGACAAAAACCCAAAAACGTAAAGAAGAACAAATACAAATAAAAGCCTAAAAAAGAAAAAAAAAATCTAAAAACTCTAGCCTAAAGACAAGTCCGCGTCGGCGGCGCCAAAAATTGATGATTATTTTCAATGATGTTGTAGTGAAAGGTTCGTTCAAGACTTGTGAAAGAAGATTTTTTTAGAGTTAATTTTAAAGCAAAAATATAACAAACTCAAAATTAAAAAGTGTCGTGAGAAGTATGGAGAGACTGGGGCTAGGATTCCGCTCTTTACCAATTCCAAAGTGATACTAATTACAATCATGCAATTTCACACGTTCAATTTGATTCTCAACTATTGCAAAAGTAGATTTTTTAGAAACAACAAATGGTAATCCAAAGCATGGGATATCAAAACCCTAGGCTAAGCATATTCTATCAATAGAAAACACAATTGTTTAACAAAAATCATAAAATCTATTTTCAATCTAGGAAAATAACCATAATTAAAAATTGCACAAATTAAATAATTAAGAATTACCACTTTTTCATTGTCAAGATAGTGTCCTCCATCACCCCAAGGATTGGGTTTAGCCTATCATTATGTAAACTTGATAAAAATATCGATTCATGCTCAAAAATTGTTTACAAAGATGATATATAGAGAAAATGGTTAAAATCGAGTGTTTGCAACGCTTATAATTGTTGCAAAACACTGTTACAAAGAATGATAACTAATATGCATCACTGACACTGTAGCAATACGACCCCAGAAATTTGTTGTTGTCACTGTAGCATGAACGACTGTCTCTTGGAGTCTTATGTTCTTCGTGTTCTTCACGGCAGCAGCAGAAAAATATTCTCTGCAACTCGATCAAACCTCTATTTTGTTGCTCTAAACTGTCCAAAACTCTAAGTAATCGTTCTATATGCACCCAGCAACCTATTTAAACATGACAGGGTTCCAAAATCTCCAGGATATCTTCATTAATCACCTTTATTCTTTGCTTCCAAAAACAGAAATAATTTTCATTTTTATCTTCAACACGCGTTAATTTTCTTCCAGCACGTTACAAATCGTCATATACACGCCTCAGATGTAGTCAATCACACTTCCATATCACGCCATGCACTGAAAAACACGTATATTACCGTGAAATAACCACGGACTATCCTGTTTTCATCTCGTGGATTATCTAGCCAATTTCAATCCAAACAGACAATCATACTACGCCTATAACGCCAAATCAAAACTTCCCAAAGAACCTCAGCCATTGAATCTCCCTAAAACTGCTTCAAATTTTCATTCCTAATTTTGCCAGTCAAAGAACTCTTTTTCCCGCCAAAATTCATTTTCAAACGAAGGAGATGAGGTTGCCCCTTATCCAGCTTCTTGGGTGCGAATATCCTGTGGGTGCCCCTTAGTAATTGAGGTGCCCCTTATCCTACATTGAGGGTCCGAATAACACGTGTCCTCCGGGGTACCTTTTAACATTTTATCGAGCCGAATTTTCCAAAAATGTTTATTCCCCAAAAATACCTACACACACATAAAACACCATAATAAGTACAAAATCGAGTGCCAACAATATATAGTATTGAGATCAAATTAGACACAAAAATGTGTCTATCATCTAACGACAGGTTATGGCATTGCAGGTGATGATGTTGGAGTTTTTGGTGTTAATTTCCTGCATTGTTTTAGGCCTTGGGTTCTGGTGGATTTGCAACTGAAGCTACAAGATCGCAATAGTGATCTATAGAATAGTTTGCAAAGCGCTAAGTAACTGGTGATGTTCAAGGGTTTACAGTGGTTCAATTGCAGTTCAAGAAGACGGAAAAAATGATGTTGCTGCTAATTTTTGGTAGCTAGAGAATTGAACTGAGAAATGAAGAAGGGTTTTGCGTTATTGTTGGTTGGGAAATTACAGGGTGTGAGCAAATTTTAAGTTGATTTTGTGGTTTATTTTGCTTTCAATTTTTTGCATTTGCTTGCTTACGCGTCATTAGTAATTATTGATTTATCTCTTAGGGCATGTGCCTTTTAATCTCAGTCTAGATTTGAAACTTGCGGTAGTTATCATTTACTAATGATACTAGTAATCATGATAATTGCTTGCGAAAAGTCGAAGATGTGTCAAGATATAGTGAATGGAATGAGATTACTGATGTTGTAGATTGTCTATTCCAGTTATAGTGAATGGTGATGTATTGGAGTACGAGGATTTTTCAACATATTAAAGAGGCAACATGTAGCATTTGTATTGTTGAATCATCAAAATAACTACTTATGCTCATTGTGTTAGTGCTTATTTCAAGTGAATTCAGTTCTCTAGTATCTTTATTAATTTTGTTCTATGATGAATGAGACTCATAACCATCTTTTCTTGATAGGTGCCTCATCCGTGGGTGTTGAATGTTTATGTTGCATTAGCAAACTGAACCTGATTTTGATTTGGAAATTAAAAATGACGTTCAAGATGAAGTATCAGAGTTTGGAACACTAAAGCATATTTTTGTGGAAAAGTATGTAACTATTTTATGTATACATGTTCTTCTTTAGACTATTTTTTGTTGTCTTATGTTTGTCATCCACTTACAGGAATAGTGTTGGGCATGTACTTGCGGTTTGAAACTGCCATAAGTGTGCATCGAGGTCAGTTATATTCTTATGTGAAGCTAAAATGAGTAACTTTTATGTAAGGTTTTGATATGTGGACTAAACCTTTATTTTCGTGTGGCAGATTGGAGATAAGCCGGTACTTGAGGCAGCATGCACGACAATATCTGCGAAGTCTCAGTTGTTTATAAATTCTTATGGCAAAGCACTTGAGGTAAGAGATATTGCTATTATTCATTCCTTTTTTTTTTTAATTCCCTTTACAGTGGTGATTTTCTTTATTCTGGTCCGAGTTATCCTACATAGCTTTCATTTTACCATTGCATGTGTAAACAAATACATACTTTTATGTGTGGTTGGTTGTAGTACCAGCACACCTATTGAGTTGCAAAGGAATTATACAATCCAAAATTAGATAACAATGATCTTTGTTAGACGGTTAGGACCTAGTGGAAGAGATGCTTTCGGGTGTCAAATGATGACATACACATGTTTGTAATCTTGTTTGTTATTTCCAAGTATAATTACAGGTCTGAGGGAGAACCTACCATAGAATCTCAAAGAATGAGGAATGAGGAGGCGGAGCATTAGTTTTACTCCAAATATTGGTGATGACATTGTAAGGTTGATTTCTTTTGCTTTATCATGAACTGCATCAGCTTCTTCTTAGGTACTATAAAACAATATCTTAGTCAAGTGGTGTCATGGATCAAGATTCCACATGTCAGCAACATCCCCGCCCTATTTTATCCGCTCTCTATACTACAAAATGATGGGATATGTAATACGAATATAGATAGCTTACTAGTTTGTGGTTTTTAGAAACAAGATACGTGGTGGTATTTCGAGCCTCAGCTAGCCTAGCTGGTTTGACCAGTTTAATTATTAGTTATGGCCATGGGGCCAGTATACTATAAATGATGTGCTTCATTGAGCAGGAGAGGATTGAAGACATTTTTAATGATGCCATTCGGTTTGTTACACAAATGAAATTTTTGGTTTTATTGAAATTATTATATGGGCTCCCAATTGGAAGCATAACCATATTTGTTGCATGTTCCACTTGTGGGTTGGCGATGTATCTCGGTTATATTAAACTTGTTAGCTATTGCTCTCCTATGATTTAAACAAAGTCTTACTTGACAGGGCTGTGCGAGCAATGAATGAAAAAATTAAACAACATCGTCTTTTGAAAGAACAAGGTGATGAAGGATCAGCTTATTTTCTACAGAGAACAATGCAAGTCTTCAAAATGTATGTTGGCCTTTTCCTAGTCCTCAAAATAATATTTCCCTTTTTAGGAAGTTTCTTTGTTTTACTGTTGATTTTCTTTGTCTATTGGACCTACTCCTATAAATATCATTTATGTACTGTGGAGTATGGTTATTTGATGAAATGTTTTCCCATTTATCTGCTAAATTCTCTCTCATCTTCCATTTGTATGGAACTTCTGAATTTCGTTACTTGGTTAAGTTTGAATGATAACTATTTAATGATAGATGGTAGCTATTTATCTGCTGAATTTTCTCTCATCTTCCATTTGTACGAAACTTCTAAATTTCGTTACTTGGTTAAGTTTGAATGATAACCATTTTCATTCTTACTGCACTGGTGATTGTAATTAACTGTTTGGGATGTTCTAGGTATCAAATTTCGATGCAGATGGTAATGACAAAGTTTTCGGAAGTCCTGCCTCATACGATATTTTTAGGAAGCAATTCAGTTACCAGAAGGTAATATCACTACCCTCGTCACCTCACCAATTCAGGGGTCAGTCATCTGACAGAAGTGATCCTACCACCATGTTCGCAGGTTAATTGAATGATGCTCTGTTGTGAGATCAAAAAGGTTGGAGAACAAAGCAGCAGCCATTAGATCCCTTAGAAGCTGCAAGATTTGTAAATTTATGTAGTATCTCATTATAGTGATTTAAGTTGGAAGAACTTAGGAATTTCATAACTTTCTGTGAACTGAACTTAGGAACTAAGTATGTTTCTATGCATAACTAGTTTGTTGTGATACTTAGTATACATTTGTATCAAATACTCATACTTTATGTTAACTTCAAATGAAGAATCATTTTTTCATAATATAATGCAGTTTTGTATGTCTATTGAATGAATGGCATAGTTTGTATATCTGTAGAAATGATGAATATGGGAAACTGGGTAACTGCATGGGGTAAATGTGGGGGTAATGGACTTTGACCAGGTCAACGAAGTCTTGACTTTTTTTTGATGTTGCAAAAATTTAGCAACGTCTTCCATCTGTTGCTAAATTAGAACCAGAACCAATAACATTTAGTTCCAAGGGTAGAGGTATTCCTGTAATTAGCAACAACTTAGCAACGGCAGATCTACGTTTCTAATAAACAGAGTCGCAACGGCATGTGCCGTTGCGAATCCACGTTGCTGACCGGGAGTCATAACGGAGCTTATGTCGTTGCGAAAAAATGCAACGCCGTGTTTTGCAACAAGGATCTGCCGTTACGACCCCAGTCAGCAACGGCCAGCGAATCCCTAAAAATAGTGTAATGAGAGCCAAGGGAAGGGAATTGTATTTAGAAGCCAAGGAAAGTGACCAGGTGTTGATGGTGGTTTTTAGACAAGGCGTAAAATCGTAAAACCCCATGACCTAGTGTTACCCGTAACACATTAACTAAGAGCATTTAACTCAGGTGTAAATAATTAATAGGGGTATTTTTTCAAAAATACCAGATTAGGGTTTTCAACACAGAACCCTAATTCCAAACCAAGCCGCAGACTGCGCACCATGGCAACAATGCCAAACCAAGCCGCATACTGCGCACCATGGCAACAATGCCAAACCAAGCCGCATACTGCGCACCATGGCAACAATGCCAAACCAAGCCGCATACTGCGCACCATGGCAACAATGCCAAACTAATCCGCATACTGCGCACCATGGCAACAATGCCAAACCAAGCCGCACCCTGCGCACCATGGCAACAATGCCAAACCAAGCCGCACCCTGCGCATCATGGCAACAATGCCAAACCAAGCCGCACACTGCGCACCATGGCAACAATGCCAAACCAAGCCGCATTCTGCGCACCATGGCAACAATGCCAAACCAAGCCGCACCCTGCGCACCATGGCAACAATGCCAAACCAAGACGCACCCCGCGCACCATGGCAACAATGCCAAACCAAGCCGCACCCTGCGCACCATGGCAACATTGCCAAACCAAGCCGCACACGCGCACCGTGGCAACAATGCCAAATTTCCAAGCCGCTATGCCTTTGGCCCCACGAAAATATAGCGCCCTAGGCTTGCAAGACTTGCAACTAGGTCAGCATGGCCGCACGTGCCATTGGCACATGCCAACACGTGTCGCAATCCATATTTCCAAGCCGCTATGCCTTTGGCCCACGCCAAATATAGCGCCCTAAGCTTGCAAGACTTGCAACTAGGTCACCATGGCCGCACGTGCCATTGGCACATGCCAACACGTGTCGCAAGCCATATTTCCAAGCCGCTATGCCTTTGGCCCCACGCTAAATATAGCGCCCTAGGCTTGCAAGACTTGCAACTAGGTCAACATGGCCGCACGTGCCATTGGCACATGCCAACACGTGTCGCAAGCCATATTTCCAAGCCGCTATGTCTTTGGTCCACGCCAAATATAGCGCCCTAAGCTTGCAAGACTTGCAACTAGGTCAACATGGCCGCACGTGCCATTGGCACATGCCAAACACGTGTCGCAAGCCATATTTCCTAACCGCTATGCCTTTGGCCCACGCCAAATATAGCGCCCTAGGCTTGCAAGACTTGCAACTAGGTCAACATGGCCGCACGTGCCATTGGCACATGCCAACACGTGACGCAAGCCATATTTCCAAGCCGCTATGCCTTTGGCCCACGCCAAATATAGCGCCCTAGGCTTGCAAGACTTGCAACTAGGTCTACATGGCCGCACGTGCCATTGGCACATGCCAACATGTGTCGCAAGCCATATTTCCAAGCCGCTATGCCTTTGGCCCATGCCAAATATAGCGCCCTAGGCTTGCAAGACTTGCAACTAGGTCAACATGGCCGCACGTGCCATTGGCACATGCCAACATGTGTCGCAAGCCATATTTCCAAGCCGCTATGCCTTTGGCCCACGCCAAATATAGCGCCCTAGGCTCGCAAGACTTGCAACTAGGTCAACATTCCGCACATGCCATTGGCACATGCCAAACACACACGCTGGTAGCCTAACTTGAAAACCGTGCGACCTACCACCAAGGCATTCCGCACATGCCATTGGCACATGCCAAACACACACGATGGTAGCCTAACTTGCAAACCGTGCGACCTACCACCAAGGCATTCCACACATGCCATTGGCACATGCCAAACACACACGCTGGTAGCCTAACTTGCAAACCGTGCAACCTACCACCAAGGCATTCCGCACATGCCATTGGCACATGCCAAACACACACGCTGGTAGCCTAACTTGTAAACCGTGCAACCTACCACCAAGGCATTCCGCACATGCCATTGGCACATGCCACACGCGCCACTAGCAAGCGCCACTTGCACTCAAGATGCAACCAACACTCGAGACATCAACACAAACCGGGGATGCTTCTTTAGGGTTTTGGTTTGGCGGTCACAACATGCAGCGTACACTACGCTCACATTAAGAAAGCGTGAAAAGGAATAAAGCGGTCAAATAAAAGAGGAAATAATGGTGAAAAACGTTTTCACCCATTAAACCATGCGGTTACCACCTCCTCCCACTATTTCACCCTTTACTCTCTTCCTTCATGAGGCTGGGGTACGTTTCAATCTCGATTTGTATAAATAGGTCTTACCTATTTCCACCGGACAACAAGTCTCGGTCGGGAGAAAATACTACACTCTCGTAAAGGCAACTTTGCGAGCTCTCCCAAAAGCTTTCATCTCTTGCAAGCTTCCTAAGCTTTCACTTTCTGATACAAGTCGAGATACTACTCTCCTCAACACCTTTGTTTGCTTCCCTCCCCAAATCAACCCTTCTCCTCCACTTTGTGACCGAAGCAAGTCTGGAACGGCCATTTCTTGGTTTAGGCCGGACTTGTACAGATTGATCTCTCGAATCTATAAAGTGCTCACGTGCAGCACATTTGTTTAGGGTTTGAACCAGTTTCTCACTCACCTACCGCAATTACCGAAATCAGCAGAAACGATTTTACCCATAAACAATTGGCGACCACAGCGGGAGGATTGATCTATCGGCTACAATATCAGATTGTCGATCTCGTTCTTCGACCCAGATGTCAAGATGGTAGGGGAAGGCGACTCAATCCGACTCAACTACCAGACGACCCGGTTACTAATTGTGAAAACTACACAAGAAAACTGGGGACTTGCTGAAGATGATATTACTCAATCGCCGTAGATGCTACCAGCGATTGGGGACTTGCTGGCGATGCTACCAGCAAAACCGCCATCAAACCCGCCTTTTATATTGCAAAGGGGCGTGTTCGCAAAACTTATGAAGTGAGTAAATTCAGACTGGGCAAGATATACAATCTATTTTTAGGTTCTTAGTAAAACCGTCATACTACTGAGTCTTGTGCCTATTGCTAGCACACACTTTCATAAAAGCAATATTCTTTTCCCAAAACATAATCAGAGTCATATTATCAAAACCATTCATCCCAGAAATAATCCAATACCCTAAAAAGCTACTAGCTGTCTATCAAAGATCAAGTTTTGAACCAGACATCCAATATGTCTTTCAAAAAAAAAAAAAGAACCTAAATGAAAGTTTGACAGAGAAACGTTCAAGGAAAATCGTCCAACAGAAGTCTGCTCTTCTTGGAGAAAGTAAACTTTGCGTTTTCAAGAGCCGCTCTCTTCATAGTCAACATCTTGGAAAGCTTTTCGAGTTCCATCTCCTGTCGGGAAATCTCCTCGGCGGAAAGGCTTTTGATTGCTGCATCTTTCAACTTTTGGATCTCAGCAAGGCCTTCGACAAACCACGAAGTGTTGAACTCCTTTTCTATGCACACGTCGCGATGGTGCTCCCAGTCGGCAATAATGTCTTCAGAAACGGTGTGACCAGTCACCTCACGCATATCCTCGATGGAAGATAAAGCCTCTTCCACACGCTTAACCAGCGCAAATCGACTAGTGACTTTCTTGGTTGTAGCCATATGTCTGTGCTTCTCCCAGATTCTGGTGTACAACGCCTCATGCTTAGCCAAGCACGCTAAAGCCGCCAACTTGACACATGACTGGATAAGGAACCAAGTACGGGGGATCAAAAATGGCGCCTGCAAGTGGCCCCACGACTCGCAAAGGGTCTTCTTCCATGTCTACGGCAACAACCATCGAGAATCATCCACCGTTTGAACCACGTCTGTGCCCGGCAATTGGCTAACTCCCATCTCCAAGTCACCGGCGGTGGTCACCAAAGGCAAGTTTTCGTGTGACTCGCCCCAGAATCGTCCTCCGAACCGGATTCCTCCTGCAAACTTGAGTTAGACATTTTTTCAAAAGAAGAAACAGAAGAAGAAGAAGAAAGAAAAGAAGCACGAAACTCACCGAACCACTTCAGAAGAAGAACCCGGTCTTTGCGGAGGAATCACTCTCACTTGTTGAACTTTCTTCTTTCTCTGACTCATCACCGCTATGAGTAGTTTTGCCGGAATTCCTTGAAGAAACTGCCGTCTCCTGGCAACGTGCAAGGGCAGCGAAAGCATTAAAACTACCGAAACCCTAAAGGAAACAAGACACATGTTCTCGGCCGAAACTCACGTGTTTTGAGACAAGCCAATGAAGAGGCGACACATACCTGGTTATTGGAAGAACTGAAAGACACAAGTGCCGTGGGAGGATCTTGTGAAACCGTCAGGAACCCGCCAAAGACGATTCTTCGTTCTCCGTTCTTTGGCACTGGGACTTTCCGAATTGCTAGGCAACTTTCGCTTGGGATCCCTCAACATTGGATACTTCTTCAAAACTGCTGGGGAAGGTTTGCAACGAACGTTTTCCACCATGTTATTCACAAAATCTCGGATCATAATAAACTCGTCGCACCAAAACTCATTATAGCCGAAGGTCTTCGAAGTTACATTTCCCATTTGAAAGAAGGGAAGACGGATACCTTGCTCAAGGGCACTGGCGTCAAGGGCGACACGCAATGAATCCTTAGGGATCACCGGCCGGTAAACAAGAGGCACCCCTTGATCGAAACCCATATGACGAGCGGCACGGTCAATATTATAAGCAGCTATCTGGAAAGACCCCACGAAGAAAGACGATATATAACAGGGCGAGCGAACACGAATGAACAGGTTTTCACCAACACTCAAATCGTCATCGAGAAGACAAAGACGTGAGCGGAGCGAAGCAAAGGTGTCAATTTAAGTCACCGACTTATGGACCGGCCCCATGGACGAAAATTGATTTCATGCAACTTATCAAGAAAACTAACCAAGCTCACGCCAACTCTTGGGCGCTTTGTTCACCCATCGAAGAATTCGAGAGCCCCCAACTCACGGGAAGCGAAGGCAGCGGTTTCGGAGCATACTTCTCGAAGTGCTCCCATAGCCAGACTTGCAGAAAAGCAACGTGCACATATGAATCCACTTTCATGAAACCATTAGAAACTTGCATGTTCGCAACTAGGTGATCCAGATGCACATACAGGGAACCAAGGAACAACTTGCCAATGGGAAGAACTTCACCCTTTGCCAACTTCACAGCAATCTCTAACAGCTCCGGTCTTATTCCTTTCTTGCCAGAACCGTCATCAAAAATGTCTCCGGATAACCAGAGAACCAAAAATGCTGTGCGACATGAAGATCACAACCGGCTCAGGCTCCAACTCGTCAGGAAACCATTGAGATATCCACCAACCGTAAGGGCACCTTTCATCCTCTTTCCGGGCAGAATCCTTCGACTTCGCAATGGAGTCTTTCCGAGCAAAATCCCCAACTTAGCGGCTAGGTCATCCCGCATCTTCACCTCACTTTGAGATAATTGGATTCTAAGATTCCCGATTCTAGGAAGATTGACAAGAGAGCCACACTCTCCAAGGAGAAAGTTATCTCACCCCATCTACATATGATTGTATGGGTGTCCGAACACCATCTAGAGATGAAAGCAACCAAGCCTGGGATGTCCTTCCTAATGCGGAGATTTCTTGAAGTCTTGACAGCATCAATGACTGCGCTCGAGTCAGGTTGGTATTTATACGCTCCTTGCTCACCATGAACTCAACCTATCTGTCAAAAGAACGCAATGGACTTTGACACATCCTGAAGTAAATGTTGGAAGAGGAATATACCCCTTTATGAAGACAGAACCGAATGGTGCTCTCTGGGCAAACCGAACGTGTCTTCTGTCATCCTCACCACCGGTTAGCAAAATTGGCACGAAACCTGGGTGATTCTTTCGAGCAGGGGCGAGGACTCTAGTGAAGAATTCATCATCTATGTTCGGCTTGAAATTATGAGCATCCTTCGACGAAGTGAAATTTGGTTCAGGTAACATCTTATCGAATTCCTTCATAACAATTTGGTAATAAGATATCTGCACAAAACAAATGGAGAAAGGCGGAGTTATCTCCCTGACACATAATCGTACCCAACAACAACAAAAAAAGAGAAAGGGGAAGGAGGACGTATTTTTATTCGAGTTCAAGACTATATACGCAGTATTTTCTTCGGGTTCGAGACTATATACGCGGCATTCTATACGGGTACAAGTGTGTCTACAGTATCCTTCTTCGGGTTCAAAAATATATATGGAGCATTTTCTATTGGTTCAAAAACTGGCAAGCGTGGTACTTCTTTCAAGAAGCAAAAATCATATATACAATATTTCCTGCGGGTTCGAAGTCATATGAAGCGTATACACAGTATTCTTCTTCGGGATTCATACAGGGTTCTCTACGGGTTCGAAATACACATGCAGTGTTTCGTACGGGCTCAAATACGCCTACAGTATCATTCTTCGGGTTTAGAATTATATACGGAGCATCCTCTACGGGTTCAAAATACGCACGCAGTATTTTCTTCAGGGTTCAAATATTTCTTTCAGGACCGAAAATTCATATATGCAATATTTCCTACGGGTTCAAACAATATATGCAGTACTTCCCTTGGTTGCATACATACAATATTTTCTACAAGAGGCACGCCAAGAAATCATACGCAAGGATTGTGGAAACGCCTACTCTTAAGGTTTACACTACGTGAAAAGAAAAAAAAAAAGAGAGAAAAGTACTCGAAGACATACCTGGAAGCCGGTTTCTCTTTGCCGCTAGTATGAAAAGAGGAAAGAATAAAGCGCAGGATGGGGAGAAAGGGGCTTTATATATATAGGCGTAAAGACTTTGAAATAGGGAAGGATTTCCCTTTTACCAAAATCACGCGTGTAAGAAACGGGCCCATAAAGGGTGCGACTGCCCAATGTCGCCCAAGTCACGCCTGCAAACATGATTTCCAAGTTGGACCGGCCCCACCAATTGCGCCGACCTCCCAATGGCCGCCCAAGTCACGCCTGCAAGCACGAACGGTTTCTACACTTTGCGCCGGCCCCACCAGCTAGCACACTCAGTTTCCCCATTCACGCCAACCTCCCAATGTCGCCCAAGTTACGCTTGCAAGCACGCACGGTTTCTACACTTTGCGCCGGTCCCACAAGCTAGCACACTCAGTTTCCCAACTCACGCCAACGTCGCCCAAGCTGCACCGGCCCCACCAATTGTGCCAGCCTCCCGATTTGTGCAAAACTACCAGAGGCAAGGATTCCAAATCCTATTTTTAAAAGGTCAGACAAGCCTCCTTCAATTTTCCTTACGTTTTGCTGTTAATAGTTTGTCACCATCTTATGCTTACCTCGCAACAAAGCCCCTGTTCCGAGCTAAGCAGGGGACTTAATGTTGATGGTGGTTTTTAGACAAGGCGTAAAATCGTAAAACCCCATGACCTAGTGTTACCCGCAACACATTAACTAAGAGCATTTAACTCAGGTGTAAATAATTAATAGGGGTATTTTTCAAAAATACCAGTTAGGGTTTTCAAACACGTAACCCTAATTCCAAACCAAGACGCAGACTGCGCACCATGGCAACAATGCCAAACCAAGCCGCATACTGCGCACCATGGCAACAATGCCAAACCAAGCCGCATACTGCGCACCATGGCAACAATGCCAAACCAAGCCGCATACTGCGCACCATGGCAACAATGCCAAACCAAGCCGCATACTGCGCACCATGGCAACAATGCCAAACCAAGCCGCACCGTGCGCACCATGGAAACAATGCCAAACCAAGCCGCACCCTGTGCACCATGGCAACAATGCCAAACCAAGCCGCACCCTGCGCACCATGGCAACAATGCCAAACCAAGCCGCACCCTGCGCACCATGGCAACAATGCCAAACCAAGCCGCACCCTGCGCACCATGGCAACAATGCCAAACCAAGACGCACCCTGCGCACCATGGCAACAATGCCAAACCAAGCCGCACCCTGCGCACCGTGGCAACAATGCCAAATTTCCAAGCCGCTATGCCTTTGGCCCCACGCCAAATATAGCGCCCTAGGCTTGCAAGACTTGCAACTAGGTCAGCATGGCCGCACGTGCCATTAGCACATGCCAACACGTGTCGCAAGCCATATTTCCAAGCCGCTATGCCTTTGGCCCCACGCCAAATATAGCGCCCTAGGCTTGCAAGACTTGCAACTAGGTCAACATGGCCGCACGTGCCATTGACACATGCCAATACTTGTCGCAAGCCATATTTCCAAGCCGCTATGTCTTTAGCCCATGCCAAATATAGCTCCCTAAGCTTGCAAGACTTGCAACTAGGTCAGCATGGCCGCACGTGCCATTGGCACATGCCAACACGTGTCGCAAACCATATTTCCAAGCCGCTATGCCTTTGGCCCCACGCCAAATATAGCGCCCTAGGCTTGCAAGACTTGCAAGGTCAACATGCCGCACGTGCCATTGGCACATGCCAACACGTGTCACAAGCCATATTTCCAAGCCGCTATGTCTTTGGTCCACGCCAAATATGGCGCCCTAAGCTTGCAAGACTTGCAACTAGGTCAACATGGCCGCACGTGCCATTGGCACATGCCAAACACGTGTCGCAAGCCATATTTCCTAACCACTATGCCTTTGGCCCACGCCAAATATAGCGCCCTAGGCTTGCAAGACTTGCAACTAGGTCAACATGGCCGCACGTGCCATTGGCACATGCCAACACGTGTTGCAAGCCATATTTCCAAGCCGTTATGCCTTTGGCCCACGCCAAATATAGCGCCCTAGGCTTGCAAGACTTGCAACTAGGTCAACATGGCCGCACGTGCTATTGGCACATGCCAACACGTGTCGCAAGCCATATTTCAAGCCGCTATGCCTTTGGCCCACGCCAAATATAGCGCCCTAGGCTCGCAAGACTTGCAACTAGGTCAACATTCCGCACATGCCATTGGCACATGCCAAACACACTGTATTTGGTAGCCTAACTTGCAAACCGTGCGACCTACCACCAAGGCATTCCGCACATGCCATTGGCACATGCCAAACACACACGATGGTAGCCTAACTTGCAAACCGTGCGACCTACCACCAAGGCATTCCACACATGCCATTGGCACATGCCAAACACACACGCTGGTAGCCTAACTTGCAAACCGTGCAACCTACCACCAAGGCATTTCGCACATGCCATTGGCACATGCCAAACACACACGCTGGTAGCCTAACTTGCAAACCGTGCAACCTACCACCAAGGCATTCCGCACATGCCATTGGCACATGCCACACGCGCCACTAGCAGCGCCACTTGCACTCAAGATGCAACCAACACTCGAGACATCAACACAAACCGGGGGATACTTCTTTAGGGTTTTGGTTTGGCGGTCTGACATGCGGCGTACACTACGCTCACATTAAGAAATCGTGAAAAGGAATAAAGCGGTCAAATAAAAGAGGAAATAATGGTGAAAAACGTTTTCACCCATTAAACCATGCGGTTACCACCTCCTCCCATTATTTCACCCTTTACTCTCTTCCTTCATGAGGCCATGGTACGTTTCAATCTCGATTTGTATAAATAGGTCTTACCTATTTCCATCAGACAACAAGTCTCGGTCAGGAGAAAAATACTACACTCTCAGAAAGGCAACTTTGCAAGCTCTCCCAAAAAGCTTTCATCTCTTGCAAGCTTCCTAAGCTTTCACTTTCTGATACAAGTCGAGATACTACTCTCCTCAACACCTTTCTTTGCTTCCCTCCCCAAATCAACCCTTCTCCTCCACTTTGTGACCGAAGCAAGTCTGGAACGGCCATTTCTTGGTTTAGGCCGGACTTGTACAGATTGATCTCTCGAATCTATAAAGTGCTCACGTGCAGCACATTTGTTTAGGGTTTGAACCAGTTTCTCACTCACCTACCGCAATTACCGAAATCAGCAAAAACGATTTTTACCCATAAACACCAGGCCACTCAAATCATCTTCAAATCCAATGACTATAGATGGATCCTCTTTTGTTTCTTAATTAACTTACCTCCCCAATCAAATTTTCATAATCTTTATTCAACTCTCAAACCCCAACCATCATTTCTCTCTAGATTCTAAAGAAACCCAACAAACCATTGTTATGGACTTTTCACATATTACTTCAGAAACCGAATAAGAAAAGATCTTGAATTTTGTTCCTTCATTAAGCCATGTTCAAGAAAGTAGTTAACTGTCTGTTAATTATGGCGATGATAAGAAAGTTGATAAACATAATCAAGGACCGCTAGATTTATTTGTTTCTACTCTAGTCAAAAGGTTTACAAGAATTGGATTGGATTTCTTATTCTTACTTCCTAAGGTAATCGGTGCTAAATCTGCAGACCAGTTTAGGCCAATTGGATTCGCAAATTTCAATTTCAAAATCATTCCAAGAATCATCAGTACAGGACTTAACTCTCTGATTGGTAAAATGGTTTCTTCTCAACAAGGAGCTTTCATTAAAGGAAGGAATATTCAAGAAAAAATTGTTTTGCCTTCTGAATTTGTGAATGAGATGAGAACAAAAAGAAGAGGTGGAAATGTATGTCTCAAACTAGATATTACTCAAGCCTATGACTCTCTCAGCTGGGGGTTTTATTTGAAGTTCTAAGATATTTTGATTTGTCAGATGGAGTGATTGACTGGCTTAAGAAAATCTTTGAATCTGCAAGAATTTCAGTGCTTGTGAATGGTGGAACATGTGGCTTCTTTGGTGTAGGAAGGGGACTGAGATAAGGTGATCCCTTATCACCAATCTTATTTGTATTAGCTGAGGAAGTGTTAAGTAGAAATATTACTAAGCTAGTACTTGCTGGTGCAATACAACCAATGGTTAATAAAGAGGGATGTCAACCATCTCATCTGCTTTTTGCAGATGATATTTTCATCTTTTGTAATGGTAAAAAAAAGTCTCTGGAGAACCTAATGAAGCTTCTGATGCAATACCAAGAATCTTCTGGTCAAATTGTGAATAGAAGAAAAAGCAAATGCTTTGTTGGATGGGTTTATGATCTTAGAAGAAGAGAAATAGCTGACAGAATGCAAATGGACTTATCTGATTTTCCTGACAAATATTTGGGTATAATTCTTAATCCTAGAAGAGTTGAGACTTTCCAAGTATGGGGTATGGTGGAATTGCTGCAGCAGTTATTGGCAAGCTAGATGGAAAAATTACTATCTCTTGCAGAAAGGATTGTCTTAGTGAAATTTGTGTTGTGTAGTATTCCCATTTACAATATGAGTGTTTATAAATGGCCAAAAGTTATTCTCAAAGACTGTGAAAAAATAATTAGAAACTTTTTATGGTCAGGTGATCCAGCAGTGAAGAAATTGATAACAATAAAATGGGATGAAGTATGTGCATCATTAAAGGAAGGTGGATTGGGGTTAAGAAGGTTGGAAATTATCAATAAGGCACTTTTAATGAAGCTTCTTTGGAAAATAGAGAATGTTTATGAGGAATGGACTGATTTCATGAGATCTAAGTATAAGAATAAGAATGGTGAATGGTTCACTTCTTATAAGCAATCATCCATTGTGCCTGGGCTTAAATGGGTTATGTATCATGTCAATGAGGGGAGTAGATGGTTAGTAGGTGATGGCAAGGATATATCAGTTTGGAAAGATAAGTGGGTTAAAGAGATTGTAATAATTGAAGGACATGAAGATGATCCCTTTATTCTGCAACATATGGACTGGAAGGTGGAAAAATTGATAATGCATGGTGAATGGCACATTCCTGATGTTATGTTTCAATACTTCACTCTTAATGAGTTACCAGTTTTAGGGATTGGAAAGGATAGAACGGTGTGGGAAGCTGATTTGAATGGCGAATTTTCTGTGGCCAATGCAGTGCAAATGATTAGAAGAAAATATCCTGAGCTGGCTTGGGCAAAATAGGTATGGAACTCAACCATTCATCCCAGAATGTCATCAAATTTATGGAAAATTATGAGAGGTGCTTGTGCCACTGAAGATGCAGTCAGATAAAAAGGTTTCAGTATTGTCTCCAAATGTTATTTGTGTGGAAATGGTAATGACACTCTAGATCACATACTTTGGCAATGTACTTTTAGTGTGAGATTATGGAAGTGGTTAGGTGGCATTTTTCAATTTCACACACGACAAATTTGATGATGTGATACACTTTGTGAAGAACAAAAGTGATGCAATCAAAAAATTATGGTTTATCAGTTCCTTCACCTTGTTAGTGGAATTAACTTTAACCAGAAACAATGCTAAATATGAAGAGGAAGTACCAGGTTATGAGGCAGTTAAGCATAAACTCCTCCACCTTGCAAAAGAATGCAATATTAGAATGAAAGGGAAAATGTGGGGATGTATGTATGATTTCAACATAGTTAAGCACTTTGAATTGCAGGGAGTAAAAGTGGCCACAGTAGTAGTCAAGCAATGCTTCTTTAAACTACCTGTTTTGAACCAAACTCTGTTGTGTTGTGATGGTGCCTCTAGAGGGAACCCAGGGCAAGATGGTTATGGTTTCATTGAAATGAACTCTGATGGAGGGTGTATTGGTGCTGCTGCTGGGGGGTTAGGGATTGCAACAACAGAAATGGGCCTAGTGAACTCTGAGATCATGGGTCTTATTTGTCCTAGTGAATGGGCCATTCAATAACAGAAATGGAATGTGTGTTTTAGTCTTGATTCACAGGCTGCTCTGATGGCTTTCACAACTGGTAAAGTTCCTTGGATTGTACAGAACAGATGGAAGAAAATCAAAGAATCTTTGCCTGTTATTTCTTTTCAACATAGTTACAGGGAAGTGAATACATCTGCTGACACAATGGAAAAGAAGGGTACTCATCTTGCAGGGGGGGAATGTATTTTTTATGACATGAAGCCTTCCTTTTTGGGTGACCTGGAACATGAAGAGAGAATGTATTTCAGGCTTACCTGAAATTTCACTATAGTTGTATTGGGCTTTTTCTTTCTATTCATTTTAGATTATGGGCTTGTGTATTAAGTTTTGCTTACTAGGGATTTTGTGTTAGTTGCTTTTGTAATGAATTTGGTTAATTTTTTGGTAATAAAAATATGATTTAGAAAAAGAAAAAAAAAAGAAAACTTTACACTCTTTGTTTCTCTTTTAGCTAGCATTTCAGCATCAAACTCACCCCACTTTTTTGAACTAATATTACCATCAGATTCAACACCTAATTATTCCTCCATATATTATCTTTCACAACCAAACTAATATCTCCATCAATATCCAAACGCAACTTAGCACTAAGCACATTAAAATTATTTGATTCATCAACTCATTGATAGTATAATACTTCTTCATAGAATTTTAATGTTATTTTTTTTTTCCTTAACAAGAATGTCAATTTCTCCAAAAGTCTTAACTACTTCATCAATAACTCATTTTTTATTTGTTTATGTTTTTACAAAAAAGTTTATCTTTCTATCTTTTAGCGACTAAATTGATGAACAGTTTTTATTTTGGTTTATTTTATTAATGGTATATATCTTTTCAAAAATATTAATATCTCCAGATAACTAATGTTTTTACTTTTTTCTAATGTTAACAAGAATGTCTGTACATCTTTCCAAAAGTATTAACAACTTTATGTACAACTTGTTTTTTTAAACAAGAATGATTATCTTACGGGAAGGCACGAACGACTTCATGGATAACTTCTTTTTTTTCCTTACGAAAAAAGTTTATCTTTTCAAAAGCATTAACGACTCTATCAATATCTTTTTTTTTTTATGAATAACTTTTCAAAAGCATCAACGAATTCATCGATAACTCGTTTTTCCTTTTTAACAAGAATTTTTATCTTTTCAAAAACATTAGAAACTTTATTGACAACTCTTTCTTTGTTAAACCAAGGCGGTAAAAAAAGAATGTTGTTCCATATTCAAATAAATTGTTGAACATAATAATTTGTGAGTATATAAAAAAAAGTATTTATAAATATAAGAGAAAAAAATATTTATGATTAAGAAATAATGTATAAAGAAAGAAGAAATAACAAATTAAGAAGAAAGAAGAATACATTTTATATCAATGGAAGGGAATTGTGCACATTTTACTCGTTTCAACTTTCCCTTTTCTCTCTTTACCAAAAAAAATAAAAAATATTCTTTATCTCTATATCTCTCCCTCTCCCTCTCAGCTTTCTCTCCTCTATTTCTGATGAGCAAGCCATGAGATTTAATCTTTTAACATAAACAAAATTTGGGGTTTCTTATTTTGAATCCATATTTGGCAAGATGAGAAACTCTTCAATAATCCTTATAAGTTCAAATATGTCAAATTTAAAACTCTTCATGTCTTCTCAAAATTTCAAAACTAATCCTTATAAGTTCAATAAACTCTTCAATACACTCACCAAACTTTATCTCAGAATATTTCACGATCATGAATCGTCTAGATCCAGGCAGCCATGGAGAGGAGTTGATTGATGGACAACATTTTCCAAGATTATATAGTTATAGGAATTAAGATGAATGGAAGCTTGTGTTAAACCGAGGAGACAGATTGATCCCAGTATTACATAGTTCTTGGCCTGATAAGCCAGAAGATCCCATTCATGGTATTTTTTTCTACAAAGGCATGAAGCTGATGAAAAGATCTGACTGGATACCAAATCCAGAGATGAAGTTAGGTATCCAATAAACCCAAATTTTGCTAGGATTATTCAGCATCCAAACATTTCTGATATTGCTTCTCCATATACATTATAACTTGATAAAATAAAATGGTGTTAAGAAACAAGATATGACCTTCCTTAGTTCTATATTCAACTAAATTTTTGAATACGGAATATAAGAATGTGTGGTGCTAATGATTAAAAAAAAATTTGTTAAGACTCGACCTAACTTAGTTACATATCCAACTAAATTATTAAATACACTAGTTTGTTAATGAATAAAATGTAATAATCATGTTTATAAATACCTCCGTTTTTTTGTATCCGTCCCTCATTCCATTTTTGTCGGTTCCAAAATTGTGACCATATTTTGTTTATAGTCATCGTCTCTCGATAAACCCTTAAATATAGCCTTGTATCTTTCATATTCATAAATTCATTTTAAACGAGACCGAATTCAAAATCTTAAAGAATATTTGTATAATTAGGAGATATATGACTTAATATCTTTATTCTAATTTTGTTTGCGTCATTGATGATTGATGTCCAATGAAACTGAATTTTTTTAGACAATGTTGACTGCGATAGCAAAACTAAAATTTAGTATTTATTAGTCCATCTTTTGTAGTTCTATTGTTTTCTGTATAATTTATTACTGTGAAAGTGCAGTTTAGCCAAATAACTTTGTCTAGCATGTTTAAACTAATCTCTATAGCATGTTTAAACTAAGAATATAAATACTATAAATTTGTACATGCCTCTCTAGCATATTTAAACCAAGAGTATAATAATAAATTAATACATGTCTATATTTGTAGACCACTACATGAGCAGTTATCTTCTTGCAGTTTCTACGACCTATTGCTTCTGTACGCTCTTGAGGATCTCATTAAGAGGACTAAATGGTGGAATTATGGTATTCGCGTTTAGTGTAATCTCTTGGTTAAAATTGTGTTGTATTTGGGTTGGGACTTAAGTTTAAGTTTAATGAAGAAGGTGTGTTTAGTTTGAAATATCTTTTGGGATACTCTGTGTATTAACAAAGAGAATCTTTTATCATCTTTACCACTGTCAAATTCAAAATTGTTTAATGAATAAATTAAGTTTAGGTGTGCTTGGTTTAAGTGTTTGAAATATCTTTCAGGATACTTTTTGTTCTAACACGGAGAATCTTTATCATCTTTTCCCCTGCCCAAATCAGAATTGTACTTCGGATTTGTATTTTTATGTTAAGTTTTACATGATGCCCCACCCTAATCACCTACTTAACTAATAGGATAACAACCTAATTAAAGCATCGAATTTAGATTATCGATTTTAAGAATCATAATTAGATAAGCTAGTCCCAAAATAAACTCATACATTTTGTTGTTATACAAATGAAAAAATCTCTCGAGTGATATGAATATAATAATGTGTTGTTTTACAATGAAAGAAAGACTACATACATAAACGTTAAACAAACATCTTCACATGCACCATTTGTTCGTGTAACTGAAACTGAAGTGGAAACAAGTGAGCACAACATCCCAAATGGGTGCTCAGAGGAAACTAAATAACTTTCAAGTAATCACTAATAAAATATAAAGAAAGCAATAACACATTATACACCAAACAACGAACACAACATCGAGAATATGAACTCAGGATGAGAAAACAGAATGGAAATCGTATACTACAGATACTACAAAATAATCGAGCATAACATGCACTTGCGTAATTTCCCAAGATACCTCGTTTTTTAATACTGCGATCTCGCGCTATTGAAGACATAAAATAGGGTATAAAGTAAAAAAAAAATTATAATACCGCACATCTCGCGCTACTAAGATAATATTGCACATCTCGCGCTATTTAACTTATCAAGGAGTTTTGGGGATAAACAGATACTCCTCGCGGGAAAATTAAACAATGCATATCACACCACATACCCATCCAAACACACATCATGCTCGAAGATAAAGAGTAACTATTAATGATTCCAAAAAAGGTATAAAAGTTCCCACCTGATTTGATGACAAGCCACGCCTACCTTACGATACTTCATCCATTGGTTCGTTGTTAATATAGACTACCTTGATAATCACAAAACCACTATAAGAGTTTATCCAATAGTTTCGTGCAATGTTAACATAATATCATACAAATCTCTAGTTATGTGCTAAGTAAAATAACTAACGGTTCTAGTTATATCATTGGTTACGTGACTGGTATATAGTGTTCTAGGCATAAATCATTATCTACTTATCCAAATGGTTCAAATTGGGTATCATCGGAAAGCTCTCACGTAAAACTCTAAAACTTTGTAGGAGGAACCGAAAGCTAATTCGGACCCTAAGTGGTCCAAAAATCCAATATAAGAAATCTGGTCAAAGCCTATACCAATGGGCCTGGACGGACAGTTAACCCATTTGTTTCAACCCATTAAGCCATTCTCAAACTCGGTCCAGATCCGAACCGGTCTGAATCTAACTCGTATGACTCGGTCATTCCCACAAACACCCTACAGACATTATTAAGTGTTTCTCTAACTATTCAGATTTTTTTTTGAAGGAAACAGATGAATAATTATATTAATCCTCACTAAAAGTGAGACGTTGCATAATACAATTAGGTGGTTCATCATGATACCACCATCTGTTAATAAAGTTTGAGATTGCATATTGAACTAAGTCATGCGCAATAGAATTATCATCTCTAGGAATAGCTACAAATTTAATTTTCACTAAAATCCTTGATGCGATCACGAATAGATAGAAACGTTGAGAAAATACTCCAAGGGATCTCATTCGTATTTCCTGTCACTGCTTTTGGAATCTCATATGCATCACCTTCCACAATTACACGAGAAAGTTGTAATCTCCTAGCCATTTGTATTCCAGATCCATATGCTTTTGCTTCTGCCACTGCTGCAGAGAATGTATCAAAATAGATTGCACCACAACCCAGATGATTGCCAAAAGAATCTACCGCAACTTCTTCCACATCTCCTTTGCCATTATTTTATGCGGCATCCACATTGATCTTCACAAAGGTTGAATGTGGAAGTTCCCAAGCTACAATGTTATTTTGATTGACCTGAATCTCCGAGCAATAGTTCAAAGCATGGTGCATATCAAAATGCTTAATATCTTCCAGAGCTTTATGGATACAAAGACCTACCGCCGTGTGATTATTGTTAAAGACCAAATCGTTCCTTATCTTCCAAATATTCCACATTAAGCAAGAACCTAAGTTCAGCATAATACCTTGATCAAGGTAAGCCAACCAATGACTGATAACTTCCATTACAGTTTCTCCATGAGTTTCGATCAATATCGGACTGTTCTGATACACTTCCAAAGAAAACTGACAATTGAAGAATAGATGAAATATCGACTCCTCTGCTGAATTGCACAAAGGACATACATTCTGAACATTAGAATTGTATATCGAGATTAACATAAACTGCAATTCCTTCTTGAAGAACCTTCCATAAGAAATTCTGGATCTTTGGTAGAGTTGTAACCTTCTTCCAAAATTGTTTCCACGGAAATTCTTCCATTGAATAGGTTGTTGGATTATTATCAGAGAGAAGTTTATAACATGACTTTGTAGTAAACTTCCCAGAAGGAGTTTTCATCCATATTAACTTGTCTTGAACTTCCTTTTCTTGCGGAATATATATTTGAGATATAATTTCCACTTGATACAGCGGGAATAACTCCAACAATAACTCCACATTCCATATCTTTTGACCCTCAACAAAGAGTTCTGAAACCCACGTCACCTGGATGATTGAATTTTGCAGCATGGTTAGTCTAAAACCAGATAGATTTGGGATCCATGGGTCGTTCCAAATCTGGATGTTATCTCCGGACCCAATAAACCAACAATAATTATTGGTGAAGATGTTACTAACTATTCATATTTTGAGACCCTACCTTGGGGAAATCATAACTTATTCAATATTCAACCACAATGAACAATCCATATATCGTCTAAAAGAAGAGATTACAATCTCTAACTTCTGCCTCACAAGTTTATATCAAATTCGTAACATAACCTACCTAAAAATGGTCATTAACATGATCACTCCCGTCTAAATTTCTTGTTTCAGACGAAACTAGCCAAAATGAAAGATTCACATATCATTCGATTCTTAACCAAATTGAGTCATCCAACACTTTATAGAAAGGACAGACACTCATATAAAAATCCCATGTTTACCAAAGGACTAAATCATACTTTAAGTACATCAATTTCATGTTTCAAATCAGGACAGAGACCACACAAACAACATAAAATCATGGTTTTCATAATATTCTGACTTTGATTTAATACTAATTTTAACACATACACAATAATTGTAAACATACTATAATAATTCTAAATTGTTACCTTGATAATTGTAACATGTTTCCATCATCCAATCACCACCACCATCATAATCATAATCATCAACATGAACATATTATTGGGGAAGGATCGGCTCATGACCTTAGTTTGTGAGTCCCCACAAACTCATACAACAATCGGATGCTATAAAAACTAATGGCTAGGATTTTAAAACAATGACACGGTTTTACTAGTTGGGAGACTTGGGTCCACGACCCGGTTTTACTCTCTCTCTGCTGCTAATCGATATCTGCTCGATCTCCTCTATCAGTTCTTCTTCCAGAAACAAACTGTAAAAAAAAGATCTTATCTATGATCTATCATTTAGACCGTTGATTTCATTTTATTGCTTAAAAAGTTTAAAAATATGAAAGTGATCCTCGTTTTTCATAGGCAAGCAAAATATTTCTGTTTTATGCTGACTTTTTAGTTTTCAGGGATTTTTCATTTTTAGAGGTTTTCTAGTGTTTCGATTTGGAAACAAAATTATGGTCCAGTGATTTTTTTTTATCAATGTTCTGTGATTCAAATCAAATCACTAATTATTTTTTTTAAGCATCCATATATTAAATGAAATAAAATTAAGGTATAATAACTATCTATTACAAAATCTTGCAATCACAGTACCTAAATCAAAACCCTAAAAACGAATTGTCTTAAAAGATCAACATAAAACACAAAATTTTGGGTTATCCTGGATTCGAGATTTCAAAACTTCTTTTTAGTAGTAAACGAAACCAAAGACTTTGATTGCAAAACAATTAATGGAGAAAAATTATTTAGTTAAAAAATGGAAGAATAAAGAACTGCTGAAGAAAGGTCGGCCAAATTAGAAGAGAAAGAAGAAGTAACATGTTTGTACAGTTAAAATGGGTAATGGGTAAAATAAATAGCCATGTCTTTTATTTTAAGATCGAAGCCATCAGTTGTTATAACATCCAACGGTTGTACGACTCTGTGGGAGACTCTGTGAGCCGATCCTTCCCCCATATTATTTTCCATTCTTCCTGCAAAACTACCAAGAATACTGTAACCTACTTTGAACGTATGTTCTACTGATTCTATTGAAACTCTCTCTCGATATCTCTCTACCATAATCTCAACTTCATCCACTAATATTATTTCTATTCCTATACTTATTTTCAATGTATGATATGATCATCAATATTACTAACTTTTCTTCCCATCCCCTTTGTTTGCGTTCTCGTGTTTCTGATCAGGCGTATGCAACGGTACGTGGGTTTGGTCGGCTAGATCCAAGTGAAGTTTTCTTTTCTAAATGTTATTCCTAAGGTTGAGTACTCTTATCACTTTCTCTGTTATTTTGTGGTGTAATGATGTACTAAGGGTTATTTTTGGTTCAACATGGTATATATGTGTCTCTTTGTTTGTCTTCCCTATTTGGAGGTTTTTTCTCTTTCTTGGTTGTGGTAGTATTGTTCTGAAAGCTTGTGTACAGAAGAAATGACGACGATCACCTCATCGCTGTTCTTACTGGTGCTTCCCTGTTCAATCTTGCTTCTTGTCTACCCACGTATGTCCATCAGGATGATAGTGCTCTTCCGATAACTCTTTTTCTTTCTGGTTCTATTGTTGTGTTGATCATAGGTATTGTTGGGGATTTGGATCGACCCAATCCCATGAGATTAGTCCCACATGGGATATGCGGAGTTCTAGGTGGAGACTAATAAGGTGTGGAATCTCCCTTATACATAATACCGAGGCCTTTTCGATTTAAATCCGTCCCACATCTGGCTGGCCAAAGGTGGTGAAAGTGGGGACAATATCGATATTATATAACGTCCGTAGGGTCCATCAAATGGTATCAGAGCTAGGGCTACTAAGAGATCGAATGGTTATGGATGTCAACCCTAAGGAAGGATGAGGTGCGCAAAGTGGAGTTAGGTGGTGCGGAACACTTTAACTCACTCGGGTGGAGTATGGCAAGCCGAAGCTATGGCTCATGGTGGAGTTAGATCGCATCCCTATCTAACTCAGGTAGAGCAAGCTCGAAGTGGTGGCCAAGGCTTAAGGGCGCATATTGACTGTAACCAAGTTCAACGGTAGTATACGGATGATGATCGTGTACGGTAGATTGAGTTGGCATGCAGTACACCTAAGTGGTGCCAATCAATGTTGAGTTGTGGACATGAAGGAGCAAGGTGTACCTCAAGATGTTGTATAACGGTGATCGTACGACGATAGTTGGTGAGATAGCTTGGATCTCGCCAAGGTGGAGATTGTTGGGGATTTTGCTCGACACAAGACCATGAGATTAGTCCCACATGGAGTTCTAGGTGGATACTAATAAGGTGTGGAATCTCCCTACGTAGTACCGAGGCCTTTTGGATTAAAACCCCACACCTGTCTGGCAAAAGGTGGTGAAAGTGGGGAGAATATCGGTACTTTGTAACGCCCGTAGGATACATCAGGTATGGTATGCAATTTCTGCGGTGAAGACCAGCCATCACTAGTAACTTTAGTGTGGACTCTTATAGATGAAATCGAGGCAAGGAACTAAGAGCTAGATTCACTTCAGGGATACTCAGATCGAAGCAATGAATGAAGAGATACAAAATAAGAATACTCGGATCCAAATCTTTGAGGAAACTCTTGCTACTCTTAAGGAGGAGGTGACGAATGTCATGGCCAGCAGTAGTATTCATTGTTCGGCTCATTCAGAAAAGGGGATGCTTCTCAGTGATAATCATGATATATATAAAAAAAAACATGTTTACCAAATGACTAAATAATACTTTAAGCACATTAATTTCATGCTCCAAATCAAGGAAGAGACCACGCAAATAACATAAAATCATTGTTTTCATAACATTCATTAACTTAAGAACTTGATCATTTTAAACATACTATGGTCATTTCACACTATGGTCATAAAAAGAGTAAACATAAACATACTATGGTCATAAACATACTACGGTCATTTCACACTATGGTCATTTCCCTTGATCATTTCACACTATGGTCATAAAAAGAGTAATGTCCATATTGTTCAGTTGGATAATCATTGTATTGGTTGTTATAATAACAGTTTGACATCCTAACTGCAAGGTAATTCTACACAAACACAAACAAGGCTGACTCGACCACAACAAACCTACTTATTTCTAGCAAACAAAAAGCATGATGGCTCCACTTATATTGTTTCTAGACCAACTTCTAATATTTCGAAAAGGAACTCGTTACAATCTGAGCAAACCTCTCTAGAATCAATCCGATTTGAAGTAAGTTGAATAGATGCGAAGGAAGCTGCGTGGAGCTTTGATACCCAAGGCCTCACCGACATTACAAGGCGGCGCAGTCACGCATTCAAATCACAAAAACCATCATGAACTTCGAAGTATGCTTAAAAGAATAACCAATATTTTTCAAATGACTTTCCTATTAAGCTCGTTACCCAATCGGTATCGTTCTATTCCAAATTTTAAAGCTTAGGTTCGTGTTAAGTATTGTTTTCCTAAGGCGGGAAAGAAGAGAACGGTGATGAAATCCGAACCCTTATCTTCTATGGCCAGGCCTTGCCCTTTACTAGGAAATTAAAGCAGCCGTTTTCAATTCCTCAGCATATATGCAAATGAAGGAATACAGTAACTCGCTGACAGGGGATTCGCGAGTGTTTCGACAAACTTACCTCCCGTTCCAGACGGGGGATGAACCGTTGTAGTCGACTCGGGCCACTGACTCCTATGTTAGTATACGAACCCTAGGGGCCGAGACAGTATCGTAACTGTCGTCATTCCCTGTGCAGTTTATATTCAAAATAACCCTTCCTTAGGGTTTTAAAAAATAAATTCCAAAAAAAAATATTTTAAAAATAAAAGATTACAAAAATAAAGTCTCAATAACTCTATTTCACCTAGCAATGGTAACAACTTGACTCGTGGGCCCCACCAAATCACTTAGAAACATATTTTTAAAAAAAATAAATAAAAACAGAAGTGGAAAGGATTCAATGAGATATGGCGAAACTACCATGTTTTTTTTTCTAACACCTGAGCTCTGTGTTTTTATGAATAGACTCTATAGATGTTTCCATCTAGTCAGATTGGTTCCTCAACTCCTACAACCAAGGTGTTCCCATCCACTTAGATTGGTTAGTGGCAACCTTAATATGCATAAATTTCTAGACTCTGGATTTTATTTATTTATACTGCAACTAAAAAGTTTCTCCTATACCCCCAAACTTAAATCTAACATTGTCCTCAATGTTCTAAAGATGAAATTAAAATCATGAACAAGGAGAAACTGTTACCACTTGAAGAAAAGAGTAAGGAAAGATATCACCGTGTTGCATGAGCATGGGTTAACTCCCAAGAAGTGCTAAGTTTAAAGTCTTCAACCATACATTGAAAGAGATTAGTCACCTCGAAGAATCATATAGCAACAGCGGTAATAAATGCGGGTCATCAGGATCAAAAAGTGCTAACCACAAGAAGAGGAAACTGCAACAGACCAGGAAGATATCCAACACACCCTTATCAATTTTTTTGTTTAAGACAACTACATCTAGTTGTGGTTCGGGTTCAGGCTCTATAAAAGGGTCTAGATAAAAAGTTTTCATCTATTTGGTTTCCTCAAAGGAAGGATCCACGAAGATCGAGTTCTAGAAGTCCTGGAAATACTCAACTAAGAACTTAGAAGCACATAAAAATAACCTGAATAACTGGGGATCCTCTAAGTCAATCAGATTTGACTCACAATGGTGGTCATTCTTAAGCAAATGTGTCGACCCTAATTTTCTAAAGTAATTAGGTTTAGTCTAAAAACTTAATAACCGACACATCTGAAATTCATTTGTTCCCATAATTGGAAGGAAGGTTTTTGGTGGGAAAACAAAGTCAATCGTGGTATCCTAGCCTAGGTTAACCACATCAACCATAGGATGGGTTTCTAACAACTGAACTTCTTTATGGACACAACTAGGTTCAGGAAAAAGTGTATGAAGATAATCTTGTAAAATGGTTGAAGCACAGATGTCCAGTCTTAAGTGAGGGGACTTTCTGAGAGTTAAAGGTAAGGCACTAGGAAAGTGATAATCACCCCCGAACTTAGATTTTTCAGTGTCTCTAGATAGACTAGTCATAATCTCCCTAATTTCTAGATCATCAGATTCTTGAAAATGGTCAATTGATTCTTCTAAGTTACAATCAGCATCCTCACTTATCTCTACGAGTTTATCTTCTTCTAAGACTAGCGTTAACTCACTAGACACTAAAATAGTATTCTCAGGGTAAACTCCTTCCTCTAAACCATCATCACAATTATATAAAAGATTATCAGAGAAAGTTTCTAGTAAAGGCTCATTAACTAAGGTGTTAATCATAGTTACTTCCTCCGATTCACTTATAGGCACATCAAATAATGGATTATCCAACATATTGCAGGCTAAAGGATCATTAACTACATCGTCTAAAACGGTGGCATCTCTAGTAAAATCGTCGTCCTTTCAAATAGGTGAATAATAATTAAAATTATTAGGATTTGAACCAGAAATAATACTATCATTATAAAGATCAACTGGAGTTACAATTTCCTTATCACTATGCCTACATATGTATGATTCTTCATTAACACTATCATCATAATTATTATAATAATATGGAAATGGTTGAACCTCATCTAAAATAGTGTCTCCAATTCTATCCTCGTCATCTTGATTAGGTGAATAGTAACTATCCTCATCTTCAAGGGTGAAACTAGGAACACTGTGTTGAAAATTCAGATTATTTCGAGCAATTCTTTCGTTCATCTCAGCTATCCGCTTGAGGGCATCTTCTAAAGAAGGTTCACTCATTATTGTAGTTCTTTCTTCCAAAACTATACCATTCATCTCAGCTAACTTACGTGTTGACTCAGCTAACTTCTTGAGGGACTCTTCTAAAGGAGGAATAGGAACAAAGGGATCATAAAAAGGACCACTTTTCAATAATTTGATTGTATCCTGTAGAGACAAAGAACTAGTACTATAATCTTCTTGCTCGAATGACCGATGCTCATGTGGATAGTAATTGGGCTCACCATGGTATGACCCATAACCTTCAAAAGATTGGCGTTCCCAACCACTATTCACACTATGGTCATAAAAAGAGTAATGTCCATATTGTTCAGTTGGGTAATCATTGTATTGGCTGTTATAATACCAGTTTGATATCCTAACTGCAAGGGAATTCTACACAAACACAAACAAGGCTGACTCGACCACAACAAACCTACTAATTTCTAGCAAACAAAAATCATGATGGCTCCACTTAGATTGTTTCTAGACAAGCTTCTAATCTCTCGAAAAGGAACTCGTTACAATCTGAGCAAACCTCTCTGGAATCAATCCGAGTTGAAGTAAGTTGAATAGAGGCGAGGGAAGATGCGTGGAGATTTGATACCCAAGGCCTCACCGGCATTACAAGGCGGCGCAGTCACGCATTCAACTCACAGAAACCACCATGAACTTCGAAGTATGCTTAAAAGAGTAACCAATATTTTTCGAATGACTTTCTTATTAAGCTCTTTACCCTATCGGTCTCGTTTCTATTCCAAATTTTAAAGCTTAGGTCCGCGTTAAGTACTGTTTTCCTAAGGAGGGAAAGAAGAGAACGGTGATGAAATCCGAACCCTTATCTTGTATGGCCAGGTCTTGCCCTTTACTAGGAAATTAAAGCAGCCGTTTTTAATTCCTCAGCATATATGCAAACGAAGGAATACAGTAACTCGCTGACAGTGGATTCGCGAGTGTTTCGACAAACTTACCTCCCGTTCCATACGGGGGATAAACCGTTGTAGTCGACTCGGGCCACTGACTCCTATGTCAGTATACAAACCCTAGGGGCTGAGACAATATCGTAACTGTCGTCCTTCCCTGTGCAGTTTATATTCAAAATAACCCTTAGGGTTTTAACAATAAAGTCCAAAAGAAAGTCCCAAAAATAAAGTCCAAAAAAAAAAGATTACAAAAATATAACCCTAATTAAAGTTTCTAAAAAAAATATAAAAAAATAATCATAACACTATATACAAAATTTTCTTCTTTACTCCTTCGGATCTCTATTTTCTTTCCTATTTTGACTTTGCTTTTCTTTTCAGCACTTTCTCTTTTTCTTTCGCTCCACTCCAAATATGAAAGCAAACAGAAATACCAAAACGCGTAAAAAAGAACAAAAATAATAATAAAAAAAAACCTAAAAACAAATCTATAAACAAGTCCGCGTCGGCGGCGCCAAAAATTGATCGAATTTTATATAGTAGTAAGTAGAGTTGTCGTTCACTCGAACTTGATGAGATTGATTTTTAGATTTAAATTATAAAACTAGCAAATGTATACAAAATAATAACAATGTTTCGAGAGGTTCTAGGACTAGGATTCCACCAAATATTCAAATTCATGCAATTTACATATTTATTTTAAACCATTATAGCTCATTCAATAAGAATTTTGACTCTATTTCTTTGCCTAATGTAGATTCTTAAAAGATTAATTGTAAATGTTAAGCATGGCATATCAAAAGAATTAATCCTAAGCATAAACCATCAAATGAAATGACAATTAATTAAGAAAAATCTTTTTCTAATTTTAATTCAATGCAAATAGTCATATAAAGAATTAAATGAATTTACCACATGATGAATTTTGGTTTCCTCCGTCATCCCAGAGAAAGGTTCAGCTCCACATAGTGAAAAACAAGCTCAAAATATATTTTTATAGATCAAATGGTGTTTACAAAGAAGAAAAGGGAGGAAAATAATATAATCCAGAAGTTTGCAACGCTTAATGGTCGTTACAACTCACTGTTACAACTGTTGTGAAGAACTATTGTTATATCGTGTCGCAAAAGAACTATCGTTTATGGTATGAATATGAGACTGTCAAGAACGACAATTCTTATCGGTTTATTGTTCTTCAGCTTCTCCTTCTTTGCAGAAGTAGAGAAATCTGCTCTGCAGTTTCTTGTTCTTCTCTGTAGCCTCTCCCAACTCTCGATCCCCTTCTCTGAACCACAAGAATCCTTTAAATACATATAAGCACCATAAAATTTCGTCCATAACTCGAGAATCACCTTCATTGATTCGGAAATATTTTGTTTCCCTTTTTTGTAGTAGCACGAGAATAACTCTTCGTTTCTTCTCCTCTCACGCGTCTGATAACACCCAACACACTCAAAACCCGTTCTTACACGCCTCGGCTGACGACAAATACTCTCAGGCCACACAAAATCTCCAAAAATAACTCGGAGAATCCCGAGAATATCTTCCCTCCTATGTTCTGTAAAATCCACGTACACAACCCTTTTCTTTCGAAATCAAAAGACTTACCATCCCTGTCTAGTCGTAACAGGGTGGTCTCGATCCGAAACAAGCAACAAACCCGACCAAATCTCGTTATAATTTAATACAGAAATCCGACCAAACTCCCGTGAATATCATACTCCCCTGCCTTGCTCCGAATGGATTTATCCAGCCAATTTTTGCTGATTCCAAAGCTCATACCATCCCTGTTTAGCTGAATTGAGCCGACCCAACAAAAATCAGCCATTGAATCTCACTGCAACAACCTCAAATCGCCAACCCTAATTCCGGCAGGTTGAGAGTTGCTTTTCCCGCCAAAAACAGAAATTTGAACTGAAGAAGAAAGGTTGCCCCCTATCCAGAGTAAGGGTGCGAATAGTAATTAGTGTACCCCTTATCTAATGAGGTACCCCTTATCCAAAATTGGGAGTCCGAATAACACGTGTCCTCCGGGTGCCAAAATCAACTTTTCGAGCAGAATTTTCCAAAAATGTTTATTTCCCAAAATGCCTACAAACACATAAAACACCAAAATTAGTACAAAATCGAGTGCCAACAATATATAGTACTGAGATCAAATTAGACACAAAAATGTGTCTATCACCTTATACACATCATGGTCTTCAAGTTCAGGTCGGGGTTTGGCACGGAGGCGCATTAAGGATCAGGCAATTCATTTTTTTGTGGAAGGAAAGTCATGTTATGGGATTAAGGTGCTGCAATAGATACTGATATATACTTAGTAAATTTGGATGTGAAGGTTTTTTTTTTTGGTACGTGAAAGCCGGACCTAGGCCCCTACCCGAACCCAGCCAGTTGGACTGGCGCCACTGTCAGACCCAACACCGCTCAACCCACTATACAATTAATCTATCACAAACCTTTACGACGACGGGGATTGAACCCCTGACTTCCTCCTAACTGAAGTTGATGGGGTACCAATGAGCTATGCTCTTGGACCCAGGATGTGAAGTTTTTAGTTTCTTTCTCCTTGTGTTATCATGTACTAACAAACTGCAGCTAATTTGCAAAGGATTTTAGGCGTTATAGGTAAAATTCTTTGAATTACTTCCCCACTGGTTTGCAATAAACTAATTCTTACCGGATGGAGTCGATTATAATATCCCGAGATTCACAATCACACAGCATACTGGTCAAATATAACAATCATACAAAAGTACCTTGTCGGTTACTTGGAACCGACAGTGAAGGAACTAAGTCGATTGAGAAACCCAGGCCCACTAGTCGTTCTGTATTTACCTCATTTCTTGGGTTCATACGCGGAACTCATTTCATTTTCTTCATTTCATTTCCTTCCTGAGAAAAAGAAAAGGAAACCCTAAATCACGTTGTCATTTCTAGGTATCAAATCCATCGAGATCGATTCATATTCCTTCAAATCTCGAACCGCTTGTTCGATTTTAAGGAAAAAATAATCATACCGACATCGATTAGGTTTCAATTTGTAAGCAATTTCTGTTTGTTTTGATCGATTCGAATTAATTATTTTTTTATGGGAAGTGTAAATTCAGAACCATATGCCCTAAACCCTCTAACTTGGAAATGAGTAAGAATAAGAAGAGAAGGAAGAAGAAACAAAATGGTGTTGATAATAATTTGTTATGTGCGGGATCGGAAATGTTTTACAGGTAATTTATCACCTCCTCTTTAATTTCTAGCTGTTTTACAGTTAATAAATTACTAATTTGTTGTAGAAAATTGGTATTATTATACTAATCGTTGTTGATTAGTATCCGAATTCTTTCGATTGCAGGAGCCTGGCAATGTTAATGGGAATAGCACAAAAAAGTTAAGCATTAAAAGGATTTGCTGGGATCAGTTTGTCAAGGTTTGAATATGAATCTTTGGTTGTGGTTAATAATAGTAGACAGTTTGTTTTATGTGTATGTTCAGCACTTCTAAAGGTAATGACATTGATGTTCCTGTTTGAGAATTTATGGGGGTGGAATTTTGATGTTTCAGTTGTTCTGGTTTGATGCTAGGTTTGTTCACAGTGATCCTATAAATAACATGTTGTGGATGACCTGTATCCCTATGGCTGTATGCTAGTTAAACACCGAGGCAAATTTATGGGTTTAGTTTGTAGAATAGTTATTCAAAATGATGGCCCCCCGAACCTAGTAAGGTGTCTTTCTCCATTTGATTGCTCCTACATTCTTAAAAGTAAGAGTATGGCTCTTTCAGGTTGTGTCCAGTAGGATGAACTAGCCGTTACAGGTACAGACGCACAGTTACCAAAAGTACTGATATTACTACATCTTGGGTGGGTAACATTTGAAGGCGAACATCTATCAAATCAATAAGCACGTTAAGATTTCACCAGAGCTAGTTCTGCCCGGTTATTTAGTCGCTTCTTCTCAATTTCTTGAATTAACTTTCCCCTGTGTTGCTATGCCAAATACTTTTTCATAATGTTTCCTATTCTAAGTTCTAACAGTAGCAATATTTTGGTGAGTCTGTCTAGTCACTAACTTTAGTTTCCTTGTGCTTACAGGGTCCTGAATTTAAGTTCTACTCGTTGCAATGATAATTCATGTTGGGAATGAGTCTACTCAGGGCCATAACACCACCAATGTGCGTGGTTCTGATTGCAAATGGTGGAGGTGCGGCGATTAGTCTGTAACTGACGCGAGTGAGGACAAAGTGTTGCTTGATGACACCTATCTTCTATTCTTCGAACAAATACAGGTAAGTCAGATAATTGATCCTCATATCTAGCCATTTATAGTCATTTTTGCTTCATTCCTAGTTACTTGGTTTAATGCTAGCTATGTTTACAGTGATTCTATAAGAAATATGTTGTAGATAACCTGCATTCACTGGTATAAAAGTGGATATTCCCAGAGACGTATTACTTGATTAGTAACACTTATCTAATGCCTTTGATTAGCATCAGGAGTCAAGTTTTGTCTGTTTGTTCCTTTGCTGGTGTTTTGCAACAAACTTAGTTCCAAAGGAATAAGTAAGTGTTTGAGAATGCTAGGCCTTGTGTGAGAAGCCTTAAAGCCAGAATTATACAGCTTGTGCATGCAGGAAGTCCGAGGATGGAAGTTTTTATGTGGAATGTATGATTTACAGATTCTCAAATTTTTTTCTTAAAATCAATTCCAGGCCAGTTAAGAGTGTAATTATCTGGGAATGTAGATGTCTTGCTCCTGATAATGACTAGCGACTACACTCTGTTCTGCTGTGACGGCCCTGCCTTTGGGAACCCTGGAAACGCTGGTTATGGCATTATTGCTAGAGATCATGTCAGGTTTTAGGAGCTGTGTTTGAAACCTAATTTAAAGTCTTATTCCTAATCCAGCTCTATATAATTACCTACTTAACTTGCAATCTAATTCTAAATATAAATAAGAATTTGATGATTTACAAAGTGGGGTAGTCAAGTAGTCAACACTTGGCTCTTTTTGTCGTACCCTAAACACTGCAGAAAAGAAAAACTATTGAAAGATAGAGAGACAGAGAGAGAGAGAGAGAGAGAGAGAAAGTTGTGATAGTAAATAGAAGACAAAGAAACATAGAGTGATATGGAAGAAAAATTACAAGTAAATCAAAGTTATTGGTATGAGCGGAATCGGAAAATTTTCATTTTAAGTTCACCATCTCTGAATACACACCTGCTTGTTTCTTTCTCCAAAATCTTCTTCTCAGCAATCATGACATGAGGAAGCATGTCTACATGCTATCCGTTGTGTGGGCATGAAACATTTTGGTCATGACAACTCCAGCCCTGTCTTGATTTGTTTAGGTAACACAGATTTTCAATCACTATGTATAACTACAGCATATCAAGATGACAAAATTATCGTGTATTGTTTTCTTATGGCTTGAATTTTTGTTTTTGTGTTAATATCATCATTTTATTGGTATATGGTAACTATATTTATGTCAACATTGTTTGGATCTTGATGTCTTATCTCTGAAAGCTTCTTGTTAAAACTTGGCCTGGAAAAGTAAACTTCGGTTGAACAAACTCAGCATAACCTGCAAATTTATCCTTCTGTTAATTGTTGGCATGTGATTAACCATAATTGTTGGATAAACTATCATGGCCATTTATTTATACTTATGTTTGCTTGTTTTACGTGCCATATGATTCATTTGTGTGACTGGATGACAAGTTTATTGTGTTATCTATTTCAGGTTTCTTTCATACTATATCAATGAACGTTATAAAAAAAGTTACCTTATGGATTTCCGGTGGAGTATTAAGGAACAAGAAAACTAAATGGAAATGACATCACTATACACCCTGCGGTACAAATAAAATGCGTTTGTAGATAAACCCAATGCAGTAACCGACAGGAAGTGGAGGGATCTTGTGAAATTTTGGACTAACGAAGAGCATTAGGTGAAGTCACAACTCTGTCATGTTCGTTTTGTAACTTTGTTCTTTACAGTCATGTCTAATTTATTCTGACTTGTGTATTTGTAGGTTATTTTCCAATCGCAATATCAAGAGTAGAACCCATCAAATTTCCCGGCACGTGCAATGTGGAGTAAAAACTTTTATCGATGTAAATCTGAAATGGTATGTTCGTGCATATGTTGGTCTTCATAGTCACTTCTTATACCTGCAACTTAAAAGCTAATCAAGGTTCATTATTTGGTCTTGGATTTAAATGTTCATGGTTGAAATATTTTTCATATTTGTCTGTGTAATTTGTTGTTGTTGTTTTGCTGAGAGTTCTGATCCTAATAATGGATAGTCTTAAGGGTATATGCCTGCTTTCTTTCTTCGTATGTAGTTTTCTGCGTTTAATGGGATGGTCCGGGTGGATATTAAAAGGATATGCTAGGATCAGTTTGTTAAGGTTTGGATGTGAATCTCTGGTTGTGGTTAATAGTAGACAGTTTGTTTGATGTATCTGTTCCGCACTTCTGAAGGTAATGACATTGATGTTCCCATTTGAGAATTTATGGGGGGTGAAATTTTTGATGTTTCAATTATTCTGGATTCGTTTTTGTGATGTCATGCCTTTGATTGTTTAGTTACTTGGTTTGATGTCTACCATGATCCTATAAATTATATGTTGTAGATAACCTGTATCCCTATGGCTGTTTCCCTTGGGTTTGGTTTGTATGCTAGTTTAAACACCGAGGCAAATTTATGGGTTTGGTTTGTAGAATAGTTATTCAAAATAATGGCGGCTGAACCTGAAAAGATGTTGTTCTCCATTTGAGTGCTCCTACATTCTTAAAGGTAAGAGTATGACTTTTTTCAGGTTCTGACCGGATGTTAAAGATGCAGTTACCAAAAGTACTGATATTATATTTTAAGTGGGTTACATATGAAGGCGGAACATCTATCAAAATCAATTAGCATGTCAGGATTCCACCAGTGCTGGTTCTGCCTGGTGATTCGGTTGCTTCTTCTCAATTGCCTGAGGTAACCTTCCCCTGTATTGCTACACCAAATATGTTTTCATAATGTTTATCTTCTAATAAGTAGCAATGTTTTGGTGAGTCTGTCTAGTCACTCACTTTAGTTTCCTTTTGCTTACAGGGTCCTTCATTTAAGTTCCAACTCGTTGCATCAATCATTCATGTTGGGATTGAGTTTACTCAGGGCCATTAATCCACCGACAGGTGTGGTTCTGATGGCAAATGGTGGAGGTGGGACAATGAGTCTGTAACTGGTGCCAGTGAGGAAAAAGTTTTGCTTGGTGACACCTATCTTCTATTCTATGAACAAATACAGGTAAGTCAGCCAGTTGACCCTGATGTTGAACCATTTATACTCTTTTTTGCTTCATTCATATGCATTTACTTATTCACATGGTCTAATTAAAACCTTCATCATTTAGTTACTCGGTTTGATGCTAGGTATGCTTACAGTGATTCTGTAAAAAATATGTTGCAGATAACCTGTGTATCCATTTGTATAGATAAAATGTATTCAACTTACAAACACTTTATTGCCAGAGATGTCTTACTTGATTAGTAACACTTATCTAATGCCTTAAATTAGCATTAGGAGTCAAGTTTTGTCTGTTTGTTCGTTTGCTGGTGTTTTGCCACAAACTTACTAACAAAGGAACCACAGCCAAGTCAAGGATTGGCGCCCCAACTCGTATTTTGTAGACTCAAGCTTAGACAACAATGATGTGGACACAATGTCCATCTCCTTTGGAATTGCAATTTCAGTGATGTCATTGGGAGTTGGTTGGGGAGTGGACACAATGTCCCATCTAAATGTTTCGAAGTTTGCCAAGCATAAAAGTTCTATTATTAAAGAGATCTAGATAACTGCTGCTGTGCAACTATGAAGGAGTTTCGGTCTAGGTCTTGCTGACTTGAGTTTGCTTGTTTATTCTAGAGAATTCAGCTGTGAAATGATAGTTTCATTCTGGTTTAGTCATTTGATTCAGTTCTTTCAAGTTTCATCTTATTCACTGAACAAGGGTTTCTGATTCTTACCCTGTTGCTTTTGAAACTGGAATCCATGACACTATTGGAATAGACTTTCTATATTCCAGACAAAGCTTTGAACTTCGCAATTTGAAATTAGGACTGGCATTACAATCTTTTCTCTTTCCAGGTTGCTATGAGTGTCAATAAAATCTTCACATCTGGAGCTAAGCCTATTTTCCCTCGATAACTATGCTACAAGCCATCTCGTTGTTGATTTGGCTGAAAAGGTGGAAGATACCTTATTTTGTAAGTATGTTCAAGTGTTTTTTGTTTTACATTTTCTCTTATTGTTCATGCCGTCCAACGTCTCTATGTGACAGTCCTGCGGTGCGATTTCCTTGCTTATTCAGGTCATAAATGCCACTAACGATGGCAAACAATCTGACTGCGTTCTTTAAGGAGGAGAGGTATTTCCAAAATCTCTCATCTAGTCTTTTGTTTTTGTTGTTTTAGTTCATTTATCTCCGTAATAAATGGTATTATAGTAATACAAGGATTGGCATCAACATAACTCGCTTTTTAAGCAATTGTTCGAGCAATTTATTGATGAGTTTAAGTATGTGGATTTAGAAAGGGCACCATAATGTCCAACAAAAATTATGTGGATGAGTTTTGCTAAAATGTAAAAGAAAAAGAATTCCTCCACAGGATTTCCACTATAGATATTTTGAGTTACTTTTTGACTGGTGTGAACGATGCTTGTCAATAAATTTGAACGAAACCTGAACTTTTATTGGCTGTCCAAATCAATATCAGAGAGTTTACAAGTGGAGAATTTTATTCTATTTGATATATGTATACTCCCAAGCTGGTCACAATTGACACATTCAATTGCTTCGACACTTTTGACAGCTGCAAATGCTGAGAAATGAATAACAGGGTCATATGTAAGCCAAATTGGCTGGTATCAGTCACATTGGGGTTCAATTTTGTTGTAATAGTTAAGCTTATATTTTTAGTCTCGTAATAGTGCTTTGAATCAGCTGCTTTAATCCAGCGTTGCAAGTCATTTATGTGGAAAGTTATCTGCATCTATCAGGCTTATGAAATAACTTTACTGCTGTCTGGTTACGAGTAGATGGGCAAGTGTATTGGACACGACTATTTGGCTTACTATATGCATATTGCTTAATGATTAGGTTTAATGACAAATATTGGTATGTACTATTTAGGTCACTTTGTCGAGTGTTTACTAGTATACGTCCACTCAATTCCTGCTAGTGTTGAATTTTGCTTAGACCCCTTGAGACTCCCTCACTTTAAAATGACAAACTTAGATTTTACCTTCATTAACTATGATGTCATCTTACAGAGGAATCACTATTTTTATACAGACATACATCAAGATTACTACCATATTTTTTTCTTGTTTGCGGTGTTTGATTTATGCTGGTTTTATTAGCCAATTGGCAATGCAAAGTCGTCCTAATCAACAATGACGTGACCTTGGCATAGCCATTCTTCGTGTGTGTGATAATTTCAATAAATAAGTAATTGTATGCTTAGTTAAGCTGGTTCTTCCTCAATTACTTGGTCACTTATTTCTCTGCCTTCCAACTTTTGTTGTGTAACAGCTGAAGTATTTCTGTTTTGGTTCTTATCAGTTTGATGGACTTTCCTGAAACGTTCTCTTTGCATACCGATGGAATGTATTCTAGTATTTAGGGTATACTTTCCACACAGTCGACAAGGCAAATAGAGTTTCCAGGCCTTAAGCATTGAAAAGTTATCTGCATCTATCAGGCTTATGAAATAACTTTACTGCTGTCTGGTTACAAGTAGATTGAAAACTCTAGCAATACTAATAAATTAAGCATTGAAAAGTTGTGTTTTCATTTGTATATACGTATCTTGATCCGTTTCTGTTTGTGCCTGTTTACAGTGTTATAGAAGTGCTGGTAAATTCAACTGTTAACACATACTCCATTTGCTTCGATTGCCGCTCTGATTAATTATCCTCTTGATTCTGAAGATTCCACTGCAACGGCTTAGTATTCGTGAAAATGGATGTGTATCCTAGGGTGTTGGCCATGGATCAACTTCCAACTTTTTATTTACACAAGTATGAGAGGTTTCCTTGTTCCTAGTAATGGTGGATTGTAAGTAGGAGAACTTTTTCACTTTGTGACATATTGGAACATATTGTGACAGACATGGAGGGATAACAGAATTAAGCCTGTACCGATACGGATGATTTTCGATCGGAAAATCTCTCCTTCCAACATTCCAGTGGTTTAGACATGGAGGGATAACAGAATCATAAAAGTGATCCCTCCTAACACAATAGCATCCAACTACAGAATTAAGATTTTTTCCTCCTGTTCAGTGAAACAAGTTTTTTTTCTTTCCACATCAAAAATTCCTAAATTGGACCTGTCTAGTTCACCCTTGGAAATTCGATATGACAATCACACGACATGCGTCCCAAATTAGGTTAAGAAATACACGACAATCATACAGAAATACCTTGTCGGCTAGTTAGAACCGACAATGAAGGAATTAGGTTAAGAAACCCAGGCCCACTAGTCGTTCTGTATTTACCTCATTTCATGGTCGCGTTCATAAAAGAAACTCATTTCATTTTCTTCTTATTTTCATTACGTAAGATCGATTCACATTCCCTCAAATCCCTATCGGCTTGTGCGAGTTTCAGATAACCTGATCAAATCGATTTCGATTAGGTTGATAATAATTTGGTCATCAAACTTGGAAATGAGTATGAAGAAGAAGAGAAGGAAGAAGAAACAAAATGGTGTTGATAATCATTTGGTATGTGCGGAATCGGAAATGTTTACAAGTAATCATTTCACAGACTTTCATTGTTTGTCATCTTTTTTTTTTATAAATTACTAATTTGTTGTATAAAATTGATTTTATTTATAAGAGAATCATTAGGAGTTCTGTACTAATAATTTGTTGACAATTATGTTAATTTAATTGTGTTGTTTAAAAAGGCGAATAGTCAGATGGTGAAATTTCACCTCCTTTTTGCAGGTTATCAGGAGGTATTCTGACCTCCCAACCCAGAGGCCGCCAGCAGCTTCCCAAGTGCCTCTAGCATAGTGAATCACAACGGATAGTGGTGCAGGGGGTGAATGAGATCAAGGTGTATGCGAGTACTATTGATGAAGCGACACAGCTTGGGTCCAACTTATCAAATCAGTTGCAGCGGATTGTTCCGTTTAGTGCAGTGTTTGGTTTTGCCTAGGAACGCCTTGATTCCTTGTGGGGCTACTTCACAAAAGCCCCACAGGAAATCACCCTGAAAGATGTTCTGGCGGAAATTAAAGAAGCAAGGGCTCAGGTAAAGAATTTAGAAGTGCAATGGAAGAGCGACATGATGGGACTGAAAGAAAGTATAGCTACGGTTGAAGATTTTTTAAAGGCATTAGCAAACAAGGCAAAAGGCACCAACTATGGAGTTCATTCGCAGAGCCGGGGAAGCTCCCAAACCTGATTTTATGCGCATCAAATGTAAGTTGCTGGTTATTTTATTTGTGCTTTATTTGTTTTTTATTTTGGAAAGGAAAGGGGATTAAGGGAACCCAAACTTACTAGATTACAAGCTTGAGACCAGATTCTACCCCAACCAAGCTTGAGACCAGCATCTACCCCTTGAAGCTCATGATGCCTAATAGATATAGGCCCTGAGCTCTCTGCATGATTTAACAACCTTAATATTAAGACGAACTAATCTCTTTTTGTTCTTGAGTTCTTGAAGAAGAGTAGCTGTTTATCTATCTATACAGTACAAGGTTTCTTATTTTGTTTTGATATTAGTACCTTGACATGGTTATCCTACATTTTGCAATTTAGATGTTTATCTCTTTCTAGAAGTAGTCATGTTTAAATTGCTGAAGAAGATGACATATATGGTTACTCGTATGAGATTTTGAACACTTGTTTATTGCGTGTGGGATATTTAGGAACTAGAAAGCTAAATGGAAAAGACGTCAGTTTACATCCCACAATACGAATGAAAAGCGTTCTTGTGAAATGTTGGACTACTAAAGAGTATCAGGTAAAAAACATAAGAACTCTGTCATGTTCACCTAGTAATTTTAATCTTTACATCCATATCTAGTTAATTCTGACTTGTGACTTCGTAAGTTACTTTCCGATCACAATATCAAAAGCCACCAGAAAGCCATGCACACAATGGGTAGGAAAAACTTCCCTCGATGCAAAGCTGAAATGGTAAGTACATGCATATATTGGTGATTACAGTCACTTTTCGTCCCTGCAGCTTGAAATCTGTTCGACGTTCGTTATCTGGTCATGGATTTGACTATTCGTTGTTGTAATATTTATCATATTTGTTCTGTGTTAAACATTACTAAACTCGTCAAGAATGGGAACACCATATGCTAGTATACATTGGACAGTGGTACAACATGTTTTAGTCTGCAAAAAGTTACTTAACCTTCATTCTTTACATTAACTTGTCTAGAAGTTGTTTTCTGTACCTGGGATGTAGTCACACTTTCCCATAATCATACTAATAATATTTGATGATAGCTCTTCTTAATAATTCTTTTTTCTGCAGTTTAAAGTTTGTGCCAGATGTATGTGGTTCACCATGTTATATTGTCCTACCAAGGGAGGATATCCAATGGAGAAGGTTTTACAGTGTGAAACGGACGAGTTACTACATTAGTACTTAGCCCTGATGCTAGTTATAGTGAAGTTTGGTCGATAATCAAGAAAGAGAATCGGGAAGCATGTACACAGATTGGGATATACTTTCTCGTCTCACCATTAAAGACCTCACTGCGACAAAGGTCTGATATCTGATTCATTAATAACATAAATTGTATCTCTTATTACTCCCTTTTGTTGCATACATCGTTTTGATGCCTAGTGTAGTTTTGATCTCTTATTACTACTTGTCTTATTCTCACAGCTGAAAGACTATGGATGATCCTAAGGATTTTAAACCTGAGGTATGATGCTGTATATTTAATGGTCAGCTGTTTGATTATTTTGCAGACTACACTTTTTTATTTTTTTTTGTCAAGTAGGCTATACTAATCTCTGCTGAAATATGCAGGGATGTGACTCCATTCCAGCCGAAGTTCCTGACCTGAAAGCTAAAGAGGTACGTTGATTGCTCATAACATTACATTGATAATTATCTTATAGTGATTCTCTCTGTTTCTAAACATATGTCTCACTACATCAATTTATGTGCTGGATTTTGATCAGCCTGACTGGGATGACGAAGAAGATGGTATATGGAGAGTAGCGAAGATACCTAATCTTGCTTACTAAGGACCAGACCATGGAAGCTTAAGGTATGCCCGTTATGTCCAGACCTCACACAGATGCTGCACAAAAGTATTACAACTGGGCTTGGAGATGGAATAAGGAGCTTAGTATAGCATGTAAACAAACACTCATGGTGGTACAATCCACTCACAATTACAGAGAACAATGAAGTTCTTCTATGGGATGAAGATTCAATCAGTTCGCAGTACATCTACTGTTATGACCCTAACACTTGAACTCTAAACAAATCTTTGGAAGCTTATCATGATACTTACGGTTCATGCCTTCAACTAACTCCTCACATTGACACACTTGTTTCCTTGAGAGAACTAGGAGGCTTGTTTCCTAGCTAGGATAGTAATTGGAATTCAGGATATAAAGTATCTGTAATAAGTACGGTGGAACTATTAGTGCCATCGATCACTTCAGTTAGTCTACATTGTCTTGTTTCATTGCCTTGATTATCTAGTGAATCTGTTTAGATTATCTTTGAATATTTTCAGTTCCGGTATTCATCCATAGCCAGGCTGTGGCTTCATTGTAACATATTTCAATAAAACCTTATTATTGTAGCCAAACTATTAAAATAAAAGATGTTTTGGTAACTGATTTTGTTTTTTAGTAGAATTTTGCCGATTCGATCTATTAGAAAAACCGATGCACTACTACAGTGCTCAGGTTGTTCTAGGAAATCTAGAGAAACCAGGGCGTCTAGCTGTTAGTTGATTCATATATCATGTTCAACTAAAAGAGAAAGATTGTGTTAAAATAATTCACCCAGTAATTTAGTTGATTCAATCTTGTTGAGTTATTTCTTTATCTTTTCTGATTTCCATTTAATTCTATTCTCTGGAAACTTACGCAAACGGATGCGTTTTTGGTTTATTGAAAGAAGAAAATTCGATTTCAGTCGTTTTCTCCACCAGCTGGGCGCCATTATTGGACCTTGGCCTTTTTTTTTTATAAGCTGCTGCTGAGCTTCTTTGTTCTGTACTCCATTCTAAAATCAAGAACCGAGAAGAAAGTAACCATTCACAATTCTAATCTTGGGTTTCTCATCGCCAAACCGGTCAGTATTTTCTCAATCTAAAATGATTACCAAGAAAAGGAAGAAACAGAATAGTGGTATATGTGTATTGATCTTGGTATGACCGGATTCGGAAAAGCTAAACATGATCAGGTAACATCATGATCTATTGATTCTATAACGCTCCAGGATTGATTTATCCATGGATTTATATTACCAGCAACCGAGTTGACGTTGAAGAAGTTGAATGTGAAAATCCAGCGAGTGTTACGAAAGCCATCTATCTCAGTACAGTACTCATGGAGCAGCAAAGAAAATGATGAATAGTGACGAAGAAAAGATCATAACATGCGGAAACTTTTTAACTTATCTGTAATTCAAAATTTAATCCTGTTCGTTTTTCTTGATGGATGAATGAGGTTTCCATGTCAAAAGTAAATTGGAATTTTGGTTGCAACATTTTTAATTTTTAATGCAAATATTTTAGATGCAAGTTGATTGGATTTTCATTGTCAGGAAATGCATTATTAGACATAACGATTTTCATCTACATACATAATGAGTTAACAGCGTCAAGCAACAGAAGTAGGTCTCAAGTTCCTGGTTGAAATAAGCACATCACGGAGAGTGTCCACGGTATCAATTTTTGAAGATTAACGAAGTAATGCTGAATTAGAAAGTAGGATATAACAACTGCTCAAGCTGCACATTGGAAACCTTGATACGAACCCAGGATTCGAAAAACTTGGATTCTGACTTATGTTTGGATTCAGTGACAGGTACAAGCTTCCCCTTCAGTTTCTCAACACTGTCATTAGAATTGATCTTACTGCATAAATAATTTTTAGCTGTATCCGCACCGTGAGAGAATCTGCCAATTCCACTTCTACCGCATCCAAATTGGATTTTACTGCTCGAGGCAAAGAATGCACACCTGACTCTCTATACTTCTTAGCACAAATGGCATCATACCAATCACCAGGTGGCACATCCTTTAAGGGCGGATCAAGACATTGGAGATGATAGTTCTTTCTGCAACCCTTCCCGTAGCAGCACCTGCAGGTCAACATGAGTAAAACAATTCAAGTCATGGTTTTCTTAAATATGGCTCACCACAAAAAGTAATTAACTTAACATTTGTAGCCTAGCAGAAAGCAGTGGACATGGTTCACCAAATACAATAGACCAACATGTTTTCAGTTGTTACAAGAAGCGTTTCATATGAATTTATTTGGGTATACATGATCAGGGATTGATTTACAACACAAATCTTGCAACCGTGGGCTGAATCCCGTGCCTCTTCTCATGGGCCATTTAGTAGTGTTTATAAGTATGAGAGTGCCCTTGCTTATAAAAACTAGCACTAGTTATGGCAGCGTATAACTTACGATCCTCCTACCTTCTTCGATTAACCATCTTCTTCATCGATTATCACCACCACCACCACTATTATCTTCAGGAGCACTATCATCACCTCTTGATGAATGGGGATTATAAATGGAATACGTGTTTTGTGTCATGTACCATGGAAGGATGGAGGAAAAATGGTTGATTTGGATTTTCAGTATGAGCGGAATCGGAAATGGGGTTTTCATACGGTTTCATGTAATAGTTGCCATTTTTATCTGGCCTGATAAAATCTTCAAGCGAAAAAAGACCACCGGAAGAGTGAGTATCATAGAACTACTACCGAAAGATTCAGTTTCTAATATAATTTTATTTTTTTATGACTAAAATTTAATCAATTCATTTCTCTCTTAATGCAGAAATTTGGCTTCGCGACGGAGTTTTTCGTGTATCAAATCATCTACAATCATCCCGTCCCCTTGTATTAGAAGAATCTCTTGTTTGTTTAGGTTTGCTTTGAGTGATTGGGCCGACCGAGCGAAGCGAGGGAGGACCTTTATATGGCCACTTTTTTGTAAATTGTAAGTCATCAATTGACACAAAAAGATTGGATTTTGGTGTCCCAAACCATTTTCAATCAACAATGAAAGGACTAAAGAGCCCCACCATGCTTCTATTTCTCACTAAAATTGGTGTAAATATAACAAAAAACGATGGGTAATCACGTAAAATCCGTGTGCGAGAAAAAGGACACGGAGGTTGGCAATGTAGTAATTGTTGAGGGGTAATTTAGTAAAATCCGGAGTTAAAGTGACTCCGAACGTTGCCGGTTCGCTTCTCGGCAACCTCTTTTTTTTTTTTTTTTTTGTTTCCTTCTTCTTCCTTCTCCTTCGCTTTTTTTCTTCTTCCTTCTCCTTCGCTTTTTTCTTCTCGGCAACCTCTTTTTTTTCCTTCGTCTTCCTTCTTCATTCGATTGTGGTATTAGGAGGGTTCGATCCCTCACTCTTTCGTCGCAGTAGCCACCAAATCCCGCCACCACCTGAACTAAATCTTCCACCACCATAGCTATCATCGAACATAATCACCTCAATTTGTTCAATTTCAGAAATAATTAGGGAAAGAAACCCTAATTGAAGAAAACCCAACTTGCGGAATGTGATAATTTCTTTGATTTCGTCTCACAAATCGTGAAAATGTAATTTTGGCTCAAGATCTACTTATGATTTACTAATAAAGATATCTCCGAACTCGAGAAAGATTTTTGGATCGACATTTGATGTATTTGGAGACCGAAATTGATCCTACTTTTTCAGCAAAGAATCTTATTCTTCGACATCGATTACTCTCAATCAAACGGAGGTAAACAACCCGCTTCTTTTGTCTTGATGAATTATAATATTTTTTTTTTGAGTTGGATTAAATTGGAGCAAAGGTTGTTGAATCGATTTGTGTTGATGTGCCAATTATAAAGTAGACTGTCAGTTACACAAAGAAACCCAATTAGGATGAATAATGTTTGATCTTGATATGCCTTTTTTTTGATGCGTAATTATGGGTGTCATTGGATTTGCCGTCTATCACAAACTGATATAGGGATTCTTTCTAATGTCTGTGGACTTGTCACAAAAACTGTAAAATACATCTGGATCTTAGTAGGATTCATCTCCTTGGATTGTTACAAAATCCCCTTGCTGAGATTCGAAAGAAAGAGGTGACCGATCTACTTTTCATCTCTACAACGAGGTGTTTTATTAACCTAAAAATAAAATAAAAATTGAAACTGATCACCTCCTTGTGTTCTCTGGCGCCTCTTATCATCCTTCTAAATTATGCAATTGTAGTGTGCTGGCAAGGAGTGCCATTGAAGGAGCTGCGCCTCAACCATCGGACTTGGTGTTGGACTTGGTGTTTATTTATAAAAGAAACATTATGCGTTTGTATTTCTTTTGTGTGTCTATATTAAATGGGTTTGGTCTAACCTGATGTGTGAAAGAAAAAGAAGCCAATCATTTTGCACTCACTTCCACAATATTTATACACCACGCCACATTTTTAAGCTCTTGTTCTGAATGACACTTCCATTCGTAGACCTGACATGGTGGTTTGCCATTTTGACTCTTTTTTCTTTTTAAATCCCAGCTGGTGTGTTAATCAACTCATTAGCGCACATTATCCGTTTTCAGTGTTAGCTAATTTCGTATCTCTTCATTTAAAGTTTACCGCACTACTGCTAATTCTTAAAAATGCATTTTTAGTTGATGTACAAATTATCTTGATGCATCTTGTCTATTTAGTTACGGATTGTGACTGTGTTTTCTTAATGTCGATCTTGTTTTTTCTTAATTGGCTGATGATCTTTTTCAATTGCGAGGGTTTGATATTTGCTTGTGGGAAAGGTGGAATTCATGAAGATACCAAGCAAATTCTCTTGCACATGACTGAGAAAGGAGTTGTGCCAAAGTTTTAAATTGTATACAGAAAGTTTAAAGCTTATGGACATGGTGCATTGTATAAGGAGGCTCTCGTAGTGTTTAATACGATGCATGAAGTTGGGAGCATGGCAAATTTGTTGAACTATACAATTATTTGAAACATACATTTGGTAGGGGTGGGTTATATAAGGAATGTGAAATGATACAATATAACATGGGTGAGACAGGTGTGGCTAAGAATACTGACACATATAATGGATTTGAGGGCTTTTTGACAAGGAGGTCGGTTTGAGGATGCGCTGAAGCCTTATGTAGAGATGGAAAAGCCAAAAGAAAAGACGCGTTCCAAATGAATGGATCCTTGAGGCGGTTTAAGTGTGTATTGCTCTGCTGCTCTTGTTAATGAGAGTAAGGAGCGATTGACAAATTTTATCTTCGAAATCTTGCCAAGCGGCATGCACTATTGTATGTTCTTTGTTGGTTTATGCACAAAGGTGGCCAGTGTCCTGTGTTCAATGTTCTCTTATTGATTTACGGTGGTGTACACAGTTGAAGTACTGCAGATAACTTTGTATATCCTTACGCGTTATATGAATTATCGAGTATTTTAGAGGTTCTAGGCTTCTTATGATCGACTCACAAGTCCGTAAATTTAGAAAAGTTGAAACTCCTTGTCAAAGCTTGCAATTAAATACGTTCGCAACCGGTAGTCATTGATTGTTTAGAGGGCGAGAGAAATTATAGAGTTTAAGTCTCGACCCTTAACTGTGCATGTAGTTTTTATCTCCCAGCTATTTTGGTAAAAATGAGGTTTGGATCTTTGTACTTCAGAAATCACGTAGTGGTGTCGTTTCGTCAAGTTCTTCGGTCGGCCCTCCCACCGTGGAAACGGTCGTACTAGTTAGATGGCTGGCTAGCTGGTGTTTTAGACTTAACAAAGTATGTAATTTTTTTATTTTTTTTGTTGATTTTCTGATTTTGTTGTTGTAGTACTGCTATAGAAATCGAGCTAAGCGAGTCTTTTCGTCTGCACCAATCACTGCTAGATATAATTTGGTCACTCTTAAGACAGCTGATAGGATCAACATTTTGATTCAAGGCTCTATCAATGAATTTGAGATTTGGGTTTCAAGTAATTGGTTTTTTCAACATCTAGATCTAGGTTTGGAAACAAACATGAAAGTATGTCCTTTAGGTTGTCATTAGTGTGAGATTAGCCGAGTATTAATAACAACTTTCAAGTGTGAATGAATGTGTCTGACTAAAGTTTTGAATTATAACATTAAGGGTTATTTCAAAGTTGATAATTTTGTGTTTGCGATGTGGTTTTATATAGTAATAGATGATTGAGAACCTTTCAGCTTGAAATTAGTATGAATTGTTGCATGCCAAATGTACTCTATTCAGGAGGGCTCCTTATATCAATGATGAAAACCATTTTATCCTCTTGAAATTGTTTCGGTGAACGTATATTATATCATGAATTTTATTTTGTGCAGAGATGCGTAAAAACATGGAATGAAGTAGCTTCAAAATTCCTTACACATTAATCTTCCTAAAATTGCGATGCTGAAAGAAAGCAAGTAACATAATTGGAACAAATTTTAGTTGGAAAGGCTTAAAGACAGGGCTTGCAATGCTGATTACATAATGGATGAATTCTCCTACGAAAATTCTTGCGTCTACAGCAATAAAAACAGCTTGAAGATATCACCTTTGAAAGATTGGCAGAGGCAACCAATTTAATTTACCGCAGAAGAAGTACCAAGAGGTGGAGAACCGCATGAGAGCCCATTAGTGCTTAAGCAGGAAATCAACCCAAAAGCAAAAGTTGATGAATATGAAGAGGATGATGCAGATACATGGTCCATAAATAGAATACTTAGAGATCCTGGTAGTTCAGTCGATATACTGTTCTACCACACATATAAGACTATGGGTGGTAAAGATGAGGACCTAATCCCATCAACTTACAAGATCTACGGTTTCAATGGGACAACCAATAAACCAAAGGGAGAGATAACGATGCGAATTCCGTTGAAGAGCATATCTTCGGAAATAATATTTTGTGTTGTCGACGTAAATTCTCCATATAATGCTTTGATAGGCAGACCATGGTTACAGTATTCTAGGAGTGGCATCAACTTTCCACCAATGCATTAAGTTCCCTTTACCTCAAGGTGTTGGACTAATAATAGGAGATCCAAATGAAGGGAAAACTTGCCATGAGATTGATGTTAACAAATGTGAAGAACCCGCAGACAAGCGAAGAAATTGGAAAAATAAAATACAAGAAAGTGAGCGAGGTGAAAGATTAATGGTAGATGCTGTGAGCAGAGAAAATGAAGTAAGAAAGGCTTCTGTAAAGGCGGCAACAACCGCGCAAGAGAATAAACGCAACAAATATGTTAACAAAGCCGAATTCTAGGAAGGAGAATTGGTGTTGAGGCAAAAACTGCGCTTTCAGAGGATAACATGTGGGATGGGCCGTATAGGGTCAAGAAGGTGCTTGGAGATGGAGTGTATGAATTAGCAAATGAGAAAGAAGGAAAACCATCCGATGAGCTTTGGAACCAGAAATATTTGAAGAGATATAGTTCGTGCGGCAGTCATAGCACACCAAAAGAAATACATTATGTGCGAACAAGTATGATTAAAAGTATATGCGAACTTAATAAATTGTAGGGGGGAAAGAAGCAAACAAGTCATCTCATATGTAGATCTTTTAATCAAGAGTATCAGAATTGTATTAATCAAGAGTATGAATGCAAATGAAATTTTTTCCTTTCTTGTGATAATACCATACCAGAAAAAGGCAATAATAAGACCTTATAATAAGACCTCATTAGAAGGAAACAAAAATAACGACTCCAATTAGGGAGGCTAGGCATCCCATTGTGGCGTGCATCCCAGTTCGAATTTAGCAAGAGGCAATAATAAGACCTAACGCACGTCATAATTGGGGGAAAACCTAGTTAGCATGACTTGAGGGAAAGCTACACCGACCCTGAAACCTAAGTCATGGAGATTTGGGGTGAAATAAATGCCCATCCAGGAGAGGCGCCTAAATCAAAATATTAAGGTGACAAGGTCTCTCCTAAGGAGTACAGAAACTCGATCAGGGCGTCGGGGTACACGGTTGAGTCAAGAGTGACTGGGGCGTCTGGAGCGTACCTGGCTGCTCTTGACAAGTCTTGACTATAATGCACTCAGTCCGAAGAAACCCCACTTGGGGTGCGGTCTCGTAACCATGATCCATATCGGCGAAGGGATAAGAGGCCACGAAAATAACAGATTGTTGCTTCACTGTATGGGAAGAGCCCACCCTAACCCGGTAGGGGTAAGCTTCCTTGAAGGGGCAGTCAGGGGGAATATAAGGACGACACCCTCCGTTAGGGAGCTGAATTGTGTCGAACGACGCAAATATCATAAGGCTTTCTACTCATGGGGGTATTAAGACTTGTCTTATTTGTGCGGCAATACAACCTGTAGAAGCAGTAACACAAGAAGATGATAAGGCGAGATCAATGGGTCATTACATGAAAATTTAAAGACCACCTGCGATCTCGTCGCGCCAAAACAAAATTAAATCTTAGGAAAAATAAGACCTTTACTTAGGAACGCTCAATAAGACCTCATGAGAAAACTAGAATCGAAACTAATATTGTTTTGCATGAATTAATGGGAGAGCAAAATCGCATGATGAAAAGACAAAGGAAATTTTCTCATAATGCGAACAATAAAAGGATGAGTGGACGTGAGAACGATAAACAACACATGGCTGAGGCAGAAAACAGACGCATACATAAGGTAAACTAAGGAAAACGTAATTCAAGTATGATATTAAATAATTTGGTTATTAAAGAAACATGAGACTAAATAAGTGATGAATTATGAAATACCGTATGAGGCAGATACACGCATGCATGATAGCTTTATAGAAACGAATCCATCTATCAATCAATCAAACAATTATAATACATAACATCTTCCAAATTCAATCATATTGTGACGGCTAACAAAGGCAAGTATGGGAATGCAAGCATATAAAGGAGTGTTACCCGCCCCCATATGATAGATTCACGCACATGTTATGTATCGTTATTTACAAATATGCATATACTATTATTATCAGCAAACTAACTCCCAATTGTTGGAAAGAACATTATTTTTTGCCTCTTATAAATGTAGGTATAGCCAAACGAGAATTTACATTAAAGAAATCCCAAATGTTTAGAGAGCTTACAGTATAGAAAAAGTCTAGAAGACCCGGAAATGTACAATATACAAGAAATTGAAGAAAGATTTACAAAGATTTGCAAGCTTGAAAGGAATAGCTATTTTCCACCCATGTCAACTTCAGCATCCTCCTTAGCTTCAGTTGCACTACCTTCTTCGTCGATCTCTTCATATTTTTCATATTCCCCCTCACTATCGGAGATATCAGAGTCTTCTTCATTAGAGGAAACCTCAGCGAAGTTATAGTTTGTCAGAGGGATGTTATTATCGGTGCAGACTTTCTTAATAGCTGCATCACTAACACAAACAACATCCTTCACTACACCAAATTCCCGGAATCGTAACAGCAATTCGTAACGGCTTATGGGCCGTTATGAATTTCCCGTTACAAATGCTCGTTACAAAAAATTCGTAACAGGCTTTAGCCGTTACAAATTTAAAAAAAAATCGTAACAGGGCTAAGCCGTTACGAATTTTTTTTTTAGGCGTGCCAGTCACACGCTTGGTCACACCAGGGTGGTAACACCTTTAATATGTGCGTGTGCCATTCACATGCGTAGCAGTATGTTTCCACCCACGATGAGTTATACCATAGGATATTTCCTCCCATGCGTGTGCCATTCACATGCGTGATTTTGAGGATATACCCTTGTGAAATCGAGATCGAGTTTTCATTTTCATTTCTCTTTTTTTCCTCTTCGGCTCCTGACTCTCTTCTCTTCCTCTCTAACGATGAGTCGATGAAATCATAACAGAAATCTCTTCAATCGTCAATCTGTGTAAGTGTTCATCGATCTTTTCTATAAGTTTTTCGATTTTTAGGGTTTCTAAATTTTTCAATCGTCTGGTTATTAGGGTTTCGATTTGTTTCTAATACGATTTTGTTGATCCATGAATCTGATACGATTTGTTTCATCTTATTTTCGATTTTTTAATATTCTTCAATTAAATCTAATTCGATTCTTTTTTCTGATTTCATGTTAGGGTTTGAAGAACTGAAGAACTGATTGTAACATATGAACAGAAGAACTGATTCGTTAATCCAACTTAAAAGGTATAAGTTTCAACATATGAACTGATTTTAGGGTTTTATGTTAATTTCTATTTTAGGGTTTGGAAATATGAACTGATTTTAGTTTGTTTTTTTATGATTTCAGTTGTTGTTCATTGTTGCTCTCTAGTCATTTGATTATACTGCAGGCTTGAGACAATGGTGCTAATTGCTAATCAGTGGGTTCAAGAAGCCTTCAATCTAGTGTTCAAATTGGTTATATAGTTGGCTTTGGTTTCGTGGTTTTTAGCTGTTCTTTATATGATCTTGCCATGCCCATTGGCAAGGCTGTTCCCGTGTTCCTTTTAGCTGTTTTTAGGTGGATTTAGACCTCTTCAAAATGTCATCAAAATCTAATTCATGGAGAAGGCTTGAGGACGTACCTTGGGGGCTTTGTGCAGAAGAACTCGTTGTTGCTCAAGTAAGTGTTAACGTAGCTACACATTGGTTAACGTCAACCAACTCTATGCTTTTTAATTTCAAGGATGAAATATTGGATGAGATGCCCCTACCCAGCAAATTTGTGTTCATTCAGAGGGTCCCTTTGCTTAAATGGTTCTGTTGGATCCCTAGACAGTTTGCTCCAGTAAAGGGTATTTACACCTTGAACAGGAAATCTAATATGGGTAATATCCTTGATGACTGAACAAGGAAAACATTGCTGCACTGTGTTCATGCTTCTATCTGTTATTACATTTTAGGTTTATTATAATGTTTTATATGGCTTTATCTACTTAGTGACATTTTGAGTGTCTAGAACTGAATCTCTCAATGACCAGTTTTGAATTTTTTGTGATGATTGGGTTTTACACCAATTAAATAAGCTTGGAAAGTCTAATATTTAGATTAGGAGTAGTAATGACTAATGAGTGGTTATACACGTTAAGAAGGTTATAGGAACTGTATATCAAATGACTTTTTATGGTTCACTGTACCTCCTTACTTCGTGCATAACCACTTGTATAGTTAATCATACCTCCTTACTTCGTGTGTAAAGCCACTCGACATAGTTTATGCAAACCTGTTTATGTACCTACACAGCTATCTGGCAAAAGAGATCAACAGCTATTCACAATTTTGAAACAACTAGCCTCTATCCATATCTCTCATACATAATGTTTGACTGCTTATACAACATATTTGCATTCTTCAACAAGGTGGACGAACGTGAATAAGTTGTTGCCACTGTGCCCATATATGATTGCTTGTAATAAAGTTTTTGATTCTTCCTAGTTTCCAGTCTTAGTTACTATTTGTACTGCTTCAGATCCATAGTGCTTGCCTGCCAAAGTTAATATGCCAATAGTCATATTAGCAGTTGTAAAGGGGGCGTTAGAATATGTATCCATGTTGTGAGAAGCAGTTCAATGTGTATCTAGTAGCATTGTTAGGAAAAGTAATTTTTATGAGTGCATTCTTCTATCACGTGTATAGTTGCGGGAGGAAGGGAAGGTGTTCTTTGAAATACTCTTTTCACATCTTCTCCTCCGAATAACCATCTTTGCAACCTTGTGGTTGTAGTGAATGTTGTGGTACTAATGGTAGAAATGTAGAGTGAGGAGACTTTCCAGCCATATTGAAACTCGAACTGGTTGCAGCTGTATAAGAATTGTAAGGGGGAGACCAAACCAAAAAGCGCTTAACAGTTTCTTGGTCTTGTTGACGGAGGCATGTGTCAATGCGGGGGTCAAATCTGTTTTAGTTATGGGTAACTGAAAGGTTCCTTGTAAGATTTTCATATTGGCTTTATAAGTCATTTTCAGATGCATAAAGACAGCCATTGCTTGGTTTTTTGTAGTTACATGGTGAGGTTGAACATTGATAAGGAGCTTGAATTAAGTAACAGTGTAGTCCCCAGTGATTGTCAGTTGCCACTGAAGTGTGTCTACGCATTGAATAGGAAATTTAATTTGGTTAATATCTTTGATGAATGAAGAACGAAAAATTTGCTGCAATGTGTTCATGTGTCTCTCTGAGTTTCATATCTGGCTTGCTTAATCTCAAAGTTGGAACTTGTCGTGAGTTTTAGTGTATTTAATCTGTTGTTACATTTTAGGTTTTTTATAATTTTTTGTGTGACTTCATCTACTCTGAGACAGTTCCAGTTTATACATAATTTTTGATTGCTTTTACACCATATTTGCTTTCTTCGACGAGGTGGACGTGAATAAGTTCTTGCTATTGTGCATGTATGATTTATAATAAAGTTTTTGATTCATGCGCTTGCATTCCGAGTTATTGTTTGAAGTGCTTGAGATCCATAGTGCTTGCTGCGAAGTTAATATTCCAACAAGTGAGATTAGCAGTTATAAATGAGCATCAGAATGTGCATCCATGTTGTGAGCTGCAGTTCAATGTGTACGCAGTTTCATTGTTAGGAAAAGTATTTTTTTATGAATGCGTTCTTCTATCGCGTGTTTAGTTGCACTAGGAAGGGGGAGGGGAAGGTGTTGTTGCGGTACTTTTTTCACATCTTCTATTGTTCTAGTGAGTGATGTGGTAGTATTGGTAGAAACTGTAGTAGTGAGAAGACTTTTCGTCCATAGGGAAACTCTGAGCTGGTTGGAGTTGTAGAATAATTGTAGGGGAGAGACCAAACCAAACTGTAGTAGTGAGAAAACTTTCTCCTCCCATCTTTTTAAACCATATTTAAGGTTGATCAAAGGTTAAGTATTTCACAAAAGATAATATGGGCCAACTTCTCCTGTTTTAGGAACTTAATCAGGAGGAACCAGCTGGTTTGGGATTGCTTCTGGTAGTGCCGATTGCTTCGGGATTGCTTCTGGCATTAAATTATTTTGTTTCGTAGTAAGTTCTTATTTTTAATGGGATTGGTTTTTGTAGGATATAATGAAGGAGAAGTTGATTTATGCTATAACTGAAGGACAGGGATCTTTCCACTTGTCTTAGCTTTTCATCCTATGGACATGCACATCAATCTGTGAATTTGTAATTATCAGTCGCAGCTGTTGGTGGTGGGTTATGTAGATAGAAGAAGGAACTGGAGGATTTTTTGGATAAATGATCTTGGTGGTCGTGACCAGGCCTCGCATTTTGACATCTGCAGAAGATTAAAAGGTAAGTTAAAATGATTTTGAGTTATGCTGATTCGGTTATGTGTGTTTGCTTGACAAAGAAAAGGCTGAACAACTTATGTTTAGAGATGTATGTATGACTAAACCTTTTATAGAACTGAACTAATGTATAGTATATATTTTGGGTATGTAGATAAAGATTTGGAATGTGGAAGAAAGGGTCTGCATTGGTATTTTAACTGGTCATACAGGAAGTGTAAAGTCAGTATGTGCCCACCCATCCAATCCTGGTAAGTAAATGCTCGTTTGAGATATTTTAATCCTTGTGATAGCCTTGGGAGGTCTAACTGCCCTGTAGTTTGTTAATTTTTGTCAGATCTTATTTGTATGTGGTTTAAGAAATGGATCATTTGCTCAGTGGGATTTGAGATGCAAACCCTAGCCACATAAGTGATCAAATGAAAATTCATGAACAAATGCAACCTCTTTCAACCTGTTAATGCTTATGTACATTTTTATATACAGTAAGGTTGATAAAGTTGTTTCTCCTGTGTTTCAGGAAAGTGAACTGCAGTGGGTTTGGCATCAACATTTGTACCTGCTAGATTACCTGGACCTAGTAAGTATTTCACTTGTATACTTGCTAGATTTTCTGTTTCTTACAATTGTATTATATATGTTTGTCAGTGTTAAGATGATTTCATTGGAAAAAAGGTGTTTTGTCTTTTCGAATGAATTGAGAGCTTATGGACTTCGGTTTGTTGCAGGAACAGTTGCTTGCCTGACAGAATCTACATAAAAGACAGAGAGTGCCAAGTTATGAAGCTTCATCTTGCCTAGTTGCAGTTAAGTAGTTAAGTATCGGTGCCTTTCCTTGCAGCAATAACTTCATAACTGCTCCAGTTTTTGAGTGTGTCATATCTTCTAGTTTTTGGTTACTCCCAACATCTAAGTATATTGTTTTTGTGTTCGCAGGTTTTTTGAATGATGCTCTTTTTGATTGTAAAGGATGGAGAACAGAGCAGTCACAAGGTCCCTTAACAGCTTCAAGTTTTTTAAGTTCTATGTAGACAGTTAATAAGTTTTTATCTTATAAGTTCTATGTAGACAATAAGTTTCTATGTATTCCCTAAGAAATTTGATACTTACCAAAAAAAAATTGGTACTTTGGAAAATTTCAGTTCTTTTTTTTATTTGAACTTGGTATGAATGGATTGAATGTGTGAAATGAATTATTTGAAGAAATTATCATTGAATGTGGATGATCAATGGATTGGAAGGTATATGCAAGGTATTTAGAATTTCGGCTAATTTCCGGCATAAATGAACTGCCAGTCAGCCTTGCTCTGGTCAAAATTGGTCAAGGTTGACTGGTAGTAATTTTTTTGCTGTTACAAAAAAGTTCGCAACGGCTCTTCAACGTTACACCAACGATGTTACAAAAACAATTCGTAACGGCCCGGAGTTATTACCACGTGGCAATTTCGTAACGGCTCTGCTGTTACGAGGGCCGTTACAACCAAAATTCGTAACGGCCACAAAGCCGTTACAAAAAAAAATGTAACACCCGCTTTTGCAACAGGCAAGAGCCGTTACAACCCGTTTTAGTAACGGCTTAGTTCTGTTTCTAATCCAAGAATTTGGTGTAGTGCATGCTCAGGTTGGAAACAGTGATAGTAAACTTCTTTTTGAGCTTGTAATATTTAGATCACGGGCGGATAAGTACTCCTCCAGATTCTCAACCTTCTAAAGATACTTCTTCTCGTCCACTGCAAGAGAAAAAGGTCAAAAGGTCAAAAGGTTAAAACCGCATGAGGATATCAGTCAAAAATCACAGATGGACAAGAATAATTAGCAACCTTCTTTATTAGAAATAATATCCTTAATCAATGCAGCATGATCATATTCAAGGCTAACATTCACAGCTAAGTCACTTCTAGCACTATCTAGGACTCTAGCAACCCATTCGAATTCAGTATCACTTTCAATGAGAAGTCGAGAGCGGATCATGTTCTATCGTTCGGCCAGTACTTTCTTCTCACTAATAGCAAGATCTCTTTCTATCTGAATCTGTAGTTGAGCCTCAAGAAACTTCTTTAAGTCTTCAACACCTTTGACAAGTACTTTATCCTTTTCAGTTTTAAGTGCGTTCTTTTTTTATTCCAAAATTTGTATTCTCTCTTTATCCGTGCAATTCCGACGGTGGAGGCCATTATTTACAGATAACATAGATCTATACTCAAACCTAAGGGCCTCATATTTTGACCTTAGTTCCTCCAGGCTAAGATTCTTTAGTCCATCAACTGGGAAGTTGTTCAAAGAGGAATTAAGATATATACTCAAGAAGAGTCTCATCATCATTAGGGAGATCAGATGCTTCGTCGGTTAAATTGTAAAGCTCTGCGAACACAAGAAATTAAAAGGGGCGATAATGACGTAGTGTATAAAAAAAGAAGGATAATAAGAGAAATACATACCAATCAGTTGATTATTCCTCTCACGAAGCTTAATGACCTTATCAGCATTAGAGGAATTCTCATCCTTGAGTTTACCATTCTCATTTTCAAGAAAGAGAAGCCTTCTCAGAAGATTAGAATAAACTGTGTGTGACACGCGTGCCATCTGCGAAGACATGAGATGAATATTAGAACATAAAGGGTAAAGACATCATCAAAGAAGGTGCGAAAGTATAGAAATTACCAAAGAGCCAAGCGCGAACTAGAAGTTTTGACTCACAGCTAAGGAAACTCCGCGAAGGGATTCATGGTTTAAAGAAGGGGCATCACATATCTTTGCGATCGTCTCACAGGTACGATTCAATGTGTCATTTCCAATTGCCGACATGGAGTCAGAGAAGATACTAGATAGCTGCCCCATAGAAGATGTGATCGAGGAATCATCAGGACAAGGAATATCGTCATCATCACTAGATTCGGAACCTGAAGGGGAAGGGGAAGCCGCCTTTCGTTTCTTTGGAGAATTCTGGGAAGAAGATTTGGATGAGGTATTCTTGTAGCGAATCTTTTCCTTACCTTTAGCACTGATAGGGTGTAGAATACATCCTATTTACTATCTATTGTTTATGCTTTTTTTGCTATTTTTCTTGTAAATTATGTATTTTACGCTTGTTTTGAGTTTTGTAGCTACTATGGAGTCGCACGGAGGAAAAAAAGAAGAAATTACTCAATTTGAGAAAAAGGGCAAAATTGTCATTTCATGGGTGAACACTATTTGAAGCCCAGCCAAGGTTAAGGGGCAACTCTCTTTTGGTGGAGTACTAAAGCCAGGCCCAGTCTAGGTTAAGGGGGGTTGATATCAGGGTACCCCTTATCATCTACCACCGGGTGTCATTATCCAACCTTATCCCAAATCATTACACAACCCTAATCGAGAGAAGAGTTTTATCTCATTCATCTCATTCTTTCCACCTGAAATTTAAGCAGCAGCTGCTGCTGTTAATACTAGATCGGAACCACGGAGAAGAATGAACACAAAAAGGAGATTGCTCATGGTTTGGGAAGAAGAAATAAGAAGGCAGAGAAGAATTGAATGAGAAATAGAGTTGAAGCTCAGGGAGATGGGGATTGAATCGGAGAAATTAATGGGTCTGTTAAGGGTTCGATGATTGCATCTATGAATCGATTGAGACGTGACTGCTGTTGAGTGAGATCGAGAGATTGAAAAGGATTAATGAGTTGCTGCCGGTGTCAAAGATCAAGAGAATCAAGACAAGTTCAAGCTGGTAAAGAACTAGCTGGTGACGATGAAGACTTTGATTGAGCTCGGGTATGGTTGATGACAGATTCAGATCGAGAGGAGAAATTGAATGGGTTGCGCGATGGTGAGATGGTTCCGAGAATCAGATGCTGCTGTGAAGGTCGCTGTAATGGGTTCATATGAAGAACAGAAAGGGGTTTTGGTGATTTGGTTTAAGCACTGTTGCCTCAGAGATGGGCTGTATCAATTTGAAGATCAGTAGTAATGGGTATCTGATTTGAAATTTTTATGAGAATCCGAGATGGGTTCAAGATGAAGAACAGATGGGTTGTAGTTGGAATTGGGGGTTTTTACTTTTGGTTTTGGGTTCGATTGTTGTTGAAGGCTGTGGCTGAGAAGGTGATTGTTAAGCAGGGAAGAGGTGCTGTTAAGATGGGTTTGATTTGGCAGTAGTGTTGAGGCTGAATCTGCAGACAAGGCAGCGAGATGGATGAAGCTATAGATATTTGTGATGGGTTCTGTTGAATCAGAGAAGCAGTGGTGCTGTTGATTGGTTCGAGAGATGAACTCATATAGAAATTGGCAGTGGTATTGAGATTAAATCTGGCAGCTAGAGGTGATGGCAGTTGCAGCTGATCAGGGAATGAATGGGTCTGTAACATGGGAAGTTTCAGTGAAGCAGAAGAAGAATGAATGTATGAAAATTTAATGTGTTAGATGTATGTTAGGATTGTCACAGGGAATGGAGATCGGCCTGTAATTTGGCCTGGGAATGTCGGAAAAACAAACAGAACTCTGCCCAAATTTCTCTTCTGGCGAGTCAACTCAGACCGGTGATGACCGATCCAGTAGATCCAAGCTGGTAAAGTAAGACCCGAGAAGCTCGGCAAAGACTGACTCAAAAGCTGACTCACCATCTGGTTTGACCCGATTGACTAACGGTGGACTGACGGTTTGACCATTTTGACCGTTAGTCCTAACGGTGGACTGACGGAATATTCCGTCGAATATACCATTGACGGAAAAATTTTCAGGTGGCCGGCGGTGACGGATTCCGGCCATAATACCAGTTTTCCGGCAAGCCAAAAATTCCAGAATTTTCTATGGACTTCTCTCATGGGTGTGAAGACTTGGACTAGGAATTGGATGGAGAATTGGGCTCAAATTTGGAAAGAGAAGATGGAAGAGTTGAGAAAGGCTTGGATTTGGAAATTGAATTGCTAAAGGAAAAGGATTCTATTCCTTGGAAGATTTGGAGAATATTGAAGCCTATAAATAGAGAAGTTTTCTACATCTTTTACACACCTCTCTACACACACAACACTTGTGTTTTTGCTTTCAATTCTTCTTCTTAATTATTTGTGTGAACTTGAAAATTCTCCTTTTAATAATTATTTGTGTGAATTTCAAAAGCATGAGTAGCTAATTTTCTTATTGATTGAGGATGAATTCCTAGTTCTTAATATATGTTTTGAGTTTTGTTTCAATTCTATCTTGAAGTTTTTCACATGATTATCGTTTGTTTTTACTAATAGGAATGATCTTAAAGACATTCATGGTTGATTGATAGATTGTTTAGGTGGCCAACTAAATTGATTTGTTAATTTGATCTAAAGCTAGTGAAAGTTAGGGGATAAGTAATCGTTTCTTGACTCTTTACATAAGTAGCAAACACGAGACCTTGCGGAGGGATTCCGTGGAGCAATTGTGTGTGAAAACAACGTTAGCAAGTAGACCTTGATCTAAGAGTCTAACTACTAATATCAACCTAATAAGTTCATAAATCTTAATGCGTTTATTTTAAATTACATCTTGAGTGATCTACTACTAGGTGGTTTGGTAAATAGAATCCGGTAGTCGAGAACTTAGGTGTCCTGTGATACAAGGGATTTAGGGGTTTAGCAGATCTAGGTTTGCTTTACCTACGGTTGGTGATAATTTGTGACTAATAACAAGTAGAAAAGAACATAACTTTAATCATTGTTTTGCAACGAAGAAGGATTCCTTGATCTTGTCTCTCTTATCTCTCTTATTGATTTCAACTTTAACTTTGAATTGCTTTGTTTATTTTCTTTTGCTTTATACATCCCCCCTTTTCGTGACAATTTTACAACTAGAATCTCTTGCTCCTCGTGGGAACGAACTTGACTACACTATATTACTTGTTAATTAGGTGGAAAAATATTAATTAATTTGTTGTGGTTACGACACGCATCAAGCACCTACAGTCACAACCTACGCGAGTAATGAAATATAAGAAACAGAGGCAACAATATTGTTAAAACTATATGAAGGGTATTTCTTACTTCATTATCGCGAATCTGTCGCTTGAAGCAAGTTCTTATCTTTTTTTGTCTGCTTGGAAATCTGAAACCAAATAAAGTGATAAGAGAAATGAAAGACAAAAGAACTGAAGTAAATAAACAAGGGGAGGTAAAAGTAATATACCACAGCAGTCTCTTCGGGCCAACTGAATACCCAAGGATTGTAAGCGTTGAATCCCGCAGGAAGGGGAAGAGTTCAACTGTCTCCACTTCTGCCGGTTATATAAGGACCCACTAAAACGATGGGATACTCCAACCATCGGGTATCATTTTACTTACGAGTGGTATTGTTCGTAGTGTCATGAAAATCGACATCTCGCATAATCCTTTCATTCTCCGCGAGACCATCCTTTCTTGACAAGCGAATGCCCCATCGAGACAACTCATTCTTCATAGTAACTGCATCATAAATCTTGAAAAAATTCTCAAGAGTGTAATCTGCAGGATTGATTTCCTTGTTCGCATACTCTGGATTACTTACTTCTGCCAGATAAAGGGATTCTAACCCAGCCGCGCGACGGGCGTACTCCATAATTATCCTAATACAGTCACCACTCAATTGGAATACACCACGCGAAAACCTCGCGTCGGATAGAATCTCGTAGAAAACGGGGGTTTGTGGATCATAAAGAGAAACAGGAAGGGCGACGAGAAGCTGTCTAACTGAAATAATGATCTTCTGGTAATTCCATTCTTCGAGCGAAAACCATTCAGGTCCAAGTGTAGATGAAGGTTTTGATCCAAGAGTGATGGATAATGATAAAACTCTCTGACCAAATTCGGTCTTTAATTTTTTATATTCCTTTTCGTTCTTCCAACCAGCTGGAGGCATTTTTGATAAATATGGGAATGAGAGATGACGAAAAGATAAGATGATCAAATCAATCAAGATCAGAATGATCAAGATGTTAATGGTGAAGAACAGAGTGTAAGAATGAGAGAAAGTAGTAATTAAAATCAAACTTTGGCAAGGACAGAGAAACAACAGCAGAAGAAGACGAGAGTTGCAGCATGGTATTCATATAACTATGAATACCATGCCAGTTTAGGTTGTTCCGGCATGGTATTCATAGTTATATCAATGTCGGCAGGATGTTTTTCAGGTGCAGCCATAGTGAATCCAAAGTTACATCTGGAGAAGATTCAACATAAAAGACATATTTGTTGCTAACGTGAAGACTCAGAGACATCTCTCTGGTCACTATGGTCACTCATCTCAACAAAAAATTTTGAACCCAACATTCATACTTCTAATCTCTCCAAGATGATAAAGATTTCTATAAATCACTTTCAAACTAATCAATTAACATAACTAATTATCATTAACCACAAAACCTGATTAATGAGGGGTAGATTAGGAATTAGTGAAAATACATGGATTTGGGGTGACCGTGATTTACTATTTAAATCATGTTTTTGTCTTTTTCCTATATCCCCCAATCGCGCGTTCTAAATAAATGCCAATAAAAAATAAAGAATTATGTAGTATCCCCCAACCTCGCAGAGGGATTTTGTGGAGCAATTGTGTGTGAAAACAGCGCTGGAAAGTGAACCGAGTTTAACTTCTAGTACAAACCTAAATTCATGAATCTTAATGCGTTCAAATTGAAATACATCTTGTAAGAGAACCTCAATCTGGTTCATTAGAATAGAATCTGATAACTAAGCGAACCTGTTATTAAGTGAAACAAGGAATTTTGGAGTTTGCTAAGCGAACCTACTTTTCCACGGTTGATGATAATTTGTGATTAATAAAAAGTGGACAAGAACATAACTTGAATCATTTTTTTGTGACGAATAACGAATCTTTGATCTTATTTCTCCAAATGATTTCAACTTAAACTTTTAATTGCTTTGTTTATTTCTTTTGTTTTTCAAAATCTTAAACAAAACCCCCTTTGTGACATTATAAGACAACTAAAACCTATTGCTCCTCGTGGGAACGAGCTTGTATACACTACATCACTTGTTAATTTGGTGAAATGTATTCACTAATTTGTTGTGGTTACGACACACATTATTAGTTCATCTATCCTACACTTATAAGGGGTGTCCAACAGTTAGGAAATGACTAATTTACACTTTATTCGAATTTAATTTTAAACTAACCTAATAACCATCTAAACCTAATCTTATATACATCTAGTCTAATTTTAAATTCAGTTTAATTTTTTTCCTCATTTTTCCCGTCTTTTTACAACCGTCCCTCGTCGTTGATTCATAAAATTTTCATTGTCGATTAACCAATCTTTTATAAACAAACTCATTCATATGTATATATTTTCCCACAAACCCATTACTTTTAATTCGTTTTTGATTGAAAATGTTGAGTACTAATTATCAAAATAGGATGAAAATGGAAGTTATAGATAGTAGTTTGGTCTAGGAGAACTTTAAAAAAAAAAAACAAATAAAACATAGCTTTAGTGACTGAACTTTTGGAATTAAAGAACATGAAGAACACTTTTTTCTTAACACCAATTATTGTGCTTGGTTAAGTCGAATTTTTTGTCTCTTAACCGAACTTTAGTTTGTAAGAAAAAATGTTGAGTTCGGTCAAGTTGATTTTTTTTCTCCTAACTGAACTTTTCTCTGAAAACTTATATGTTGAGTTCGGTTACGTCGCAATTTTTTTCTCCTAACCGATTTTTTTTGTAAAAACCTATATATTTACTTCGGTCACGTCGCAATTTTTCGAAGAGTTCGGCAAGAACAGATAGCCGAACCTAATACTCATATTTTTTCGCTTATTTTAAACTAAAAATTCGTCTCCAAAAATGGTGGACTCGACTAAAACGAACATTACTCTGCGTACCCCAGAATAAAGGTTCGGCGCCTTCTTGTCCTGGAGATCTGATAGCCGAACAAAGCAAAAACTCCCTTAAAACTAAGTTCGCTAGCTACATGTGCCATTGGAAACATTAGCCGCACTACATCTGCATATATATTCGGTTGCCTATTCTTCAGATCTTGTAGCCGAACGTGTTTGAGTTTGACCTAACCCAAATCAAGGTATACAATTTCTTATTTTCGGGATACTTTGGCCAATTTGAGCAACAAAAATCTAAATTTAAAGTATGCATGAGTAGATTGAAGCCTAGTTAGTAATTCGGCGAGCGGCAAAAATTCGGGTCGGTAAAAATGCATGCATTTATCGGCAGCGTGAAATTTAAGTTCGGTCACTATTCCGTCACTTATGCATAATTTTGGAAAAAATCGTAAATGCGTTAACTCGTGTTGAATGGACATAAAATTCCGCATATAAGAAAATAATTTTTAGCATTTTTTTGGTGGTGGATGCTATGGTTGTACAGATTAAATAAGAGTGTATATATACCCTTTAATCAGCATGCAGATCCTGGCTCAGTGGTTTGGATGTCTACTAGGGAGGTGACAGTGACAGTCTTGGGATCGAACCCCACTGCTTTCACTAAGAACCGAAACTCGGGCCTGCTTTCGCCCCCATTCAAATCCATTATTGGGGGAAGAAAGTTGGGGGAAAGTAGTGGTTAATTTTCAAGCCTAGCAATGAAGAACCCACTTTGAAATTCCTGTTGAAATCATATGCATTGCATTTAAACGTGTTCTAGCTGGATGTACTAACCCTGCATTGTTTCTTGAAACGGGTACTGTCTATTCACGTGGTCTATCAGTACTACTTGTTTCATCCAGCTCAGCTCCAGCCAAGTTTTTTTCCTAAATAGGACAACCATTAGAGCATCTCCAATACAAGGGGTAAAGGTCTTAAATTAGTATGACACATAGGATTCAAGACCTTTTCCACCAAAATTTATTCTCCAATGCAAGGGTGAAGGTTATAGAAAAAGATGACATGACTAAGCGGAGATAAATGAGAAAGTCTAAATAAGACTTTCTTCATGACCTTAGGTTTTAGGTCCACATCAGCACTTTGTCTTCAAATTTAAATGAAAAGGTGTAGGTAAGACCTTGAAGATTGGGTTGAACATTAAGTCTAAAAATTTATTTTTCGTTTTTTTTTTGTCTTTTAGCAATAACCCATGAAAAAAAGGTGATAATAAGACCTCCACATATGATAACCTTTACCCTTTGCATTGGAGATGCTCTTAGACCATGCCAACCAAAGTCCTCATGTTGGTTGGGGGTTATTAGAGTTATATATTATTATGCAATGAAAGCACGGGTTAGGTTTTTATCTATCTACCAGAATTTATTACTATCAGAATGAAGACTTAAGAGTCCTGTACATAGTCAACCGTGGCCATCCACTTAGAGTCGTCTTTCCCTAGTCTTACCTTTTGGCCTGGTCTCTACTTGCCCAATTCATGTCTCTATACTCTCATGTTGATCACTGCTTTACCTTTTGGTTGTGTAAAAGACTGTTGGAAATTCTTTAGCTTACATTCTGATATAATGCAACCAAAGAAAATAGGCGACGGTGGAGCATCCATTTCAATTACTCCCTCCGTTACTTTTTAATAAATTTGGTTTTACATAAATAAATGTTACAAAAAATAAATTTTGGTTTCTAATTGGGAAAGTCAAATGTTACTTTAGTTTTTAGGGACCACTTTTCTCTTAACTTCTATTGATGACAAGTGTCATGGGGACCATTTCACTTTACTTCTTTTGCTGACAAATGTCATGGGGACCATTTCAATTCACTTCTTTTATTGACAAGTGTCATGAGGACCACTTTCAATGATTAGTTTTCTTAATTTCCTTAATTTTCTCAAAAAACCAAACCAGCTTATTAAAAAGTAACGGAGGGAGTAGAATGGAAAATCTGATTGCTAATTCTGTCAAGAAAAAGCTTCAAATTTGTGCACCCCATTCGCGTATTTCAGGAGGATGTTCTATTCATATGGTTCCTGAAAGGTTTCACAAAATGGGAGAGCCCAGTGCATACAAGCCTGGGGTTGTCTCTATTGGTCCTTATCACCGTACAAACCAAAGTTTTAAAGCAACCGAAGACTTGAAGTTGTTGTATGCACACAAATTACTTACCATGAGAGCTGGAAGAGAAAGTTCAGAGTTGTATCCGCAAACAGTTGAAGAGGAGGAGGAAACTCGCATTATCAAGTTGCGCTCATCGGGATCGCCAACTGCGACACAACGGTGGTTTGAAATTGTAGAGGAGTGTGTTTCATCTATTAGAGAGATGGAAACAAAAATTCGTGAGTGCTATTAGAGAGATGAAATTTTAGACACAACATGTTGAACAAGGGACAATCACAAGCAGCGGTATGATGAAATTGATGCAATGTTTTCTAACCTGACAGATTTCTGAATCATCCAAAAATGACATCAAAAAATAATTCAATTTCCTTAGGTGCCAAGCAGGAATGAGAATAGCCACCCAAATTCTATGTGTAGGCTATGTTATGTTAATAAACCAACTGAATCATGACAAGGAAAGAATGTGTGTGTATGTATGTAGCTAAATATTTTGCAATGTCCATGTGATGTTTTTGGTTATAACTAGAGGCATGCCTGCCTTACCAGTCAGTCTCCCTCCACCACGAATTCAGACCCTGTATGTTGGTGACAGGCTCCTACAATTTCAGCCAGACTTGCTTGTTTGCTATGGGGTGGTATATGCCATTTGTTATATTGCACTTGCACTTGAGTCTGTTTGGACAAGACTGGGCTTGGGCTTCAAGGACTTGATCAAGTTAGGTCTTTTTATTTTAGGGTTTTGCAAGATGACTATATAAAGAGAGTTACTTCAGAATCTCATTATCACAAACAAACCCTGCCGTTTCTCCACCTCTCTTTCTTTAGATCTACTTTGAAATTTTCGATCTGCAAAATGGAAATAGAAACAGGGATTAATCTTTTGATAGAACCTTCAGTTTAGACTTTTCTTCTTGATTTTGCGATGGTCTTGTATTGCAAGATTTTATCAGTTTCTGTGTTCTCTTCTTTTGCAGCATCGTTTTGGATCATCTGCATGTTCATATTTTCTAGGATCTTTCTTATCACTACAAGAACCACATACGAGATCATTTGTAGGGTTATAACTATTACAAGAGCTTCTAATCTCTATAATTTGTACAGAATTTTAGGATTGAATGGAACTACATGATGGTGGATGTTATTTCTTTACTAGGAATCAGTTTACATAACAATAATTACAATTAACAAAGTTAATGATTACTTGGCATTTGGAATTTGAATGATTGTCCTGTGTTGCAATTCTTCATTTAATATGCTAGTTTATCTTACTCTGAATGTGCATATGCTTTTGTTGAAAACAAGTTCAGGAATTGGTGATTAGGCAAAGTAAAATTAGTATTACACACATCACATGGTGAATTGGTATATGTTGATACAATGGTGGTTCCCACTCAAACTCACTCAAAGCATTTTGGTTTCTGTTGTTGTGGTTCACGTCGTACATATTCATGTGGTAGTTGTTAATGGTATTGTTGTTGTTATAACAACAACAATACCATCAACAACTACACATGAATATTAGTACCAGAAAACTGGCAGTTTGATGTGGTTAATATTGATGAGCATTTTGGTTTCTGTTGTTGTGGTTCATGTCGTTAATACTCACTCAGAACCAGTTGACCTCAACAGTAAAGAATTTGTAGAAATGATGATAATTGATGGATTGTTCATAATTAAGGACGTATCGGTTGTTTGTTGGGTATTTGGTATGAGCGGATCCGTAGAGTAAGTATCAAAGTATTAATAAAATCAGTCAGTTTTCAAATCTAATTCTTAATGACTAATTTTAATTGATTTCGTCTCTCTTGTAATGTACAGATTTGGAGTGGAAATTCTAGTAAGCCGACTACTCATCAGAGGGGAGTAATCTTTAAGAGTGAGTGCTACTGGTAAGGAAATACCACAACTCAGAAAGCCCTGAGCCTCCAGAGGGCACTATCGAATGGTTAGAAGCTCCATGGTCTCCTTTGTGCAATATTTCCTGCTACTATGTTTTTGTGCAACATTAAAGCTTCATGATTTTGAACTAAGGCTAGATGAAATGCTTATCGATTTTTTGTCTGGTCTAATAAAATCTTCGGGACAAAGAAGGCCACCTGAAGAGTAAGTATCAGAGAACTAGCGGAGATCGGTTTCAATTTTAATGTAATTTTCAATGACTAAATTTTGATTGATTCATCTTAATGCAGAGATTTTGGCTTGAAGAGTTAATTCATCTTGCTTAGAGTTAGTGCTAGCCGTGGATAGAAGACATCCCCTTGTGTATAAAATCAGTTATACCCCGCCTATCTTCTTTGTATAGTCTTTGGCATGATTGGATTAATCTGAGGGAGGATTTTTTAAAAAAATAAATTGTTGGATTTCGATTCAGTTGCTGTAGTGCTACTGCGTCTACACCAATTACAGCTGATAGGATTAAAGGCACTACCAATGGATACATTCTTTGAGCTTCGGGTTTCGAGTATTTGTTTTTTTCTTTTGACACCTAGGTTCAGAAACAAATGTGAAAAACATGTCATTTAGGTTGTCCTTGGTGTGAGATTAGTTGAGTTTTAATAAATACTTAGTGGAGGAATGTTTCAGACTAAAGTCTTGAATTGTTACATTAAGGGTTATTTCAAAGTTGATAATTTTGTGTTTGGTATGTAGTTTTGTAATAGTAATAGATGATTGGGAATTTTCAGCTAGAAATCAGTCCAAATTATTGCATCCCAAATGTACTCTATTGAGGAGGGCTCAATCAAACAATGTTGCATCCAAGTTGTGTAGTATTTTGGATGCAACTGGATTTTGAACTAAATTTTTTTGCTTTGGTTTTTGTTTTCAATTATATCATATGATGAAAACTATTTTTATCCTCTTGAAATTGTTCCGTGAACGTGTATTATATCATGACTTTTATTTTGTGCAGAGATGCTTACTAACATGGAATGCAGTAGCTTCAAAATGCCTTGCACATTATTCTTCCTAAAATTGCGATGCGGAAAGAAAGCAAGTGACATAATTGGATCAAATTTTAGTTGGAAAGGCTTGAAGAAAGTCCTTGCAATGCCAATGACATAATGTATGAATTCTCCTACAGATCCTTTTGCATCTACACCAACAAAAACAGCTTGAAGACATGAAGTATATGTTATTGTGTGATTTGGCTCATCTAGACATCCTGCAATTTAGTTTCAAGCTGGCTAAAAGATTTGCAGGTATTAACATAAAACTGGAAGTCTAGGTACTGAATGATACGGTTATTTGATTGCTATAATGACGCCTCCTCTCACTAGAAAGTTCCATTTTCAGCTGTTTCTGATTTGATCCTCAGTAACAAATTGTTATTGGGGATTTTTTTTTTCCAATGAGTATTGACATATTGTTCTACTTAACTGGTCTGAGTATGTAGTATTCTCCATGTACCTCAAGAAATTTGTGATCATCTGAAACATAAAACAGAGGGATGTTATATTAAGTCCTGCTAGATATAATATTAAATCATAAGATAGCAATGAAACATAGACTTCTCATGATTTATACCAATATTTTTCATTTTTTCCTGTTTCATAACTGTACAAGACTTCTGTTAGAGTAATGTGCTCGTTATGTATTGCTAGGTTATACAATGACAAGGCACTTAATACCTTTAGGTGGACTTACACCTATAGAGGATCTCTGATTGTTTCACTTAATTGCTTTGTGTAACTACCAATTAATTACTAACCTCAGTTTAGATTGCTTTTACTCCGTGTAGGGAATTCAGGTAACTCTATTATAAACATGACCGCATGAAATATCTGTTTGTAACTTGACTTTGTTATATATTGCCATTAGAAGAATATAGTGTCTTCCTATAATGCTTTGCGTCGTTCAAATGATTAATGGTGATGTAATATTAGGGTCGTTGCCTATTTACTTATCTACTCGGATGGATATTGGGGATATGGATGGTGAAAAGAGAACTTAAGGGATCCACTTGACATCACCACTATCCTAATCTTATATTAGCTTAATGTAGTTCGAGCAATTTGTTTCAGGATCTTAGGATTGTGTTTTGTATTAGTTGGCTGTGAATGTGCCGGAATTCTGAGCCCTTGAATGCAATCCTAAGTCATCTTAGTGTGATCAGGACTGCTTATTGTATCTGTCATTCTATTGTGGATTCTGCATAGTCCTTGTTGGTTATAAATGAACAGCGGAAATACTTGCATCTGTGTGATTCCTCCTATTGCATCTTTCAAGGTTTTTTTTTTTCCCCCACCTTGTTTCCTATGTAACTTACTAAAAGATCATTGTGTTTTTCTTCCATCCTTGTGTCTAGAGGAAAAATTCAAGAAAGAAAATTCCAAGGGTGTAAAAATTGTTGATTTTTTATGGCTTAGCAGCAAATCAGGATTCACTTGGATTAAGTTAAGCTGGAATGGTAATAATCCAGACTGAAGTCTGGTTTAAGGTCTAGTTATGTACTTAAGCTTTGACTAAGGTTAATGCTATATTAAGTGTTAGTAGTAATGAGCTGCCCTGGGTAGTTATTGAGTTGTCCCTCTTTCTCACGTATTACACCGAGTCTGAGTATGTAATGTAACTAATTTGAATTCATTGGTCATCATACACACTAGGAAGTACTTGATAATCTGGAACATAGAGCAGGGGCATGCTGTGTTTCTTCCTGCTACTTATATTTTTGGATTAGAAGATTGCAATGATACAAATACTTCTAAATATTTTCTCATTCTTATTGTCTTACTTTCTGGTATCTTTATGCTGCTAATATCCGATCACTTAACATTCTTACTTCAACTTGTTTGTTGTTGAATTCATTACTTTCTCTTAAAACTTGATCAAGGAATGCTTTGATACCTGAGCCTGTTGGGACCATTGGTAGTGTTTAAGGCTTGGTGACAATATGCACATTGTTGATTCTCTAAAACTTGATCAAGAGTCCAATTATGCGTGTTATACCCAAGGATGCGTGTCTTATAGCATCAATTGAACTGAAATTTCAAACGAACAATGCAGTGAAATGGGAGGAAATTCTACTGAAATTGTACCGACATTTCCTTGTGACTGACATGAATCAATTTTAGTCACCAGAAGAGGGCCTCCTGTTATGCTGGTACATATTTGGGAGATGCAGTGGTTCCTAGTTTCTTTCACATGGAGAATATTATTAGGTTAAAATTCCAGTTGTCTAGTTGTTTGCAATTCATATCTTTTAGAATCTGAATACATTACTTCTTCTTTGGTGATACTGTTAGCTCTGGTGAAATCATTATTTGGGTACTATCACGACATCGATTTACATTCTTTGTTGATAGGTCATAAAAGTTGAGATTCTCAGAATCCTCTTGATAATACAAAGGAAAATTTTTCTTATGTTTTAAAATGTCCGTTT
>JAJJWW010012622.1:0-39633 GCA_023531295.1 Papaver armeniacum
TCGGTTGTAGAAAAGAAAATCTTTTGCTGCAGTACAAAGAAACTCTTTGATGGTTAAAGGAAAAAGTGGTCTCTGTTCTGGGTACGTTTGCGTTTCTCAAAGGGAAAAAGGAGAAGGTCTTTTTCCTCTGCATAGTTTGCGATTCCTATTCCGGAGAAGAAAGAAAGTCCGTGGAAGGAAAAGAATCATCTGCCGGTCCAACCCGGTCCGACTCAGCTGTCCTATCTTGTCAGCTGTCCTAATCCGGGTCCTGTCCAGCACTATTCTGGGTCCGATCTAACCAGGACTAAATCGCCCTGTCCGATCTAACCAGGACTAACTCGCCTCGTCCGATCTAATCGTGCCCTGTCCTGTTTCACCTTGATTCCGGGGACGTGCGCGACGAAGGATGTTCCAATTTTGTGTATATATTTGTGGGAACCAAATTTCAGGGATTGTAACTATAACGTTGAGTTTTTATATGCTAAGTTTACTTACTTGCTAGGCCTATTTTTTATTTTTTTTTAGAAAAATGCCTAGTTTTGTTTATTTTTGTCTTCAAGATAAAACCAAAGATATAATTAGTCAATTTAAATTATGACTGTTGACTCTTGCTTATTAAGAATTTTCATTTTAATGTTGTTTAGATCTCTTGAATATGATATTGGCTATAATAATGATGTATTTTATACAATTGGTTGTGACCAACTCAATTCAAAAGTATGTATTTGGGGTTTTAGAAATACTTTCAACACCATTATTGCATACTTGATATTTTCTCCCCAAATTTGAATGTTCCTATGGAATGTAAATATACTGCCGCGACTATTAAGTGTCGGTATTTTTTTTTTATACATTGCAAATAAAATCACATGTATTCCAATTTTTGTGAAAGAACTCACAAAAGATAATATGAATCAGAAAATTTCCATTTCTCTACTTCATCAACGATACTAACGAACCAGTATATGTTGAAGTATGACAAAAAGAGAATTATCTTTAGTAATATATTCAACCTAAAGTAAGTGGTTGACATTTGTAGTGAGATTCTCTTGGCCTATTGAGATAAAGAAATTTCTCAAATTACGCTAAACGTAAAAAATTGAAAATGGAAAGAACCCAAAGTAGTGAGGGTTAGACATCTTGACTCATATAAAGCATGTGAAAAGGGACATATATATCATGAGAATATTTTTTATCTTCGGTAGTAATGACACCAAAGTATGGGTAACAATTGAACATGGGACGGCCTAAAATGTAATTCTAGCTCCCATCATAAATAAAAGAGTTGAAATACACCTGGTCATAGGTGTTGGTAAATAAAATGCGATGTCGTGTATCATTGTAACAACCAATTTTCACATCAACTTTAATGGCAACAAGAACTTTGTCGGGCCAATTGACTAACATATTCAGTTGAACTAGATCCTCATTTTTGCAAGATGGAATGAAAGACGAGACATAAAATCTCTAAAGCACTTGAGATAATCACACCTTGTTAAATTTCCAAGTAACCCGTGCAAATGGATATCATGTTAACATCAAAATTATGAGAATATAATTGATTACATTTTATAGTTTAATATATTTGGAAGTATCTTAGAGTTGAACCCAATCACTATAATATTTGGATTATTGAATTATTACGTGATGAAATGTTGAATTGACCACAGGCTTTAACATTAAAACTGGTTGTGACTTGATGTTCATTTAAAAGGAACTAAATACGTACATCATTGTGTTTGAGTGGGGCGAGATAATGGGAAAAAGATTGTTTGACAACATATCTCTCCTAAAGTGCTAGATGCTCCCCCTCCCATTATGCTTTAATTTAAAGCATATCACTCATTTCACAAAGTCTTCATAAAGAAACAGATTGAGACCATCCTAAGATGCAAATGGTAAACAATCCATATTACAAAGAAAACAAGGTGAAATTTAGAAAAATATTCATGCAGAATGCGGACCGTTAAAGTGACTTATGGATCTGGTGAATATTTTGACATTTTAAACTAATTGTAGTTCCCAAGAAATTTGCGTTTGGAAAACTACTAGCACATATTTTACATGTAAGGGCTCACCACCCCTTGTAAATGCTAGTGAGTGTACATCAAAAGGACTTGATGGTTATTGCATGTTTAATAGGATCAATGCAGAGTATCCTATACCCCAAGGTCTCGCAAAGGCTATCATCAAAGGTTATAGATGGTGCCTAAGGCATGGTTATGCGTACAAACCTACCTTTAAGCGCTTGGGAATTTACAATATTAACGCATCTTTACTTAATTCGTTTTAGAACCCAATATTAGTCAAACTTTTTATGCGTACCGTTGGTAACGGATTTAAGCCTCGACATTTGTGTTCTTACGCATTTTGGTTGCACTATATATGTGCCATTACGACTCCACATCGTACTATGATGGGTATTCAAAATCGCATTAATAGTTATGTTGGAAATGAGTTCCCAACAATTATCCGCATTTTAAAACCTTTGGAGATCTCTTATCGCTAGATTTGCCGGTTGTCATTTTAATAAGACAATCTTCCCGGTCGTTAGGGAGATAAGAAAAGTATTTTCTAAGAGAACAGACAGGAATTGTCGTGGTGTGTTCCCATTGTGTCTCATATTGATTCTTGTACTCACAAATGTTAATGTGAAGTGACAAAGAATAATTGATTTTAGAATGTACACTTGATGTCGCTAAAGTGACAAGATCACACATACCAGCTGCAAATATTCCTGCAAGGTTAGAAATCCTCGCATGGGGTATACCATAGACTAAGTTGTTGCAACAACACTTGGTGGAAGTGTAGTTGAGGCTGTGGCTCCATAAAGGAAGATGGAGAGACCACCAGGTCGATCAATGCTCACCTATAAAGGAAGTAGATGAGTAAGGCACAACCTAAAGTGTATCATTAATGAAATCATCTCATTTGATTGTCTCGACTATGTCCATGAATCAATCTTTGGAGTGACGCTCCGAAGTTTTAAATGATTCTAGAGAACAATGAAATCCCGACGGATTATGAGAATGCACATGAGTCAATGGAAGGATCATGCGTGCAATGATGATATAATCCATAAATAGTTGCTCTAAAAGTAGAGCATAATGAGATCGAACCATGCTTTATTTTGATTAATTTCAAATAAATAGCATGATTTGGCCTACACAATCCAGGGTAGAACTTGGTTCTTTGACAAATATATAAGTATTTGGTGTGGTAGTGCTAACCAACCAAGTGTAAAGCCTATTGACATACAGGATTAATTTGTCACAAAGCATAATGAGAAGAAAGCAGTCTTAAAGTATAAAGACTCTCGCCTTGTGGCGCGAGGTTTCTCATAAAACCGAATTGTTATATTGTAATGAACTTTATAGTGTTCCGCTACTTAGTTAGCTTGGTAATTTCAAAAGGACTTGAAATGAAGCATATGTATGGTTGTTACGTATTACGAAAGAATCAAGAGACGGAAGATATTTACAAAAGTACTTGATAGCCTTTTGTTACCTAAATCAAGTAACTCTAAACCACGGAGTATGCGTTTACAGTTAGATAGAATGCTCACTTATAGATAGCAATCAAAGCGGATGTGGTATACACGCTTCTAAGTGGCTATTTGATTTGGAGGGGATAGACAAGTAAGTTATTTTTCCTTGCGTATTCACAAGAAAGTTCCTGATTTGGAATTGTAGCTATCTATGTCGATAGTATAGACATGATGGGTACTCTTGATGTAATAAGATACCTTAAAAGCTATTTGAAATCCGAATTTGAGATGAAAAATCTGGGGAAAGCTCGACCGAATACTGAGCTTGTGGTATATTATTCCACCAGTTTGCATATGTCTAAAGTTCTCAGGCAATTTAACAAAGACATGCATCCTGATAGCACTCCAATGATTAGTCGAGGTTCAAATGTAAGTAACTGACCATTTCGTCTAAAGGAAGATGACGAAGATGTATTGGGAGATCAAATTCTCATATCTAAGTACAATATACGCATTGTTGTACTTAGTATAGTAATATACTCGATTAAATTTTACACCCTCATGGAACTTGTTAGCTAGATATAGCTCAGCGCCAACGCAACGTCATTGGAATGGTACAATGAATGTAATCATGTACTTAAAAGTAACCACCGACATGAGTTTGTTTTATCCCTAAAAAGACATAAAAAGGAATGCTAAAGAAACCGCAATCCAAAGGTTGTTGATTATGAAGGAACAATAATCTTGTAATTAGGGGGAGATATGGTAGACTATTTTCTAAGTCATTACCGATATTCAGTTTCGAAAAGTATATGACTAAAGGAACTGTCTAGAACAACTTTGAAAGTAATCAGGGAGATGCCGACATCAGGGGGAGGATCCAAGGATATGATGTCGACATATTTTATTTCGAAATTGAAGATGTTGAACTCTTTTTCCTTCGATCGAGAATAATTTTTCCCAAAGGGTTTTTCACTGACAAGGTCTTTTTAGCGAGACAACACTAAAAACATCAAGTATGTTGAATGTTGAATACATAAAGATCGTGTTGATATTACTAAAATATCCAATCAAAGAAATGAAACGCGATAGTCGGTTAAGCAACATAACTCTCGAGAATCAACAACAAGGGTCTTATAAACATTCAAGTCACCAAAGTAAAGTGTGATAAACTCTCTTTGACTGCATTAGACTAATGAAAATTGGTTCAACATCAAAGGGGAGTATCTAATGGGCAGTTGAACTATTTCCTTTTATCAAGTTGCTTTTTCCCATGTGGTTTCACAAGTTCTGCAAGGTTTTTAATGAGACAACAAAAACACCTAGAATGTACTTTCCTCTAAATTTAAGGCTACTGCCTCTTTCCACGAGGATTTTCGCCTTAAGAGTTATAACAACTAGTCAATCTCAATCTGAGCAAGTGATCATCTCAACGGATCACCTTTACTTGCATCTGTCACGTTGTACTCTTTTCCCTTCGTCAAGGTTTTATCCCACTGGGTTTTCCTTGTCAAGGTCTTAATGAGGCAACATATTCAAGTCTAACTATGTTCAACGTTTGCGTAATATTGTACTCTTTTTCTTTAGTTCAGGTTTTGTCCCTTTGGGTTTTCCTGACAAGTTTTAATGAGGCAATCAACTTAAACTTGTTGGTCTTGAAGATCGTATTGCATCGTGATGAACTACATGTAAAATAGGAGATAACATTGAAGTAATACATGTGGAGAGTTGTACCAAGGTTTTATCCCACTGGGTTTTTACTTGTCAAAATTTTAGTAAGGCAATTGATTTCGCACAAGTCATCAAGGAGAGAACGATGTTGCAAGTTAACTACATTCAAAGCCATCTATGTATAAAGTTTTGTTATTGAACCGCACAAGGGGAGTAGCTTACAGGGCCTATGGCCCATGGATGTGCTGGCCCATCTTGGTTTCCCCTTTATTTGTACATAAAGAAATCTATGTATCTGAATGGCTATTCTCTCTCATAAGATACTCCCCTTCTTGTCTCTGCATCCTCTCTAATTCTCCTAAATCAACAAAAGAATTATTTTAAAACATATATCCCAACAAATAGGCCATGTACATTTGACATCCGATTTTGGATTCAGATGTTTGAGTCTGACCAAACAAGGTGATAGTCTCACTGAAATATCAAAAGCCATGTCCACCAACTGGCAACACAGAGATCGGAATAAAATAGCTATGTACATTATTGCATGTCACCACCAACTTCAAAACACGCTTAGAATAAAATAAGTCATGTAAATTATTGATCACGTAGCTTAAGAGTGGACTAATTATAAACCATCAAGACTTAGCCATTGGTAAGTACAGACTGATATTAAAAAAGAAAAAAATTGGCACAACTATGCCAACCTTCAAACTGATACCACAATGGCTAATGTTCAATTCGAAACACATGGTGGATTTGGAAGAAGAAACCAACCAACAGAAGACGGACATGGTGGAACCAGGAGCTCAATGTCATACTGTGAAGTCTGTCTATACCCACTCTCATTAGACTGGAATCCACATTTAATTATGTGCATGATTTACCCATGCGTTATCTTCTTCACAAAATACTTCATAACGATTCTCTCGTATCGATGTCGATATTTTGTAGTTAGTTTGGTAGTGATAACGTGCATGATTTAACCAATGAAGCCTACTAGAAGACATGGAGGGCTTGGATGGTTAGATGGAATTTCAACAGCAGCAAACCGAGGCTCATCTTGACCGCTTCTATTGGTTCTTCTAACCATCCTTGACGCTACTTGTTTGGGAAAGAAGGCGTGCATATCGTCATCACAATCGTTGCTCACCACTAGCTTCAAAAGAAGCCACATCTCGGAGTCGGAGGTGCATCATTTTGCATTTCATTTGGATGCTTGAGAAAACCTGCTCCTGGCGGTGTCACTGTATTAAGCCAAGGAAATATGTTCACTTATTTGTATGCCTGAATATGTATTGCCAATTTTTGGTATACAACCTCAATGGACTATAAAAAAAAATGAACACAGAAATACTTAAAAGTTGTTTTCAAAAAAATGAACACAGAAATGCAAATGCATGAAAAGCAGATTAAATGAAGAACAAAAAATGTTACACATATGATGATCATTTTAGAAGCTAACCGGCACTTTATTAATTAAATCTTATTGCATAAACTGATTACTATTACATAAGCATACATATGGCATCTCACAAAACTTAAAATTCTCTGCAAATTTTCTCCAAAGAATTTAGTCAAATAGTAATACACTTTTTCTACCAAAATTCAGAAACTATTCTGAGGAACAATTTTTTCCCATCAAATAAAAATTGAATTCCGCTTCATGATATGCATCTGATGTATATATACAACGAGATTGACAAATCTCATCAGAAATTTCCAGATCCAGAGCAGAGCAATCAAATAACAAAATATCAAGATCCACGAAATTACTTTTCAGGATATGATAAAACACATGTACACAAATAATTTGTATCTGCCATATGCGTGGAGGATTTTCGTACAACCAAGATCCTCATTCATCTCTAGTATCATGTTTGCCACATAGAATTTTAATATACATCAGTAAGATCTCAGCACGGGACAGAGGTGGGGATTGGAGGCGACGAGACTCTTGTTCGCCGAGGAAAGTTAGAGAGATGGTCTCCCGAGTGACTTTATGTAGTGGGTGGTCATCTTGGTAAACCCTAAAAATCTTGCTTGATGTATCCTTCACTGCCCAGCCTGGGCGTTGGCTAGTACTCCCAGCGGTAGGCCAGCCGTTTTTTTCTCAGGACTTGATCGAAACATAACTCCTTATGAACAGCTAAATAACCTCCTGCCTAATGGTATCTAGCATATCATAAACATCCATCTTCCCTTAGATAGGTCTTCAGACAAAATTATCTGGCCGCATTAGAAATCTGAAAATTTCATCACCGCGTCCATCGTAACCTCTCGGTCATCAAGCTTTTGTGGACCTTATCATTTCCACCAAATTTTCATTTTTTTTCTAGTGGAAAGATATCGACGAAGGTCTTCCAACGTTATGCTGCTTTTACACATCGCTCACATGAACCCAACAAACTCCACCATGTGCCCCTGGGGTGATACGCCAAGCTCGAATCAGTCCGAGCACTTGCTTATTTGTTTTCCAGGTCGCAGTATCTCCCCGGGAGCGACCTCTGACAATCGCCTTCAATCAAACCAGCCTGCTACCGCAACCCCCATACCACATTTACTCCCAAGACGACCATTTCACGACCTCGCAAGAATCTCTGCCCTATATCCGCAATCACCGTGCACATTGTTTCCTGTCATGTGAATCTTTAGACCTTTAGAAATGAACCTCATCTTCAAGCAAATGTCATACTCCCTCGTAAGACATCCTTGGTGTTTATGGTAAAAATCTTTTTCCCCCAACATTTTGGTAAATTCGGTAGAGTGAGTGGCTTGGTTTAAACCCTAAACAAATGTGATGCACGTGAGCACTTTCTAGATTCGAGAGATCAATCCATGCAAGTCCGTCCTAAACCAAGAATGGCCGTTCCTGCATTTGCTTTTACAACAAAGGCCGGAGGAGAAGGGTTGATTGGGGAGGAAGCAAGAAAGGTGTTGAAAAGGAGATAGTGCACTGGGAGAGTGAATAGTTCCACTTAAACGCAAAGAAAGTCAAGCCAAAAGATGAAATCTTTTTTTGGAGAGCTTGCAAAGTTTCCTTTTCTCGAGAGTGTTGTGTTTTTCTCCCGACCGAGACTTGTTTTCTAGTGGAAATAGGTAAGACCTATTTATAAAAGTCAAGATTCAACGTGCTCTGACTCTCATGAAGGAAGAGAGTAAAGGTGAAATAATGGAGGAGGTGAAAAATCGATGGTGTTTATGGGTGAAAACGTTTTCACCATTATTTACTCATTTATTTGACCGCTTTATTCCTATTCACGCGCTTAATGTGAGCGTAGTACGTCGCATGCCGTGACCGTAAAACCAAGACCGGAGCATCCCGCCTTTGTGTTGATGTCTCGAGTGCTGGTTGATCAAGTTGTCAATCCGCCAAAAATAATTTCACTTTCTTACCTACCAAATTTAAATGAAGCATGTTGCAAGGAAGAGTTCAGATCCATAAGAGAGGCAATTGTTGTTATGCAATTTTCTAGCTTCTGCTGTAACCAAGGGGGATTTTGCTGTATCTAAGAAATTAAAGTAATTGAAAGCAAAGTAAGTAAATTGGAATAATCAATAAGGAGAAGATATTGGTCACTGGATAGTATCATTCACAAACATGTATTTTCATCAATGATTAGAATTGGTATTTTAACTCCTCATCTACTAATAGTCCTAGGATACCTTGATCGCAAGTATATCCCGCTAATTCCCTGTTTTCATCACAACCACATTAAAAGATGCATATGTGAATTTTCCAGAAAGCAATCTAAATTGTAAAAGCACAAACAGATTTAACCCTAAAAGCAATAAGTTCTATGGAATAAGACTAATCAATGCAAACGTAATGTGTAAAAGCACTAATCGCTTTAACAAAAGTTATGATTCACTTGTGACTAGTAGATATATCACTACAAGCACTACCCACAATTATGCTACTTAGAATCAGTGGATAAACAACTTTTTCAGATCAAAACCCTAATATAGCTCTAGAGATGAAAGTAAATCTGATTGATTCCTGGACGACCAAACAAACTATCAAATCATATAATACTATTAATTGTGAATCACAAACAATAAAATATCGAGACAAAACTAATTCATTGAATCATATAACATATCGAGAAATCAACTTTATCCCATAACTAATAATATGTGTATAGCTACTCATAGCTATGGAGTTCATCATAAAAATATTAATTGAAAGAAGAAGATGAACAAAAGCAAACCCTAGAAGCGTAAAACAAACCGGCTCTCCAAAGTTGCAAGAAAATATGTGATACCCAAAGTTGTTTAAGTCTTCCTTTAAATAGCTCTCTTGGATTTCCAAAATTTGGTCTAAATTTCTTCAAAGTCCATTAGATAAAAATCCACCAAGCCCATAAGAGAGAGAAACCCATGTAGAAAATATGTCCAAAACACGCCGCCGAAATCTGGTATTATGGCCGGAATCGCCGTGAATCCCAAGACCTAAAGTATCTCAGTGAATGGCAAGAAGTCCGCCGTCACCGGGTCAACGGTCAAACAATCCAGAGAGTCACTGGTCAATCTGGTCAAACCGACCGGAAGTCGTGAGTCGTGAATCGGATCATCTATCCGACTCTTTGTTGTTAGCTAAAGTTATCAGACAGCCATATCTTCAACGACTATCATTGTGCTTTCACTACCATATCCGTACCATGATGGCTTGACACTTTCCGCTACTTCCACACATCACCAGATCAACATAAGGCCTTCTACAACGCTAACATCGATCACGCACATCTTCCAAACCTCTTAACATTCTCCAATCCAATAACACATTCACTAGCACAGCTTTCATATCTCACTTTGTCAAAGCTAAAGATAAGCCAATACCCCGTCTAATTCCATGCAACACACCAATTCATCAATGCAACATTAGGACCCCCGCCATTCAGACCCATTTCCGTTCATATACCAAGCCTCCTTATGACATAGCACCCGAAGTCTCACAACTTCACACCTGCCAAGATCAACATCAAAAGTATCCATAGCCAAATGCACTTACCAATCCTAGCTCGGGACTTGAGCTTCAACGCCTAACAAACCCAATCAACCCGAGCATAACAACTCCACTAGCAACAAATCCATAGTCCTTCCATTTTTGTTCTTCTTCTCTCAGCAACTTTAATCAAGATCTTCTTCCATAACAAACTACATCATTATCTCGATATTTCAAGCCACACCTTGACCACTTCAACATCAAACACATCCTTCTCACCTTCAAATTTCAACAGCACATTCCCACTTACCTTCTATCCACAGCTACACATTGTCACAAATTATTCCATCAACCCATCCGTAGCTCCTTGCATTAGCACCTCGCAACTACTTATACGTTCATTGCCTCGAGCCATTTCTCATTTAATCAAGCCACTTTAAATAAACCCCAATTTATGCATTCTACTAACACCATCTACCGCCATCAAGACACATCACCTCAACTCCATCTAAGACTTGAACTCAAGCCAAACCTCAAGTCAATCAGAACCTGTAAAGACTCAGCCTTTGTACTTCTTCCAAAGAACTCCATCTAAGCCTTTAACACCACCACCGCTCATTCATCCCATTAAACTTCAATTCCACAATCACCATCTTCATCTCTACACCGTCTTCTCTCTTCTTCAATTCAACCTATGATTCAACAGCAACCACCAGTTCCCATCTGAGCATCCACCAAAACCCATTATTCAGCTTCATACACTCTCAAATCCTTCCTTAATCTTCTCAGCTCAGCCAAAATCTTCCCTGTAATCACATTGATTCTTTTTAAACCTCGTTTGAGACAAACCCACTAATTTGAGATCTCCAATTCATCTGTAATTATATCTCAGCATTGCATAATCAAACCCATCTCAAATTGAACCATACTCGTATTTCACAAATCCCGCACCTCATGAACAATCAATTTTCCAGGGATATGTTCTTCACTCAACCCTAACTTCGTTCCTCTCAATTTCCATCTGTTGAGCATCAAAAACGACTCTCTTTTATATTCTTGATTTCTCCGATTCTCGCCAAAACCCCACAAAGCACCGTGACCTATCTTCACCCACTTTCAGATCTAAATCAAAACCCATTGTTTCCTCTATCGTTTCTCTAATTCATGGTGACAAATTAACCATCGCCATTTCTTCCTCCTCATCTGTATGCAGCTTCAATCAACATCACCCATTCACTCGATCAATAGCGTCATCCTCTCGATCTCCACTCGATAAATGTGCCCATGAGATTCTCTATTTCGTAGAAAACTAAATGATGGCTTCTCCGATTTTTAGGTGTTTGTGTAAGAATTGTAGATGGCTATAGCCACCCAAATAAGGTAGATAAGGGGTAACCAAGAAATAGGAAAAAGGGCCTCCCAGCTTTTAGATAGTTTGTTTAAGCTATAACGTCGATCGCTTATTCACTTCCTTTTAACCGTAGCTAGCTTCGTCGTCAAATTGGTCTTTCGCTCTTTTCCGCTTAAATGGGTGATTTCTTCTCCTTTTGTTCTCATTGACTCCATTGCACCTATAAAACTCAAAAGAAAACATAAGATACATAATTCACACGAAAAATAAAGAAAGAAAGCACAAACTCTAGATAGTAAAGACGGTGTATTCTACACCTATCATTGGTTGCACCTTGAGTGCAAGTGGCGCTGCTAGTGACGCGTGTGGCATGTGCTAATGGCATGTGCGGAATACCTTTGTTGGGTTGCACCCTTGAAAGTGGAAATGCCGTGAGCGCTGGTGGCGTGTGTGGCGTGCGCTAATGCCTTGGTGGTAGTTGCACGTTGAGGTAAGTGGCAATGCCGTAGCTGCTAGTGGCGTGTGTGGCATGTGCGGAATGCCTTGGTGGTAGGTTGCACTGAGTTTGTAAGTTAGGCTACCAGCGTAGGTTTTAGATGTGCAATGGCATCGTACGGTTGCTCAAGGTTGCACTACCTGTTGCAACTAGGCGGCGCTACTTTGTCATGGCGCAGCTAGGGCCAAGGTAAGGGTGTTTGGTTTGTGGGTGGTGTGACCAGCGTAGCTAGGGCCAAGGCAGAGTGCGTTTGGCATGCACGCACTAGCTTGGGCTAGGTGTGGTCGGCATGATTTGCCATCGTACACGGAGGTGCTGGCTTAGATGGTTGGCATGCTTTGGCGCGTTTGTTGGACTAGCATAGCTAGGGCCAAAGCTGAGTGCGTTTGGCATGGCGAAAGCTAGTTTGGGCTAGGTGTGGCTGGTATGTTTTGGCCATTGGCACGAGGTGCGGCTAGCATGGTTGGCATAAGCTTCATGTTGGTTGGTGACTAGCATAGCTAGGGCCAAGTGCAGTGCGTTTGGCATGGCGCGGCTAGCTTGGGCTAGGTGTGGCTGGCATGATATGTCATTGAGCACGGGAGGTGCGTAGAGCATGGTTGGCATGCTTGACGCGTTTGGTGACTAGCGAATCTAGGGCTAAGGCAGAGCGTTTGGCATGGCGCGGCTAGCTTGGGCTAGGTGTGGTCGGCATGATTTTCCATTGGCACGGAGGTGCGTCTAGCATGGTTGGCATGCTTTGGCGCGTTTGGTATGACTAGCATAGCTAGGCCAAGCAGCAGTGCGTTGGCATGGCGCGCCTAGCTTGGTCAGTGTGTGGTCGTGGCATGATTTGCCATTATAATCGAGGGGGAATTAGGTTTTTTTCGTTGTAACCCTAATTTGAAAAAATTCCCCCTATTAATTACCGAGCACATGCATTGAATGTTCTAATAAATGTGTCACCGGTGACATTAGGTTATTCGGGGTTTTACGATTTTACCCTTTGTCTAAAAACCACCATCAACACCTGGTAAGATCTTTGACACAACAACAAGAATTTGAATGGGCAAAAAAGATAGATGATCCCTAGTTCTCCCTGGAGAAACACCCTCCAGAATTGCATCGACAAATATCAGAACAATAACAACAACTATATCAACAAGATGGTCCAGATAAGAATAGGATTTGATAAAAATAAACATTGATGGTGCTTCTAAAGGTCACCCAGGAATGGCAGGGACTTGATCGCGCGAATTCTGATGGCTTATACACAACCTTTAGCAATGACTACTGTGATGTACGGCTGACACATGGGCAACATTAATCGCAGAACCAAAGATGGCAACGGAGAGACAATAGACAAAGTTCTATATGACAATGGGGGAAAATCTCATGCGCTTCATACAATTGTCAACCAATCTCCTTCGGGTATATCTCTCGGAATGATAGACTTAAATAAAACAAAGAATGTGACAAATCTGGCAATGCGATATACATCACAACTATAGAGAAAGAAATCAAGCAACATGTGGTCTAGAAAATTATGCATCCTACAGAAGCCAAGCTGGAAATCTTTCATCAACAATCTAAGACCAATGCGTGTTTCCTAAACCAAATTGTATTAAATGATTTTATGGGCACTGATACCCAACGTAATAGAGATTTACAGCCTTTTCTATTTATCTTCATGCTTCAAAAAAATGATTACTCTTTTCTTTTCTTTTTTGGAGATGACTGAGATCACCTAGCATGGATCTGACTCAATGTGCTTATTTTTTTTGACTTAGACTTGACTCAAAACATGACAGGTAGTGGCTTAGTCCCATAATCCACGAGAATTTTGTTCCCCAACTCAAGTCTAACTCAAAACATGACAGTAGGCTAGCAGTTGATCCACAAACACTAACATTATGTTTCTTTTTTTGTCAGTCTCGCATCCGAATTTAACGTGGCACCCGACTCGCTCCAAGCCGATGTCGACTAACATTAAATTTGTTCTCCTAATGTTTCGATTTCTTAGTGCAACAATATGCTACAACTCCGTCTTTCTAGTCCAAACATTGTCGCAGACTAACAGTGGAACCACAATGAACACCAAACTGGGTGCGATTAATGTCCCCCGCATCACTCTTTGTCATTCCGATATTCTTCCACCTAGTGATATTAGTCATTTACGATCGTGTATTTGTACCATTTGCACGTAGAATCGTTGTGGTGCCCAACCGGGCATAACTCACTTGCAACACATAGGCGTCGCTTCAGATGCAATTAACCTTTTTTGGGGACGCTTGAGAGGAAAAGGAAGGTTGTTGCATAGATCATGGACTCACTTGATTCGGCAGCCAAGTACCCATGTGTGTTATGTGGTTGTCCATCCAATTCTTTGCTATGGGCATCGTTGGATCGATAGACGCATTTATGTGTCTATTTTGATCTCAATTATGTGTATTACTAGTGCTCGATTTTGTGCATATTTTGGTGTTTTATGTCTTTGTAGGTGTCTTTGGAGAAATAAACATGTGTTGAGAAATCGGTTCGAAAAGTTGCTAAAGGCACCTCCGGAGGACACTCGCTATTCGGACCCCCATTTTGGATAAGGGATACCTAATGATAAGGGGAATCCACCGCCATTTGCACCCCAAAAATACTATTTCAACCCGGTTGCCAAAAGGAGTCCAACATGGATAGGGGAGGTCATCTTCCAATTCAAATTTTGATTTAGGAGGGAAAGTTTGTGCAGCCAAGTTATATTTAGGGTTTGATTTTTCGGCAAGTTTTGAAGAGATTCGATCTCGGAATTTTGGCGGGATGGATTTCTTGGAGTATAACAGGGTTGGTAACATTGATTAGATCGATCGAATTGGGTTGTATATCGAATCGGAGCAAAACAATGAGTTACAGAGTGCGAACTTCCCTGATTTGGATTCAGACTAAATTTTCTCGTGGATTATCATTGGACAAAGTTGATTCGTGGTTTGGTGAGACAAGGAAGGTAATTGGTTTGAAAACGTAAAAAGAGAGAGGTTTGATGTGTTCACGATAATACAGGGAGGAGGTTTGTTCTGGTAATATCAAATATGGAAGTTACGTGTAATTTGAGGGAAGAATATCCTCTGTAAGATTTTATTCCATCATAGAGAGGATTTGGACAGTTTGTATCGACTAGGGAGACGCGTGCAAATAAGATAACAAGAGATATTCTCGTAACTTTCCGTGGAGAATAAACTAAAATATTGTCGAGAATTGATCGGCCTGTGGTATATAAATATAGCTGGTTCGAGTCATTGAGAGGGGAGTCGGGTAGTTTGGGGTAGCTTCAGAGCTAAGAACAAGGCTGCAGAGAAGAATCGCAGCAGCAGCAGAGAAGAAGAAGTAGGAGTTGCAGACGACACCATGTAATATCGTTCTCAAGAACACGAAGAATGAGACATTGACCGAATCGCCGTTTTACAAACAACAGTAACAGCTTTTAGTTTGAATCCTCAATACCCGGATTGTAACGGTGACGTCTGTAACACTATTATAGCGTTGCGAAACTCTGTTTTCATATATTTCTTCAATAAAAACACCTTTTGAGCCATCTTTCTATCTTTTGAGAGTGTTTTCACCATGAAGAGCTAAACCCCAACAATGGGATGAAGGAGGAAGCCTAATATCTTACGTGGGTAATTATATTTAATTCTTATATGACTTTTGTACTAATTAAAATTGAATTATGGTTTTGATTAATTAGTTGTCATCTCGTTTGATTGGTCATGCTTGCTTAGATGTTTTGATATCCCATGCTTAGGACTTACAACTAATATTTTGAGAATCCTCCTTGGCAAAAATAAGAGTCCATGTCTTTATTTATTGAGCTATAATTGTTAAAAGAATTAATATTTGAACCTTATGTTATGAGTTTGGTGGAATCCTGAGTCCCAGTACTTCTTGATCTTGTGACATCTTTTGTATATATTTTATATTCTTAAATTCTGAAACCAAATCTTTACAAGTCTTTAAACGAACCCTTTTCTACAACTATAAAAAATCCCATCAATTTTTGTGGCTTGACGGTTTGACTTGTATTTAGGTTTTAGATTTATTTATTTTTATTATTTTTTTTCTTTTTTACCCGTTTTGGTATTTCTGTTTGCATTCAGACTCGGAGCTGAGCTAAAGAAAAAGAGAAAGTGCTGAGAAGAAAGGCAAAGCCCAAAAAGGAAAGAAAAGAGGAATCCAAAAGGAGTGAGGAAGAAGAAGATTTTGTAAATAGTTATTTTATTTTATTTTTATTTTTAGAAACTGTAATTAGGATTTTATTGTTGTAATCTTTTATATTTGGACTTTTTGGACTTGGATATTATTTTTAAAACCCTAAGGAGGGTTAAAATTTAAATAAAACCGTTTGCAAGGAAGGATGACAAGCATACGATCTTTGTCTCGGCCCCTCGGGTTCGCATTAATCGACATAGAGTCGGTGGGTGAGTCGTCTTCAACGGTTCATCGCCCGTCTGGTACGGGAGGTAAGACTCTATCCACCCACGAATCCCTGTCAGTGGGTTTATTTTGTGTTGAGAATGTCGAATTGGTATTATAATAGCCAATACAACGAATATCCGACTGATTATCAAAATATACATTACTTAGACCATAGTGTGAATAGTGGTTGGGAACATCAAACTTTTGAAAGTTATGTCTCATACCATGGTGAGCCTAATTACTATCCACACAAACACCGGTCATACGAGCAAAAAAAATAAGGAATATTATAGTACTAGTTCCTCTTCTTTGGACAATATAATGAAAATTTTGAAAACTAGTCCCTATTGTGATCCTTATGAACCTTTTCTTCCTCTAGAAGAGTCTCTCAAACAATTAACTGAGAATACAAATAGGTTTGTGTTAGAAATAAATAAACAAAATACACCCATGAGTGAACCTTCTATACACGATACCATAAGGAAGTCATGTGAGTCGAGTCACGATACCATAAGGAAGTCATGTGAGTCGATTCAAAAGCTTTTGTTAGAAGTCCAGAACAGATATGCTCGAAATAGTGTTTCCAATAGTACCCTTGAAAATGAGGATAGTTATTTGCATAATCAAGATAACGAGGATAGAATTGGTAACACTACTTTTTTAGATGAGGTTCGACCATTTTCATGTTATTATAATGATTATTATGAGGAGGATAATGTTGTTGAAGAATCAGACACATATAGGCATAGTGATCAGGATTAGGAATTTGTTACTCCAATTGAGCTTTACAATGATAATATTATTTCTAGTTCAAATCCAAATAATTTTAATAATTATTCACCTATTCAAAAGGACGAGGATTTGACTAGAGATACCACCATTTTAGACGATGTAGTATTCCCTCATGATTACGAAGCCGATGATAGTTTAGAGGAGCGGGTTTATCCTGAGAATATTGTTTTCGAGTCTAGCGATTTAGAAACATTAGTCTTAGATAAAGAAGATAGACTCGTAGAGAGTTCAAATATTAGTGAGGATGTTTCACCCGAGTTTAACCTAGAAGAAGCAATTGACCATTTTTCAGGAATCCGAAGACCTAGAAATTAGGGAAATTGTAGCTAGTCTATCTAGAGACACCCAAAACTCTAAGTTTGGGGGTGATTATCATTCTCCATGTACTTCACCTTTGACTCTTATAGAGATCCCTCACTTGGGACTTGATATATGTGCCTCAACCATTGTGCCAGATTACCTTCATACTAGCTCTCTCGAACCTAATAATGTCCAGGAAGAAGTTTAGTTGTTAGAAACCCATTCTCTGGTTGATGTGGTTTACCCAGGCGATAATACCAAAATTGACTTTGTTCTACCACCAAACATTTTTCAACCAATTGTGGGAACATATAAGTTTCAGATGTGTCATTATTAAGTTTTGAGACTAAACCTAAGTACTTTAGGATATTAGAATCGACACATTTGCTTAAGAGTGACCAACGCTTTCATTGTGGTCAACTGTGTGAGACAAAACTGATTGACTTAGAGGATCCTCAATTATTCAGGTTATTATTATGTGCTTCTAATTTTTTCCAGACCTTAGAACCTGATTTTTCGGATCTTACTTATGAGGAGGGGAAGTCCATGAATTTTTTTTTATCTCGACCCAGTTATAGAACCTGAACCTGAACCACAGCTAGATGTAGTTGTCATAAACCGGAAACTAGACAAGGGTATGTTTTATTTGTTCATTTTCTTGGTATATTGTAGATTCCTTTTATTTGTGGTAGCTTTGTTTGGTTTTGATGACCCACAGAAATTCCGGCTATTACTTTAGGATTTTATAAGGTGACTAATCCTTTCTTAGTCTGGCTGAAGACGTTCAATTTAGCACTTCTTGGGAGGTAACCCATGCTCATGCAACACGGTAATATCTTTCCTTAACTCTTTTTGCTTCAAGTGGTAACAGTTTCTCCTTGTTCTTGTTTTTAATTTTATCTTTAGAACATTGAGGACAATGTTAGATTTAAGTTTGGGGGTATGGGAGAAACGTTTTAGTTGCAGTTGCATTATAAACTCCAGAGCTTAGAAAATTATGCTTATTAAGGATGGCACTAACCAATCTAAGTGGATGGAAGCATTTTGGTTGTAGGAGTTGAGGAACCAATCTTATTAGATGGAAACATCTAAAGAGTCTATTCATAAAAGCACGTGAGCTCTGTGTGTTAGAATTAAGGAAAAAAACATGGTAGTTTCGCCATATCTCGTTGAATCCTTTTTACTTCTATTTTTATTTTGTTTTCTTTCAAATATGTTTATCTAAGTGATTAGATGGGGCTCACGATTCAAGTTGTTACTGCATCATCGGACCAACCGGAATAAACTCAATAAAGTCGACCACCTGGAACCCTTGTATATGCCGGTGTGTTGACTAGTAGTTAGGATTATCGACCACCGGTACCCTTGTATATGCCGGTGTGTTGATATTAGTCGCACTCAATATCTCATCCATTAGGATAGGTTTATTTTGGCAGTGGCCTTCAGACAAATATGGGAAACACCGTTCTCCTTAGTCAACATCAAAACCATCTACGTTTTTCTATACATCCATCTTCTTAATCTATCCATGTGATTGGTTGACTCCGGTTATGATGTCCGTAGAAACTATCCGAATAGAGCTATGTCACTTATATATGAATTTTAATATGCTTGAGTACAAACTCGTGTACAACAATCGGAATTTCGCATCAGGGTACTTCCTCCTGTAGTCAATAAGTATGCCAACCAAGGAGATTCTTTAGTGCCTTCCAAGGTTCAGCGTAGATAGCTAAAGTCTGGAGCAAAGGTTTTGTCGGTATACCTCTTATAAACCCTACCGAGACTATAACTCGGCCACTAGGGCTACCTAGGTTTAAAAGCTTATTGCATACGCTAAATGCAATCGACGATGTTTGGCAGAAAGTGAGTTAGGATTTTATTTCTAGATTTGATTTGCTCGAGGACTAGCAAATAATAAGTTTGGGGTATTTGATAGACGCATTTATGTGTCTATTTTGATCTCAATTATGTGTATTGTTAGTGCTCGATTTTGTGCTTATTTTGGTATTTTATGTCTTTGTAGGTGTTTTTGGAAAATAAACATGTGTAGAGAAATGAACTCAAAAGTTGCTAAAGGCACCTCCGGAGGACACTGCTATTTGGACCCCATTTTGGATAAGGGATACCCTAATGATAAGGGGAATCCACCACTATTTGCACCCCAAAACTACTATTTCAACCCGAGTTGCTAAAGGAGTCCAGCTATTTGGATAGGGGAGGTCATCTTCTCCAATTCGAATTTTGATTTAGGCGGGAAAGTTTGTGGCAGCAAGTTATATTTAGGGTTTGATTTTTCAAGAAGTTTTGAAGAGATTCAATCTCGGAATTTTGGTGGGATGGATTTCTTAAGAGCATAACAGGTTGGTAACAAAGTGATTAGATCGATCGAATTGGGCTATATATCGAATGGAGCAAAACAAAGAGTTACAGAGTACGAACTTCCCTGATTTGGATTCGGATAAAATTTTCTCATGGATTATCATTGGACCAAGTTGATTCGTGGTTTTGTGAGACAAGGAAGGTAATTGGTTTGAAAACGTAAAAAGAGGAAGGTTTGATGTGTTCACAGTAATACAGGGAGGAGGTTTGTTCTGGTATTTTATGGGATATCAAATATGGAAGTTACGTGTAATTTGAGGGAAGAATATCCTCCGTAAGATTTTATTCCATCACGAGAGAGGATTTGGATGTGCTTTGTATCGACTAGGGAGACGCTGCAAATAAGATAACAAGAGATATTCTCGTAACTTTCCTGGGAGAATAAACTAAAATATTATTAGAATTGATCTACTACTTTTGGTATATAAATATAGCCGGTTCGAGTCACGAAGGGTGGTCGAGTCTTTGGGGAACTGCAGGAGCTAAGAATCAAGTCTTAGAGAAGTTGCGAAGAAATAGGGAAGAAGACTAAGTCAAGAACATAAGACCTAAAGGATAGTCGTTTCAGTAGGGTCTTAAATTCGAGTAATCATGTAACAGTCCATTAGTAACTATTATCTTCGATTTGCATAATTTCTAACATTTGACTTTGTAACAATTATATCTCATACAGATCTATCAGAATACTATTTTTCTTCAATAAAACACCTATTCAGCCATGAGTTATTGTTTTGAGCGTGTTTTCACCATGAAGAGCTAAACCTCAATACTGGGATAATGGAGGAAGCCATTCTTCACGCGTGTGGTAATTCTATTATTTCTTTTATGACTTATTGCATTGATTTTTAGTCGATTTATGATTTTTATTGAGTGATTGTTATTTCAATTGATGGGTCATGCTTCCTTAAATGTTTTGATGTCTCATGCTCTAGATTTACAGTCACTACTTTCAAAATCTACTTTCGGCAATAAATTAGAGTCAATAAATTATTTGACCTATAAACATCTAGAATTATTAGTTGAACCACATGAATGTGAAAATTAGTGGAATCCTGAGTCTTAGTACCTCTCGATATTTGTGACAAAAATTGTGTATATATTTTATTATTTAGTCTGAAATCAAATATTTACAAGTCTTTGAACGAACTTTATTTACCACTTGAAAAACTACATCATTGACGTAACGTCATTTGTTGGTTTGCTCGAGTTTTTCAACTCCGAAGTGTCCAGAGGGATGAAATCTCTTGGGACTACTATGTTTTGGTGCAACTTCGGCTTGGCTTCTTTGTTGGGGTCTCTTCTTGTTGATTTGGCCAACAAATCTACTAGAAGACAAAGTTCTCCATCGGTGCTTAACCATCCTTGGTGTTGTGGCTTTCATAAACTACATGTTTTGGGAAAGGAGGTACACATACAGGCAACACATTCGTGCTCCAACTAGCTAAAAAACCTATCTTTGAGGTGATGCTTGTAAAAACCTTCTCCTGGGGGTGACACTGTATGAAGTCAAGGCATACGTTTACTTATTTGCCATGAATGTATGCAGGGCTGAATGTATGTCATGTGTATTGATAATTTTTACTTTAGAACCTTAATGGACTTTTATTAGCAAATCAACACAAGGATTTTTAAAGTTGTTTTCAGATAGAGCAAATGATCAGCGGAAAGATGAAGACATGTTACACATATAATGATAACTATAGATGCTAACCGGAACTTTATTGATTCTTATTGCATAAACTGATTACTATTACGTGAACATACATTATATTTCACCAACTTAAAATTCTCTGCAAAACACCTCCAAGGAATTTAGTCAACCAGAAAGGATACTGGTTTCATGACCCATAACTTGTTTTTTTGGACAGTATTTGATGAAGATATACGAAAGATGAGGACTTAAGTTTCGTAACATGCATATGATGAATATATCAACGAGATATCTTGACCACATCATAGAAACAAAGCTCTAGATTATGATAAAAACCACCTTAAATTTTTGCGTTTTAGTGAGAGGAGAAATCATTGTGAAAAATTGATTTTATTGTGTTTGTAAGTGAGGAGGCTTCTCATGATAAACCAAGATCTCATTCATCTCTAGTAAGACTAGTATCAATTTTGAAGAGAGGAGATTTCAATCACATAGTAGATCTACCGAGAGATGAGGTGGAGAGTGGAGGCGGCAAGGCTATGTTTGCTGAGAAAGAGAGAAAGGTTCCCACGTGACTTTATATAGTGGGTGGTCATCTGGTTAAACCCTAAAACCTTACCTGATCAATCCCTCCAGACCCAAGCCGGCTATTAGCTAGTACCCGAAGCAACATGGTGTTTGTTTTTATGTCGAACTTAATTGACTCGTCCGGACCTAATTCATGTAGATCTAACTCCTTACATATGAATCTGACTCAAATATTAATATTTATAGGATCTAATAGAAATCAACTAGCTTATTTGGATTTGATTCAATATGCTTGTTTTTTGAGTCGATAGTAGACTCAAAAAATCTACAGTCGTTGGTTTGGTTCCATGAGTCAAGACGTTTTGTTCACCGACTCAAATCTCATAACAACTATAAAAACAAACAAGTTTTGTATGTACCCAACAAGTTAGGTCACAAAATTATACTCCTCAAATAGTCTCGAATCGATGTATAACCCGAGTCGGACATCAAAGAAAAAGCACTAGTAGAAAAGTGACATTTAGTAACAACCAAGCTTTTATAAGGTAATGTCAGAAATGCATGTTACTATATGTTAGGTTGTTAAATAATGGTAACAGTTTTCGTAAAAACTGTTACATATTGTCATCTAGGTTGTATACTGTAACAGTTTTTGTAATAAGTGTTACCATGTACCCATGTTACGGTAACAAATATAATATGTTACCATAGTTGACATTATCGTGACATTTATTTAGACAAACTGTTACCATATACCTTATGTTGCTGTAAAAGATTTAATGTGTCACCATAGTTGACATTATCGTAACATTTTTTAGACCAACTGTTACTATATACCTATGTTATTGTAACAGATTTAATATGTAACTATAGTTGATATTATCATGATATTTCTATAAAACAATTATTACTATTTATCTACGTAACTAGTTATTTGGAAATCCAGTTCAAAAATTACTTAGTTCTGGACCGACATGTCACAATTTACTTCTTGATTTAATTTCATGCACTACTGCTATCTATGGATCATATGGATGGTTACCTAAGGTTTAAGAAAAATTCAAATATAATAAGTATAATAAATTGACGGAGAGCTGCACTTGAATAGTCACACTCACACATTCCGAAGTATTTGCATCACTCACATAATATGGGACCTGCAAAGAAACGTGAATCAACCTTTTTTTTAATAAAAGAAAAAGAAAAATAGTGCCCAACACGAGAAACTTTCTCGAAGGTACATAACATTGTTCAGATGGACTAAGTCTAGCATCATTCTGATCACCGAGCCTGATAAGAGTTATAACTAATTATCTCATCAGTCAAAACATGGACTGACTAGAGATTATCAAAAAAAGTATTGGAGGTTAGGACCCTTCCAATTTAATTTATGAACTGAATTTTAATGAGTGGAAATTTTTGCTAATCTAAGTGCCGAGAGGTTCTGGTAAGGAGCTACTTTAATTAAGTTGCCTAGAACAAAATCAATAGCTGCAACATTGCCTCCATGAGTCTGGTTGAATCCTACTTGAAATCTTTCTTGAACTTCCATCCGGTAACCTTTCTTAATGGCTTGTAAAGTTTCATCATCTTCTGCTGCAAAGTCTATATTGGATTTCTACATTTCCTTGCCCCATTCCAAAGATAGATGAGCCTCTTATCCTCCCTGTTGTCGCTTTGAGTCTAATTGTTGAGTCTTTGTAGTTCCTTGCTCCCACACATTGGCCTGAAAAAGACAAAGCAATTAAAGCAAAGTTAGTATAGGGGGTAAATCACCAACAGCATTATTAGTATTTACTTCTAACTTACTAATGCTAATAGTGATTCCAAACTTTTCCTTATGATGGTTGATCAGCCTAGCATTTCTTGCAAGATGTTCATTGTTAGTATCATGATAAAACATATGGTTCAGGATGTGCCTTGGATTATGTATCACTCTATTAAAAGAGCATATATGCTGAGTTATTTTCGAGCAAGATTTTGCTTGAAGGTTTAATATTTCTGAAAACCAGATCACATCTGGCTTTCCATATGAACCAGCAAATAATAGCAAACACTTCATTCCAGCTAGAAGTAGAATTGTGAGTATTGAGCCACTAGCTAATAAGCCATTCATGAAAAGAACAGAAGTTACTGAAAAGCTGATGAGAATTCCCAAATAGTTTTCCCCAAACCTTAGAAGCAGCAGGGCAGGAGAGGAGGACATGAGTAACATCTTCCTTAGTAATATTGCATATTGGATCAATATATGTCAGAATACTGGCATTCTTAGCATTGGTTGGAAGAATTCCATGAGCACATTTCCATTTGAATAATTGAATAGCTGGAGAAGTATCAAGTTTCCATATTTTATCCCATGGAGAAGTAAGGATATCATTGGCATACTTATCAAATATCTGCTTATCATATATAGACTTCACAGAGAATTTTCCCTTTGGTAGAAAGTCTCCAAGTTATTTTGTCCTCAATACTGATGTTGTGTTGAGTAATTAAGTTGAATAGACTATTGCACATCCTGGGTGAACCATTGAGCTAAGATATCTAAGTCCAAATCACCAGTGTTGTTGAGAAGTTGGTTGACAAGTGATGAGGTTAGGAGGGCAATTGGTTGGTTTTGGTAGGATGTCAATTTGACCATCATACCATCTGTCTTCCCATATGTGGATTAGATTACCATTCCAAATCTTCCAAATGTATTACTTTTGGATATTGGTAATTCCTTCAAGAATGCCTTTCCATATCCAATAATCAGAAGGTTTAGGTTTAGTATCCATCCTTATGACTTCATGATTAGGGAAGTGAGCAGCCTTCATAGAGCAGGTTCATAAAGAATCAGGTTCAGTGATAAGCCTCCAAGCTATCTTGGTGATCATAACATTATTGAAGAATTCCATATTCTTGAAACCCAAACCTCCAAGATCTTTTGGTTTATTGACGACATCCCAAGCTATGTAGTATAGACCTTTGGGTTTATCTTGATCCTTATTCCAAAAAAGTCTCTGAATAGCATTAATTTCCTTAGAGTTGGCCATTTGAAGCTTGAAGAAGATCATTTGGTAAATACATGGAGTAGAGGTAACAGACTGGATCATGGTAACTTTACCAGATAGAGTAGCTTTCCATCCAGCTAGTCTGAATTTAATTGGGTATATTATTTATATGTCCCTACTTTTGACACTCAATAAATATATCCTTATTCAACAATAAATATGTCCCTACTTTTTTATAACATTATCCATTTAATATTAGATTACCTCAATACCCTCACCCATATAATATTATTCTTTATTTCAAAATGGAACAAATTTCTTCCTCTACCACTTCACCACCACTACTAGCACCACCACCGCCAACATTCAACTACCATTCCACCACCACCGTTCAACAAACACCACCTACCAACCGCCACCACCACTAATACCACCACTCCTTAAGCACCACCATTACACCACCACCAGGTCCTTCACCACCACTAGTCCAGTTGCCACCACCACCACTAGTTCGTCACCACCGCCACCGCCACCACCACCACCGTCGGGCTACCATCGCCTCCATTGGTTCGGATATTTTTGTATCAACAACAGTAGTTGATCCAAATGAAAATAGAACCAACAAGTAAAAGTTGATCTAGTTTAGGGATCAACAACGATAGTTGATCCAAAAAAAGGATCAACAGTAGAAGTTGATCCAATTTAGTGGATAAACTTTCATTGTTGATCCACTAAAATTGGATCAACAATGAAAATTGATCCATGTAAAATTGGATCAACAATGAAAGTTGATCCATGTAAAATGGAGTGAACTTGGCGTGAGTCGAACACGCATCATCTGAAATGGAGTCAGTCATGCTACCATTGCACCACAAGTTCGACATTGGAAGAAATTTACATGATTTAAACTACACGCATGATTATACTTATCCAAGGAAATATTGTCAACAATAAGAGTTGAAAAGATCAACAACAGTAGTTGATCCCATAAAAATTTGGGTAAACAACAGGAGTTGATCCAATAGATGGATCAACAACAGTAGTTGATCCCATAAAAAATTTGATCAACAATAGGAATTGATCCAATAGATGGATCAACAATCGTAGTTGATCCCATAAAAAATTGGATCAACAACAACAATTGATCCCGTAAAAACATATAAACAACAACAATTGATCATCACCTGTAGCTTCATAAACAACAACAACTTCATCTCCTTTATTGAAGTAGCCACCAACATCATCTTCTACTTGCTATATTTCAGCCGCAACAAACACCACTGCAACACACAGATTTACAACATACCAAGCAACATTTGTCACTTCCCTAACATTCATCTAATTTTGAATCTGCATCTGCACAACAGACCCATTCTTCCACCATCTATTACATCCTCAACTTAAAATTCACACTTCACTGATTAATTTCCTTGATATTGACAGTACTGCTGCAAAAGTCTCTAAACGAAGTCAAGGAACACAATCCATAACCGAAGAAATAAATTGCAAATATATGATGAAGATTATGATCACAAAAACAAAAAATAAATATGGGTAGTACCATTCACCACTAATCATGCTTATAGTACCATTCACCACACAATTCAGAGAAGATAAGCAATTGAGCATATAAAGAGAAAGAGGAGTTGCAAAACCTAAACCTAAAAATAAAGTCGAACCTTACCAGTTTCGAAATCAACAAATCTGGAGCTCAAATCACCGAGTTCAAATCTCTAACTCAAAATCCACTTGCAATTGAATCCAAAATCGAAATTACCAAAAATTGAAAACCAAAAACTCAAACCGATCTATGAATCTGTATGAAATCAAAAGCAAATCGATCTCTGAATTTGTATGAAATCAGTTGAAGTCAAAAAAGCAAATCGTGACAAATCTGTTGATACTAGTGGTCGTGCTAGTTGTGGTGGAGATCAAATCCTATTTTCTACTTCAAATGACTGCAGCCTCCTCATCTTTAATCTCAGTTCAGAAATAGCTTCATCTTCTCGATCTCTTCACAGTTCATCACACAAAGAAACCAAAGAAAACCATATCTCTCGATCGCCATGAATCTGATGGTGGTGGTGATGGGAACGATGAAGATGGTGGTGGTGAGAGCTGACGAAGGCGATGGAGATTATCTCCTGGTTTTGTTAGATAAAAATAAAGAAGAAGCTGAATCCGTGTGGGTGTGAATGGGGAGGAAGGTTAAACACGGAATTACTAGTATTAAGTTTTTAATGAAAATTTCAATTATGCCATCAGGGACATTTATAAAGTCTCTTAGGGATATTTGTGAAGGCCCTTTAGAAGTAGGGACAATAATTCAATTTCCGCATTTTAATTTATCTATGCATGGTTTAAAGGCTTTCACTTTGCTTTTGTTGGTGAAGAGTGCTGAGCCCAGATATTTATCCTTAATGTAAATCTTTTAAACTTTCATGAGTTGGCTTATGCTTTCAGCAATGTTAGGAGCAGTATTTTTATTGAAGAATATGCCAAACTTAGTGAAGTTTATCGTTTTCCCTGAAGATTGACTGAAATCCTGAATAATGTTGATAAGATTTATGTATTCCTCCATATTAGCTTAATTTACAGAAGATCATGTAGTCATTAGCAAAGAGGAGGTGACTAATAGCAGGAGCATCAGTATTTAATCTAATACCATGAATCATGTTTTGAGTTTCAGCATGCATAATATATCTAGACAGGGCCTCTATGCAAAAAAGTAATAGGTAAGGGGAGAGAGGATCACCCTTTCTGAGTCCTCTAGTGGGCTTGAAGAAAGTACCAGGAGAACCATTCACAAGAACATCAAGATTGGTAGTAGAGATACATTGTATAATCAGGTATCACCACTGTTGATTGAAACCCATTTGAGCCATGATTTTCATAAGGAATTCCCATCTGACCCTGTTAAAAGCCTTTGACATGTCAATCTTGATACCTATAATGCCTTTAGCTCCTTTTCCCCCTATCTGGTATTCATATGATGGATGAGCTCATGAGCAATGGCTATGTTATCAGAAATTTATCTTCCATGAATGAAGGAAGATTGAAAAGGGAAAATGAGTTTAGGTAGAGGTTTAAGTCTTTGGGAAAGGAGTTTAGATATTATTTTGTAGGTAGTGTTGCATAAAGAAATAGGTCTGAAATGAGAGGGGGAGGTTGGGTGATCAGTTTTTGGAACAAGGGATATAAATATAGAGTTCATTTCCTTTAGCAGGTAACCAGAGTTGAAGAAGTTTTGAACCATAGTAGTAATTTCCCCAACAATGTCCCAATTGGCTTGGAAAAAGTATGGTGGGAAACCATTATGGCTAGGAGCTTTGTCTCCAACCATGCTAAAAAGGATGTTTTTGATTTCAATAGTATCAAGGACTTTGAGAAGGTTTGTACTTTCAGTGGCGGTGCTAATAAAAGGTATAAGGTTGATAATGGATTGGTTTATGTTGATGGTTTATGCAATAGCCATATTAGCAAAGTGATTGGTGAAGCATTTGGTGACATCCTTGCTATTATGAATCCAGGTACCATCTTCTTGTTGAATGAAGTCAACTTGGTTTCTTTTATATCTTTTTTTAGAAGAGTCATGGAAGAACTTGGTGCTTTTATCTCCTTATGAATTAATCTCTGCTTTTAGTCTTCCAAAATCTTTCAAGAACTTGCCAATGTTCCACTTTCTTCTTAGCTTCCTTAATATCTCTTCCTCTGTTGATGCTAAACTGATTTCTGGTAACCCAGTCTAGGTGATGGAGGCTTTCTTCAAGGTTAATTTTGATATTACCATAAGTTTCTCTGTTCCAAAGTTTCATCTTGATCTTGACATCTCTGAGCTTCCAGGCTATTTTAATAGCAAGGGAGCCCTTATGATCTTTCTTCCAACATTCAGCAATGATGTCTTTGCAATCTTGATGGTTGAGCCAAGGACCAAAAAATATAAAGGGAATGTGCCCTTGCTTCCAGTTGGGATTGGTATTGAGAATAATTTGGTTATGGTCAGATCCTATAGATGGTAGGTTTGAGATGGTAGAATTGGGATAAATATCTAACCAATCATGAATACCTATCCCTCTGTCTAACCTTTGATCAGTCATATGGATTTCCATTCTTCCATTTTTCCAAGTAAAGGGGCATTTAGTGTATCCCAAGTCAGTCAGGTTTGCCTCTTCCAATTTTTCAAGAACAGATCAGCTTCAAAAGTGTGAATGGGGTGTTGACTAAACTTTTCATGATCCTGAAGAACCATATTTAGGTCTCTCATAACAAGCCAAGGTAGATTATTATCTTTATCAGTGTTTTCAATCATTTTCCAAGAATGCAGTTTATATAAGGTAGTATAAGGGCTGCCATAATAACCAGTAAAAAGCTAAGGGTTTCCTTTGCTAGGGTGTATGATGACACTAATGTGGTTGTTGGAAAAGTCCTGAATAGTAATGTTTAAACTAGTTTTCATGCTAGAACTAGGCCCCCAGCAGTGTTAACTTTTCCTTTTGGTTATACAAACCAAAAGTTAGTAACTCCTATATTGCTAAGGATAGTTTTACGGTTTTTAAACTGTTATTTTGTCTCAGATATGAAGAACATGTCAGGATTGTGTTTATTTAGCATTCTATTCAAATGTCTACTAGTATTATGTTTTCCTAGACCTTGAAAGTTCCAGGTCATGATATTAGAATTGCCAGAAATAAGAAACTCTAGGATAAACAAAAATAAGGATAATGTAGCTGATGATGTGGTTTATGCATGTGTATGGATGAATTATGTTTATAATGTGCCAAATGTTCATGTTTCTATACCAGATAGTAGTAAAATGACCAGTTTGCATGATTGTTGAGTTTAAAGCATAAATTAGAGTAATAGCATGTACCTTATTAAACTAAAAAGGATTGGTTTCCACGAGATTACTAGTAGTCAAGTTTTTCAGATGCTGCATCTCCATGTTCTGGTCTTGAATGCTGCTCTTCTTAGATGGGTGTATTTGGTCCCAGATATTCAGGTTATGATCTGTGGGGCTGGACAACATTTGATTTTTCCTCTTAGTATCTATAGGTTGGGGATAGTTCTGAACATGAACTAGTTGTTTCTTTTGATTGTTGAATTCCTCATTAATCTGTTCTTGGATCTCTGTTAAGGAGGGAATTGAGTTATAGGTGTTGGGTATGTTGAGAGTGATATTAGGGAAAATATTTCCAGGGTTAATGATGTTCTCATTCCTAAGGTTTTCAGTTTGAGTTTGCATCCTAGCAGCTACTTTGATGTTACCCTTTCTCTTCTGGTTTTTCTCTTTATCTTTGTAACTATCTAGGATCTTTCTATGCTTTTTTCTGACAAGCAAGAGCTTCAGGATTGTGAGTTGGGATCATCTCAGTGATAGGGTCTTGAAGTCCTGCTTTAAAGATGGGGAAATCTTCAGGGCCATCAAGTTCTTCATTGTTATTTTTTATAACAATTTGTCTTTGTGTTAGTCTCATCTTAATAGCAAATTCTTCAACAACATCTTTTCTTGATTATAGGTATTGGGGTTTTGGTTCGGGTACTGAGACTGATGGTGCTAGAGGAGTTAGTGGTGTGGCTAATATGTTAAGAGGTTTCTTCTTTTTCCTCACAGAGAGGGCCAAGATGGGCTAGTAAATATGAATCAACTGATTAACTCAATAATTGTTGGAGAGCAGAGAGCACAAAAGAGAAAAATCAAAGATTATTTTTAATATCTTTTTAATTTTGCGTGAATATGCATGTACATCTTGAATCACGGCATATTGTTTCCTATTATGGAATCTTTGGACGTCCATAAATGAACTCATCTTAAAACAATGCCATACTCCTCCAAAAGACATCTTGGTAAGATTTTTGACACGACAACAAGAATTTGAACAGGCAAAAAATATAGATGACCCACAGTTCTCCCTGGAAAAATACCTTTTAGAATCGCATCGACCAATATCAGAACAACAACGGCTATATTAACAGGATGGTCCAAACCAGAATCGGATTCGATAAAAATAAACATTGATGGTTTTGTTAGGGGCTACCCAGGAATGGCAGGAGCTGGATTCATTTGCAAGGACTTAAACGAGCGAACTGTGATGGTTTATGCACAACTTTAGTAATAACTACTGCGCTAACGGCCGACAACAATGATTGCAACCAGGACGGCAATGGAGAGACATTGTCCAAAAGTTATATTTGAGACTGACTCAGAAAATCTCATGTGCTTCATGAAATCGTCAACTGAATCTCCTTGGTATATCTCTGAAATGATTGACGAAATAAAACAAAAAATGCGACAAATCCCGCGGTGCAATAAACATCACAACTATAGAAAAGGAGATCAAGCAGCATATGGTCTAGAAAGTTATGCAGCCAACAGAAGCCAAGCTGGCTCTTTCTTCAATAATATGAGACCATGCAATCCGCTTTTCTTTAAGCAAATTGTATTAAATGGCTTTACGGGTATCAAATACCCACGTTCAATAACGATTTAGGTCCGTTTGTTTATCTTCATGCTTAAAAAAATAACTCCTTAATTATACATGAATATGATTTTTTATATCTCACTCAAAAATTACTAGTTTTTTTTTTTCTTTTTTTGGAACTGACTGAAATCACCTAACACTTGGATCTGACTCAATGTATTTATTTTTTGACATTAGACTTGACTCCAAATATGAGAGGTAGTGGCTTGGTCTCATTAGCCGGGAGAATTTTGTTCCCAAACTCAAATGCGTCCAAGTCATGTAGCTAGTCAAATCTGGAAAAAAAAAACTAACATTATGTTTCTTTTTTGCTGACTTGGCATCTGAATCTAACTTCGCCCTTGAATCGGTGCAAATCAGATGTCAGACTGTTTGATTTTTAGTTTGAGTCAGACCTGACTCGCTACCTAACTCACATCTAATTCCAGACTCGAACCCATTTGAGTTAGGGAACAAAATGTCCCGGACTTATGAGATCAAGCCACAAATTCGCATATATTTGAGTTAATTGAGTCAGATCCGCATGAGTCAGGTGATACAGTCAGATCCAGAAAGAGAAAAACAAACATGATATAAAAAACAAATGATCTGACATCTGACTCGGGATCCGAGTCATACTTAGATCGTGAGTTAAATGCAAACAAAAATATTATAGAAAATTTCTAAATCCAATCAAATATGTGCCCAGTGAGTCAGCCGGTACAAAATGATACCTAATCTCAAATCAAATGTATGAGCCGAATCAAACATCAATAAAAAAACAGAATATCTGACAACTGACTCATAACGAGTCATATACGAATTAGATTGCGAGTCAGACCCAATCAAATAAGCTGCTAGTCTCATTGAAATATCAACAGCCTGTCACCGCACATACACACAGGTCAAAATGAAACGAGTCATGTAAAATTGCTGGTTCCATAGCTTTTACTTACCTCATAAGTGCACTCGCCTATGTGACAAAAACAAAAAAAAAGTTAATAGTAATCTTCTACAAAGTACTGCACTTGAATTCACTTCAAGTCACACTCACACGTCGCAAAGTCTTTGCATCACTCTCATAATAATATGGGACCTGCAACGAAACGTGAATCAGCTGATTAGCTCAATAATTATTGGAGAATAGAGACCACACCAAAAAATATCAAAGATTATTTTAACATTTTTTAACTTTTATACACCAACTTTAGTTGAATAGGGGGAATCAATTAAGATGGGACACTAGTCACGCATGGGCAAAAGTGGGAACTTGCTATATACAAGTTGTAAGTACAGACTACAGACTGATATTATATCAACAACAAAAAAGCGGTACACCTATCCCAACCTTGAAACTGGTACTACAATGGCTGCTGTTCAAGGCATGGTGGATTGGAAGAGAAAACCAATCAACAAAGACAAACATGGTGGAACTAGAGCTTCATTATTCATTCACTGTAAGTGCAGTTCTTCTAATTATGTGCTTGATTTACTCAGTGTTCTTCTTCTTTACAAAAATACTTCTCTAACAATAACGATATTTTGTAGTTTTGGTGGTGATGACAAACATAACATTCATAGGGAATGTATTCAACATGGTTACATATTTTCGTCAAACTATGCACATGGATGTAGGGAGGTCTTCAGCAACTGCAACCAATGTTATCGGTGTATCTTGCGCATTTGCCTTGGTTGGAGGGTTCTTCACAGATTCATACATAACAAGGTTTACTGGCATCCTAATTGCCGGTCCTATTGAGTTCTTGGTAAGTAAATTGCTCGGATTACTCTTCCAGATATAAAATAATCAAGAAAATGTTTCAGGAAATTTTTCATTTTTATACTCCATTCAAATAAAATTAAGACCCTTGCTTTCAACAAAGTAACCTCTCCAAGATAAGGAGGTACAAAATGCTTGGAAATTGCAAAGACATCAAAGAATACACTGTTGTGTAACCCAGTATTTTTATTTCCTCTTTTTTTTTGACAGGGATATGTGCTACTAGCAATGCAAGCACATCTTCCGTCACTTCAACCACCAGTATGTGAAATGTTAGAGCAATTTAGTAACTGCAAGCAAGTTCAAGGATACAATGCAGTTGTACTCTACCTGGGTTTATACCTTGTTGCCTTCGGGGAAGGTTGTTTCCGAGCAAACCTTGCATCTTTAGGTGGAGATCAATTTGATGACAATGACCCAATTGAGTTGAAACAGAAGTCTAGCTTTTTCAATTGGTACACCTTCAGCGTTTCACTTGGAGGTTTTATAGGTGTGACTCTATTAGTGTGGATTCAAGGGAACAGAGGATGGGATCTTGCTTTCACATTAGCAGCTGGTTTAACTCTACTAGGGGTGATTGTGGTCGCCTCTGGTTTCTCATTTTATCGGAATTTGATCCCAATAGGCAGTCCTTTAACTCGGATGTTGCAGGTACCCCAATCCGAAAATCCCTGTATTTGAATAAATATAGTGATATAAATGTTTCCCAATTGTACCTTCTTTTTTCCAGGTTCTTGTGGCTGCATTCCGAAAACGCAAGCTTCTGTTCCCTGAAATGGATGAAGAAATCTACTTAGAATATAGCAAGAAAAAGAATGTTGGCGAAATATTGTTACACACTAAAGGCTTGGCGTAAGTTTGTAACCAAACATATGTATTAACTGCAATCTGTTTATTAAAGAGTGATTTGTTTGGTTTGCCAAATGTTGTATGCAGATGGCTGGATAAGGCTTCATTATCAGATGGGAAAACTGGAGATTGGTATCTCTGCAGTGTCAGTCAAGTAGAAGAGATTAAAATTGTTCTTAGAATGCTGCCAGTTTTTCTCAGTTCGATGATATGTTACATTCCAATGACTCTAGTTCAAACACTGACAATACAACAAGGAGGCACAATGAACACCAAGTTGGGTGCAATTCATGTCCCGCCAGCATCTCTCTTTGTTATTCCCATAGTTTTCCAGCTAGTGATGCTAGTCATTTACGATCGAGTATTAGTACCATTTGCCCGCCGAATCACAGGGTGCCCAAAAGGCATATCTCACTTGCAACGTATCGCTGTTGGTTTAATAGCTATAATTATAGCAACCATGTTGGGCGCAGTTATTGAGAAGAAACGGAAGGGTGTGGCAGAAGACCACGGATTACTCGATTCAGGAAGCCCAGTGCCAATGTCTGTAATGTGGCTGTCTCTCCAGTTCTTTGCTACAGGTATTGTTGATGTTATGGCATTTGTTGGGTTGCTCGAGTTTTTCAACACCGAAGTGTCGAGAGGGATGAAATCCTTGGGGACTGCTATGTTTTATTGCAATCTAGGCCTGGCTTCTTTCATGGGGTCTGTTCTTGTGGATGTAGTCAACAAAGTTACTAGACATAGAGGGATCGGATGGTTAGAGGGAAATAACTTAAACCGAGACTATCTTGACCGGTTCTATTGGTTTTTAACCATCCTTGGATTGGTGGCTTTTCTGAACTACTTGTATTGGGCAAGACGCTATACATACCGGCAACACAACCGAGCGGTAACTAGCTGAAAAGTCTACTGAATAGAAGTTAAGTTTCCATATTGTGCTACTGATATGATTAATCATATGACAAACCTTGTAATTGTACTTACCCTAATGATTGTATGTTTCAATATAAGTTTGGTCCATGCCACTATGTCCTCAGACTGTGAAAGAAAGCAATGGAAAAATAGAAGATTGACATGATGAAAATCAATAAAAAGTCCAAGGATATACTTACAAAAAAAAAATCTCTGCTGGAACCCACCATGTTCTGGATATAATTTCCCATGATTTGTCTAGTTCACCTAAAACCAAAGACATATATAAGATTATTCCTGTTTCTCCAATTTGCATGATAAGATTTAAAAGGACAGCTTTAACAGAGATTTTTACTGTGGTCTGGAGTTCCATACTCAAGTTGATTCCTCCTTATCACAAAAGGCTCAACAAAAAGATTCAACTCTTTTTTTGTTTATGTTGAATTCATTAATGCTAAGCAGCAAACAAGAGGCAGCAACAAAAGTAATTATTACGATTGCCATAATTGACAACCCGGCGGCTAGTGATTTATTCAGACAATCGCAATCACTATCAAGTATCAACATCTCAAGTCCCATTTCTATCATTTTAAGTTTTAACTTATTGAGACCCAACTACCTAAATTACTGGGTCACTATTTTTTTATACTCAGGGACACTCTTAATAATTTTTAATGAAATGTCAAGGGAATCTAATTTTATTGGACCTTGGATCTATGGGCATAAGACAAAATTTATATACAAGTGGAGTGATTATAGAACTGCTTATAAAAACTTTGTATACATTTCAAGTTTGAAAGAGAAAAAGAAACTGAAACTGCAATGGATGTTGTCCACGGCATGGTAAACTGGAAGAGAAAACCAGCCAACAAAGACAAACATGGTGGAATTAGAGCAGCAACATTCATACACTGTAAGTCTGATACCTTTATTAAGCCATAACTGAATTATTGTCATGTCTACACCTTTGAACTTTTAGATTAACCTTAAACTGTCATATAAACACTGTAAGTTTGATATCTTATTTCTCTAGTCTATTTCTTCTTTAACTATCTAACTAACAATCTTCTTAAGGAATTGATAATAAAGAGCAGTTCCTTATCCACTGAGTTCTACTTGTTGTTTGTTCTGATATCCATGTTCTGCAGTTTTGGTGGTTATGACGAACCTAACGTTCATAGGGAATGTATTCAACTTGGTTACATATTTCCGTCAAACCATGCACATGGATGTAGCGACGGCTTCAACAGCCGTAACTAATATCATGGGTGTAGCTTCTGCATTCGCATTGGTTGGAGGATTCTTCTCAGATTCATACATAACTAGGTTCACTGCCATACTAGTATTTGGTCCCTTCGAGTTCTTGGTAAGAGTCTTTTGCTTAAAGACATAGTAACCTTAACCTTAACTTTGTTATTTTTTCCTGCACAGAATCTTACTATCAACCTTGACTATAATAATTGAGGAAGTAGCTTATTTCTCCTAATTCTTATTATTTTAAAATAATTTTGTCACTGCTAATTTCTTGGTTAGGTAGAACCAATCTGAATTATTATTCCTACTAGTTAGGTGTTGAAAAGAATAGCTGTTAACTAAACAAACAAATACAATTAAACTAAGTTCGTCTGGTGGAAGGAATCAATCTTCTTATGCACCGAAATAGTCCATCAGCGTGGAGTTCAGTTCGACCATAATTACTCGATCCCATGCTAGTTCTTATAATTGTCACATAAAAGTCGAGATGCACTAGTTGGTTTCTTTGACTATCTTGTGGAGCCATGACACTGACATCCATTCTTATAAGAAGACTGAAGCTATGGACCTGAAAATTGGCACTATATGTTGATTCAAATTATGTGACAGCCATTTCAATGTAAGCTACAAAGTCGACTTTCAAGTGTTGCACTCAATTGAACAACCACTTCCTCTAGTTTACAATTTAGTTCATAAAAGTTCTCTTTTTCATCCCACTAGATCAAGGCAAATACAATTGATTCAGGGGGGATACCAAATTAACCATAAAAGTTAAGAATCATATACATATGCCTACTTTCATAAACCCAAGGCTCCAAGTTAAATGGAAAACATAATCTCCAACATATGGGTTCATATTTCCAAGGTTTATTTTTAAAAACAATGGAAACAAATTAACATAAGTTAAAGGAGCAAGTAATACAACTATTTCTTATGTTTAACAGGGGTATGTTTTATTAGCAACGCAAGCACATCTTCCATCACTTCAACCGCCAGTATGTGATATCTCGGTGCAATTTGATAACTGCAAACAAGTTCACGGTTACAATGCAGTTATACTCTACGTAGGTGTGTACGTTCTTGCCTTTGGAGAAGGCTGCTTAAGATCAAACCTTGCATCCTTTGGTGGAGATCAGTTTGACGACAATGACCCAATCGAGTTGCAACAAAAGTCTAGCTTTTTCAATTGGTACACTTTCAGCATTTCACTTGGAGCTATTATAGGTCTTACCCTAATAGTATGGATTCAAGAGAACAAAGGATGGGATTTTGCTTTCACTTTGTCAGCTGGCTTAGTTCTACTAGGGTTGATTGTGGTAGCCTCTGGTATCTCATTTTATCGTAACCTAATACCAACAGGTAGTCCTCTAACAAGGATGTTGCAGGTAAAGTTTCTCGTAATCATATCCGTTCACAATTTCATATCTCAATGATAGAAGAAAACACAAAAGTTCAATTGACTGTTCCAGAATCCTACACTTGAACAATAAAAGTAATGCAGATGTAATTGTACCTTCATTTAGTTTGGTGTCACACCATCGACAAGCTTCATACCCAAAAGTTTCCCTGACTCCTTCACTTTTTTCAGGTTCTGGTGGCTGCATACCGAAAACGCAAGCTTCAGTTCCCTGAAATCGATGAAGAAATTTACTTAGCATATAACAAGGGAGAGAATGTTGGTGAAATACTTCCACACACCAAAGGGTTAAAGTAAGTTTCCAGTAATTATGCTGAGAATTAAAAAGAGTTCTATAAGATTAAATGATTATTATTCTCAGGTTTGTTGTATGTTGCACGCAGATGGCTAGACAGGGCATCAATTTCTGATGGAAAAAATGGAAACTGGTATCTTTGTAGTGTTAGCCAAGTAGAAGAGATGAAAATCGTTCTTCGAATGGTCCCAATTTTTATTAGTTCAATGATATGTTACATTCCCATCCCTTCACTCCTAACATTAACAATACAACAAGGAGGCACGATGAACACCAAACTGGGCGCAATTCATGTTCCACCAGCATCTCTCTTTGTCATTCCCGTAACTTTCCAGCTAGTGATGCTAGTTATTTATGATCGAATATTTGTACCGTTTGCCCGTAAGATCACGAGGTGCCCAACTGGCATAACTCACTTGCAGCGAGTAGGTGTCGGTTTTGTAGCTACAATATCGGCGACTGTTATAGGGGCCGTGATTGAGAGGAAAAGGAAAGGTGTGGCAGAGGCTCATGGATTACTTGATTCAGGCAACCAAGTTCCCATGTCTGTTATGTGGTTGGGTCTCCAGTTCTTTGTTCTGGGCATCAATGATGTGACCACATTCGTTGGGTTGCTCGAGTTTTTCAATACTGAAGTCTCAAGAGGGATGAAATCCTTGGGGACTGCTATATTTTTCTGCAATATTGGGTTGGCCTCTTTCATTTCATCTATTGTTGTCAATATAGTTAATAAAGTTACAAGACGTGGAGGGATTGGCTGGTTAGAGGGAAATAACATAAACAGGGACTACCTCGACCGGTTCTATTGGCTACTTTCTGTTCTTGGATTCTTGGGTTTCCTGAACTACTTGTATTGGGCAAGGAGGTATACATATCGACAGCATAATCTTACTCCTGTTAGCTGAAATGTCTCTACTAAACAGGAAAAAGTTTTTTTCCTTACTAAAAGTTAAACGATTGGCTTTCAATTTCAATGCTATATTGCAATTTCTCCTAAAAATCAACCGTTTGTCATGTGGTTTAACTTCAGTGACAACTACACAAACTTATACAAACTATTGAAGGGAAAGAATGGAAACAATATGATAGCGTAGAAACATAAGACAGCTACGAACCTTTTTGCTTATGCTAGATTTTGGAAGCTTTATTCTCTTAAACCCAGCATCGCCAACCATGTCCTTAAGCCATGATTTTTCCAATTCCCAAATGATTCTTCTTGATTTGCAACTGAATCAAATAACATAGTACTATATCAAAATCTATGGAACATTTCGTCGAACAGTGCTGCTGCATCACCAAAATGCCCAACATTTTTTTGTTGTTGCACAAATCAGAGAAAAAATCCAATTATATGACCAAAGCATTTCCAAAAATTTGTTGCTGAGCATTTTTTTGATGAACGAGCTGAACTAGTTGTACTCGCTGATGTGGTTTATATATCAATTGTAGAGTTAAGATTTGTGAGAATAGGCTGTGACTATTTTTCTGTTTCTGTTTCTGGTTATGGATGTAATACACCCAAAAAAAAATGGGATAAGAAGGAAGATGTTTGGGATGGTGAATTCAGGGTTTTCAACCAGGCTATTCTTGATAAAACAAAGAAAATTGGGAATTCAAGACAAAGTAAATGCAGGAGTTTCACTTTTATGC
>JAJJWW010012623.1:0-17731 GCA_023531295.1 Papaver armeniacum
GGATTTTATGAATCAGCTTATCTCTTGTTGAGAGAATGTTCTTGATGCATTTCCACAAGAATTGTTTTACTCTTGGTAATAAGTTAAATCTCCAAAGCTTCTTATAAATCCTCTTTATTCTTGGACTAACTGAAGAATTGCCATTTTTATCTTCGAACATCTTCTTGTATGCAGATTTTACTGAAAATTTTCCTTTTTTTTTCTAATAACCAAATGAATTTATCTTCACATTTTTGGTGAATAGAAGTATTGAGTATAGCTGCTAAAGTAGAAGGATCAAACAAGGAGTGAATCAGGGGAATATTCCATGTGAAAGAGTCTGGTAAAAAGAGTTACCATACATAGGTGTAATGCTCAGGATTAACTGCATTCAGATTAGGAAGAGGTGGACCATGTAAACTCTGTAACCATTTGTGCTTCCATATGAGATTATTTTTACCATCCCCTAGGCACCAGGTTGTTGCTTTGTATGAATGGTAGCGGTTAAGTGATATTTCTCCAATACCAAGTAGTCTTTGCTTTTGTGTTTTAATGAAAAAGATCACCATCCGAAAAATATTTTGCTTGCATAAACTTACCCCATACCGAGTTCTTATCCGTACATTACTTCCACACAGAATTTGCTAGATTAGAGATAGGTTGAAGATCTTAAAATCTCTAAAACCCTGTCCATCTTCCTATGTTGGAAAAGAAGCATTATTCCAACTGATAAAGTGTTTACCTCATTATGAGCTTTGTTCCTCCAGAAAGCTTGTTGTGTGTTGTTCAATTTGTTTATTGTGGTATCCGGAAGCTTGAAACTGATCATGTGATGCACTGGTATGGCATTAGTCACATTCTTCCCAATTACTATACGACCAACTTCGGATAGGTTAATGCCTCTCCATTTAGCTAGTTTATGAACCATTTTATCATTTAAAATTGAGATCGAAACCCTCCTGTTACGACCTACAAAAAATGGCAGACTAAGGTACTTCTCCTCATTTATATCTAGTAATTACTAAAGTACACCCATCATTTTGATAATTGCTAAAATACACCCTCCATCGAAGATTCCGTTAAGGCACACCACCACATGATCTATCCGTACATCAAGTGTTTTCAATCAACGGTTAAGAAATCATTCCATATATAAAATGCCTGATTTACCCTTACCATAATAAAAAGGTGACAACTACAATGTTTTCATTTCTTCCCTCTCTCTTTTGTCTTCCCTCTTTCTGTTTTTCTCTTGAAATTGGGGGTTCATGGTGGAACAATGGAAGGCAAGAATTCAGTGTCAAACTTTTTTATTTCATACTAGTAAAATTTTGGACAATATGTTAGAGGAGATTATTCAGTTGATTTTTTTGCTAGCTTGCGGTGTGAGGGAAAAGTGTTATTCCTTGGAGTGGTGGATATTGAAATCCTTACTGTAACTATGGGGTTAATAATGGCAGTGAAGCGAACTCCAACCACGAGATTTCAGGAGTTTTCGGGTTGGTTTTGTGTTGATAATTTGGTTGGGTTTAGGATAAAGTTTGCTGCCAAAAAAATCAGCAAGTTGTGCTGCCGTGTTTTAAAGGGTTTGATGAAATTCAATGAGTTTAGAGTCTCTTGGTGGCATGAGGATAGATGACTTGTTGTTAAACTCGAGATTGCAGGTGAAGAAGCTACATGAGGAACTTAGTTAGACCAAGGAAAACGCAAATCACCACAACAACAAAACAGTACTCCAAATGGTTTGATAAATTGTCCGAAAGAAAAGATATACCTTGATTTATCCTATTTGAAACAGTTAGGGGTATTTCAGATATTGATTTTGGGGCATGCACAACCAACTCGGAAAAAATGCCACTCGTTTTGCTTAAAAGTCGGTCTCAACAAAATTGTACGCCTTAATCGCTAAATCAAATATGGCTTGGAATCGTAAATAACATCAATCATATAAGCGCGTGGCGAATACAAGTCTTGAAGAACGATTATGACTATACTAATTTTACCACCTCTATTTGACAAAGATCTTTTTCATTCGACAAGCTTTAAGTTACACTTGTTTAATCACCTTGTTCAAACAAATTTTGCCCTCATTCTGAGAAACCTCTCTCCTCTAAAAAACTCAGATAAACGAAAACTTCTTCCGTCGCCTGATTCCTACTGCTCAGATCTGCTCATTTGGAGCGGATCTCAGCTAAACAACCTCCTAATCATCTCTACCTCTTGCTTGTCTGTCTCTCTTTGATCTAGATTTAGTTTGTTTGCACTTTGTTATCTGTTTTTTCCCTTTTTTTTTTTTGCTACTGTAGATATAGGATTTCAGTTTGGGTTTGTAATCTGATTTCTTTGATGTAATCTATATTTACAGGTAAGTTATTGTTTGTGGTAATGGTGGTTTCAATCGAAGGTGGTGTTTCGTTTTTCACCAACAGAAGAACTTCATTTTTAACGGAAGCAACATCAACACTGGAAAATACCAAACTAGCAACAAGATCTTCAACTCTATCAGCAACTTCATTAACAACCCCGTCATTTAATTCATCAACAAGATCCAACCGATTAAACAAAACTCCCTTGCCGATTCGAACTGATTCACCAAGACTCCGACCGTTTCACCAAGACTCAGAAGACCGATACTGTTCTTGTTACTTTTGTTACCCAGAATACCGATATTGCTACCATTGTTACTGTTACTTCTCTTTACGAGATATTAAAAAAACCTGGATTTTTTGAAAATCCTTGGCTGGATCTTTCAAAGATCTCACTGCTGCAAATCTGCAGTGGTGCAAATTTGTTTTGGGTTTTTTTTTTTTGAATGGGAAAGGTTGTATTAAAAGAGAAAAATTATGTACAAAGGCTATATACAAGGAGGTTAACTCCCACCATCAAACTAAAATACAGAGATTTATCTTAGAGCCATGATCTCTTCCCATTGAAACAACAATTGAGCTGAAGAATAGTGCTTGAAAATCTCGATTGTCTGAACTCCAAAGGGCAATATCTAACTTCACAGCATAAAGCAACTCCTCCTTAGATTTTGCTCTTCCACCATGAACCCTGTTGTTCCTTTCAAGCCAAATCTCCCAACAAATTGCAAAGGGAATCAGTTCCCACACTGTCTTCAACATCCTTGAGGTTCGCTGTATCTTCCAGCTTTTTAAACAAGCATCGAACTGTGCATTAAAAACCCAACTAACCTGATCAGAAGCCATGAAAATATCCCATATCTCCTTCACCCAGTTGCAGTGTAAGAGCATGTGATCAAGAGTCTCCTCCTCCCTGTTGCAGTACAAACATAAAGTCGAACTTACTGTCACGCCCCTGTGTTGCAGCATACATCTAGTAGGAACAGATTTGTGAAGTCCAGCATACATCTAGTAGGAACAGATTTGTGAAGTGCAGCCCATATGAGAAATAGCACTTTAGGAGGCGCCATTTTACTGTGCGCTAATTGAGCAAACTCCCAATCTTCATCAACCTCTTCCAACTTTGTATAAAAAGCTTTAGCAGTCTAAACACCATCGATTTCATCCTCCAAATCCTGCACCAGATTCACGTTTCTTATATCATATTTTATCTCCAGCAAATCAATTCTCTCGGCTGCATTCAGTTCTCTATTAAACTCAAAGTTCCAAACCCCATTTTTCATATTAGCTATCGATTCATGCTTCTGTTTGCTGATCCTATAGAGTCTGGCATATTTATTAGAGATCTCTTTTCAATCCACCAATCGTGCCAAAACCTGACAGACTTCCCATTCTGCACCCTAATACTCACATCATCATAAAAGTCTTTATTAGCCTGCAAAATACCGTACCAAATAATTCGTCCCATAGATTCCGTGACCTGCAAGGGAACTAAATAAGAGGCATCAGATTTTGTTTTTTCGCACATTATCTTCCTCCACAAGGCTGTTTTTTCTCTTGAATATCTCCCATGCCACTTTGCCAATAAAGATCTGTTTACCCTTCTCAAATTCCGTATACCTAAACCTCCTTTTCTGTTTGACTTACAAACCCGTTTCCAAGATACTCAGCTCATCTTCTTAGTTTCATCATCCTCACCCCAAAGAAATTTGTGCATTATACTGTTCAACTGCTTCTCAATTGAAACCGGCAGATAATAAACCGAAAGAAAATATGTTGCAATACTCTCTAGAGAACTTCTGATAAGAGTTACTCTACCTGCTTTGTTGAGATATTTTCGTTTCCAAGGTGCCAATATTTTCTTCATCCTTTCTATTACCACCTCCCAGATGGCCGCACTTCTCTTGCAAGCTCCAATTGGCATACCTAAATACGTGATAGGTAAAGAATCAGTCTTACAACCTAACTCCATTGCTAACTCCTCCACCAAATCATCAGACCCTATGCTTGTCATCGAGATCTTCTCTAAATTCAACTTCAAGTCAGTCAACACCTCAAACAATAACAAAATAACCAAGAGCCTCCTAATCTCCACCCTTGTGGCATTTATCATTATAATTGTATCATCCGCAAACTGCAGAAGAGATACACGACACCATTTTTAGGGATTCACAACGGATCCTGGCCATTGTTGACCGGGCTCACAACGGCAAAGTGGCGTTTCAAAACACGGTGTTACATTTTTTTCGCAACGGCATAAGCTCCGTTGCGACTCTTGGTCAGCAACGGAGATTCGCAACGTACTGTGTCGTTGCGACCCTGTTTATTCGCAACCAAGTTTTGCCATTGCTAACCTGTTTCTAATTACAGGTTTACCCCTACTTGGAATTAAAATATTATTTATTCTGGTTCTAATTTACTGGTTCTGGTTCTAACTTAGCAACAAAATACAGATGTTGCTAATTTTTTGCAACAAAAAAAAATGGTCAAGTCTTCATTGACCTGGTCAAAATCCATTCCCCCTGCAGATTACTCCAGTTCCCCATATTCAAGCATTCCACGGATATACAAACCATGACACATTCATTCACTTTCATTTCCACATTCACCATTATGAAAAAGAATTCTTCAATTGAAGTTAACAACAAGTATGAGTATTTGATACAAACTATGTCATTCATTTAATGGACATAATACAGAAACATACTTAATTCCTAAGTTCAGTTTTGTAGAAAGTTAGAAATTCCTAAGTTCGAAATCCTAAGTTCTTCTAACTTAAATCTCTATAAGGAGATACTACATTATAACTTACAAATCTTACAAATTTTGCTAAGGGACCTAATGGTCATTGCTTTGTCGCTTTGTTCTCCAACCTTTCTGATCTCATGAGCATCATTCAATTAACCTGCGAACAAAGCATCACAAATTCTTCTAATCAGAAGCTAATACAAGGATGCAAGATATATAAACAAATGGATTAACTACAATACAACAACAAATTTACAGATGCAATTGAACTACAAACTGAATATGCTACTAAGCTAAATCATGAGATTGAGATAAATAACTAAGTTATAACAACAGCAAGAAAATAGAAGACTAAACGCATATATACAATACTTGAGCTGAAATCAGTAAGATGTGACCAAAGAATCAATTACACAACTAAGGTATTAATCCCTAGAATTAGTTGTCTTGCTACGGTAGAACTAATCACAGATTAAATTATTCAGTATCATAAGAGTTAATGCAACAAATCACAATTCTTCTAACAACCTAGGATGCAAGACATACAAGGTGACGGTTTGTTCAGAAATTGGAGCAGTTTTAGTTGTAGTTGCATTGGAGGGGGGAGAAACGGCAACTTCATCGTCCTTTGCAACTGATGATTATTTTCAATGATGTTGTAGAAAGTGGTAGTAAGGTTGTCGTTCACTCGGACTTGACGAGATTGATTTTAAGAATTAATAAAAGAAAATAAAAGAAAAATATATACAAATATTGTCACAAGATGAAGAGATAGGCTGGGACTCAGGATTCGGCCAAACTCATAACAAAAGGTTCAAATATTAATTCTTTTAACAATTATAGCTCAACAAATAAAAACATGGACTCTTATTTTTGCCAAAGTTAATTCTCAAAATATTAGTTATAAATCGTAAGCATGGGACTCAAACATTTAAGCAAGCATGACCCATCTAATAAAATAATAACTAATTTAATCAAATCATAATTCAATTTTTAATTAGTGCAAAAGTCATAAAAATAATTAATTAAAATTACCCATGTATGAAATTTGTCTTCCTCCGTCGTCCCAGTAATGGGGTCTAGCTCATCATGTTGGAAACACGCTCAAAAATCATTTGTATTGCTCAAAGGAGGTGTACAAATGATAAAATGGAGAAAATGATAAAATCGGGTGTTTGCAACGATTATAAGTGTTACAAACACTGTTACAAAGGACTGTTACTGTTGCTTTTAAGTCTGCCTTCCGTATTACGACACACGGTTAAGTGTCGTTGTCACTGTTCAAAAACGACGGTTCCCTGTGCGTTGATGTTCTTCGTGTTCTTGGCAGCAGCAGCAATGGCAGTTTCTGCAACTCGATTTTTATTGCTCTTGTAGTGTTCTAAAACCTCCCAAACTCTCCATTACACGGCAGTGAAGAAAATATTTTTTCTTTCCTTTTTAATCTCTTGCACGTATCCGCAGCAGTCATCTACGTGCATACTATCCATATTTAGCTTCTTCACGCTTCTCTCGGCGACTTTAATCCACCCAAACACGTGCAAAGCACACGTCTAGACTCATTCTTTATCACTTGACTATCTCCTCCCGTACACGAATGCCCTGTGGAAAAATCTACGTACCAATCCAGTTTGTTTGATTCTAACGGATTTACCAACCCTGTTTAATTGTAACAGGGTGGTATAAACTCATTGGGGCGATTAAATCTCCTCACAAATCTCCAAAAATCAGATCAAAGATTCTCGCTGATAACAAAATTTGAACCTGCATTTTCCCGCCAATTTATGTGGAAGAGAAAGGTTGCCCCCTATCCAGAGTAGGGGTGCGAATAGCAGCTGCCCACTGCGGGTGCCCCTTATAAATTAAGGTGCCCCTTATCCAAAAGCGGGAGTCCGAATAACATGTGTCCTCCGGAGGTGCTCCGAGCAACTTTTCGAGCCGATTTTTCCAAAAAATATTTATTTCAAAAAAATACCTACAAACACACAAAACACCATAATAAGGACAAAAGCGAGTACTAACAATGCGAAACATTGAGAACAAATTAGACACATAAATGCGTCTATCAAATACCCCCAAACTTATTATTTGCTAGTCCTCGAGCAAATTTATTCTAAAAAAAATAAAAATCATTTGAACCCCTAGGTGGCCCTAGTGGCGGAGTGTTGTCTCCGGAGGGTTTACCAGAGGTGTACCCACAAAACCTTTACTCCAGACCCTAGCTATTAACCTTGGAAGGCACTAAAGAATCTCCTTGGTTGGCATACTTATTGATTACAGGAGGAAGTACCCGATGCGAAATTCCAATTCTTTGTACACGAGTTTGCACTCAAGCATACTAAAATTCATATAAAGTGACAGAGCTCTACTCGAGATAGTTTCGGACATCATAAACCGGAGTCAACCAATCACATGGATAGATTAAGAAGATGGATGTAGAAAAACGTGGATGATGTTGACTAAGGTGAACCTATCCTAATGGACTGAGATCTTGGTTTGTACTAATATCAACACCTTTGGCATATACAAGGGAACCGTTGATCGATAATCCTAATTCTAGGTCAGTCAAATTCAATGCATATACAAGGGTACCGGTGATCGACTTTATTGTATTTATTAGCATTGGTCTAGTGGTCTGTCTCATTTTTTTTTTTTGGGTATCTCGGTCACTCTATTTCACCCTAGCAATGGTAAAAGAAAAAGAAAAAGAAGTGATCGGGATTCTTTCGATGTTTCCATCACGAGGATATGGCGAAACTACCGTGTTTTCTTTTCTAACACCCGAGCTCGTGCTTTTTATGAATAGACTCTTTAGATGTTTCCATCTAATCAGATTGGTTCCTCAACTCCTACAACCAAGATGCTTCCATCCACTTAGATTGGTTAGTGCCGACCTTAATAAACTTAAATTTCTAGGCTCTGGAGTTTATTTATTGCAACTAAAAAGTTTCTCCCATACCCCCAAACTTAAATCTAACATTGTCCTCAATGTTCTAAAGATGAAATTAAAAACATGAACAAGGAGAAACTGTTACCATTTGAAGCAAAAGAGATAAGGAAAGATATTACCATGTTGCAAGAGCATGGGTTACCTCCCAAGAAGTGCTAAGTTTAAAGTCTTCAGCCAGACATTGGAAGGAATTAGTCACCTCATAGAATCATAAAGTAATAGCCAGAATAACTGCGGATCACCAAAACCAAATAGGGCTATCACAAGTAAAAGGAATCTACAACATCCCAAGAAAATTAGCAAATAAAGCACACCCTTGTCTAGTTTCCTGTTTAAGACAACTACATCTAGTTGTGGTTCGTGTTCGGGTTCTATAACCTGGATCTAGATAACATATTTTCATGGGTTGCATTTCCTCAAAAGTTAGATCCGAATGTTCAGGTCCTAGAGTCCTGAAAAACTCGAATAAGAACTTAGAAGCACATAACATTAACTCCGAATAATCGGGGATCCTCTAAGTCAATCAGATTTGACTCACACAGTTGACCACGGTGGTGGTCATTCATAAAAAATGTGTCGACCTAATCTCCTAAAGTAATTAGGTTTAGTCTCAAAACTTAATAATCGACACATTTGTAACTCATATGTTCCCACAATTGAAAGAAAAGTTTTTGGTGGGAAAACAAAGTCAATTTTGGTATCATAGCCTGGTTAACCACATCAACCAGAGGATGGGTTTCTAACAACTGAACTTCTTTATGGGCACAACTAGGTTCAGGAAAAAGTGTATGAAGATAATCTTTTAAAATGGTTGAGGCACATATGTCAAGTCCCAAGTTAGGGACTTTTCTAAGAGTTAAAGCACATGGAGAATGATAATCACCCCCAAACTTAGAGTTTTCAGTATCTCTAGAAAGACTAGTCACAACTTCCCTAATTTCAAGGTCATCTGATTCCTGAAAATGGTCAATTGATTCTTCTAAGTCAGGTACATCCTCACTCATCTCTGCGAGTTCATTTTCTTTTTCTAAGTCTATTGTTTCTAAATCGCTAGACTCAAAATATACTCGCTCCTCTAAACCATCATTGGCTTCGTAATCAAAAGGAAATACTACATCGTCTAAAACGGGGGTATCTCTAGTCAAATCCTCGTCCTTTTGAATAGGTGAATAATTATTAAAATTATTTGGATTTGATTTGGAAATATTATCATCATTAAGCTCAATTGGAGTAACAAATTCCTGATCACTATGCCTAAAAACTTCAGATTCTTCATCAACACTATCATCATCATCATAGTAATACGAAGATGGTCGAACCTTATCTAAAGTATTGCTTTCAATTCTAACCTCGTCATCTTGATTATGTAAATACAAATTTTCCTCATTTTCAAGGGTGATTTTTGAAGCAATGTATTGGCAATTCAAAGTAATTCGAGCAATTCTTTCTTCCGTCTCTAACTCTAACCTACGTGTTGACTCAGCAAACTCACGTGTTTACTATGTTAACTTATGCGTTGACTCAAGTATCTTACGCGCCTTATCTAGAGAGGAGGAATTATAGGAATTTTGCTCGTATGACCGGTATTCATGTGAATAGTAATTGGGCTCACCATGGTATGAGCCATAATCTTCAAAAGGTTGGCGTTCCCAACCACTATTCACACTGGTCATAAAAAGAGTGATGTCCATATTGTTCGAGTTGGATATTCATATTCATTGTGATGGCTATTATAATACCAGGTTTGACATCCTAACCGCAAGGGAATTCTTCACAAGCACAAACAAGGCTGACTCGACCACAACAAACCTACGATTTCTAGCAAACAAAAAGCATGATGGCTCCACTTAGATTGTTTCTAGACCATCTTCTAATCCTTCGAAAGGGAATTCGTACAATCTGAGCAAACCCCTCGGAATCAATCCGAGTTTAAGTGAGTTGAATAGAGGCGAGGGAAGCTGCGTGGAGCTTTGATACCCAAGGCCTCACCGCATTACAAGGCGGCGCGATCACGCATTCAACTTACGAAAACCATCATGAACTTCAAGTATGCTCAAAAGAATAACCAATATTTTTCGAACGATTTTCCTATTAAGCTCGTTACCCTATCGGTCTCGTTCTAGTCCAAATTTTAAAGCTTAGGTTCGCGTAGGTTACGTTTTCCTAAGGCGGGCAAGAAGAGAACGGTGATGAAATCCGAACTCTTATCTTGAATGGCCAGTCCTTGCCCTTTACTATGAATTTAAAGCAGCCAGATTCAGTTCCTCGACATATATTCACACGAAATCATCCGGTAAACCCGCCGACGGGGATTCGCGGGTGTTTAGAATTCTTACCTCCCATTCCAGACGGGGATGAACCGTTGAAGTCGACTCGGGCCACGACTCCTATGTCGTGTACGAACCCGAGGGGCCGAGGTGATATCGTAATCACCGTCCTTCCTTGTGCAGTTTATATTTAAATTACCCTTCCTTAGGGTTTAAAATCAATAATGTCCGATAGTCCAAAAATAAAGTCCAAAAATTAAAAAGTCCAAAAATAAAAATTACAAAAATAATTACCTAATTACAGTTTCTAAAAATAAATAAAAAAATAATTACACTATATACAAAATTTTCTTCTTCACTCCGTTCGGATCTCTCTTTTCTTTCCTATTTTGGCTTTGCTTTTCTTTTTTTCAAAGACTTTCTCTTTTTCTTTCGCTCCACTCCAAATCGAAAGCAAACAGAAATACCAAAACGCGTAAAAAAACAAAAATAATAATAAAAAAATTAATAATAAAACCTAAAAACAAATCTATACACAAGTCCGCGTCGGCGGCGCCAAAAATTGATGATTATTTTCAATGATGTTGTAGAAAGTGGTAGTAAGGTTGTCGTTCACTCGGACTTGACGAGATTGATTTTAAGAATTAATAAAAGAAAATAAAAGAAAAATATATACAAATATTGTCACAAGATGAAGAGATTAAAATTTGGGACTCGGGATTCGCCAAACTCATAACAAAAGGTTCAAATATTAATTCTTTTAACAATTATAGCTCAACAAATAAAAACATGGACTCTTATTTTTGCCAAAGTTAATTCTCAAAATATTAGTTATAAATCGTAAGCATGGGACATCAAACATTTAAGCAAGCATGACCCATCTAATAAAATAATAACTAATTTAATCAAATCATAATTCAATTTTTAATTAGTGCAAAAGTCATAAAAAGAATTAATTAAAATTACCCATGTATGAAATTAAATCTTCCTCCGTCGTCCCAAGAATGGGGTCTAGCTCATCATGTTGGAAACACGCTCAAAAATCATTTGTATTGCTCAAAGGAGGTGTACAAATGATAAAATGGAGAAAATGATAAAATCGGGTGTTTGCAACGATTATAAGTGTTACAAACACTGATACAAAGGACTGTTACTGTTGCTTTTAAGTCTGCCTTCCGTATTACGACACACGGTTAAGTGTCGTTGTCACTGTTCAAAAACGACGGTTCCCCGTGCGTTGATGTTCTTCGTGTTCTTGGCAGAATAAAGAATGGCGGTTTAGAACTCGATTTTTATTGCTCTTGTAGTGTTCTAAAACCTCCCAAACTCTCCATTACACGGCGGTGAAGAAAATATTTTTTCTTTCCTTTTTAATCTCTTGCACGTATCCGCAGCAGTCATCTACGTGCATACTATCCATATTTAGCTTCTTCACGCTTCTCTGGCGACTTAATCCACCCAAACACGTGCAAAGACACGTCTAGACTCATTTGCTATCACTTGACTATCTCCTCCCGTACACGAATGCCCCCTTGTGTGGAAAAATCTACGTACCAATCTAAGTTTGTTTGATTTAACGGATTTACCAACCATTTAATTGTAACAGGTGGTATAAACTCATTGGGGCGATTAAATCTCCTCACAAATCTCCAAAATCGAGATCAAAGATTCTCGTGATAACAAAATTTGAACCTGCATTTTCCCGCCAATTTATGTGGAAGAGAAAGGTTGCCCCCTATCCAGAGTAGGGGTGCGAATAGCAGCTGCCCACTGCGGGTGCCCCTTATCCAAAAGCGGGGGTCCGAATAACATGTGTCCTCCGGAGGTGCTCCGATCAAAAGAGGAAGAAGAGAGTACTACACGCTACAATACTACACCATGTCCTACTATCTCGACACACCCAGTACCAACATTAATGATTCAAAAACTATATTGAGCATTATCACTCTGTTATGCAATGAGGAAATGACGAAAGGAACTGTAATTTCTCAATGCCCAATTGGCTGCGTGAATTTAACATCAATTATAGCAAAAATTCATTTGCTACTAATACACCTATACTGAAAAAATTAGCTTGTAGCCTGCAACCAAGAACATTAATACAGAAACCAAATACCCAACATCAATACTTGGATCCAAATGAAAATTAAATCTCAATCTGCCAGGGATGTTGGTTTTAGAGCTGAAAGAACAATAATACTAGACACCAAATACCCAATATCAATCGTCCTTTGCTTATATTTCAACGTTGTAAAACTGAAAGTGAAAGAAGAAATTGAAAAACTAAAATCGTACTAAAACAGAGTCACAAATGAAACTAAACTGAAATCAAACATTAAACCCTAAAAACGAAAAACTTAAATGGAACCCTAGGATTCGATAAACTTAAATCAAAATCTCTAAATCCTATAAATCAAATCTCTAAACCATAGAAATCAAAACTGAAACCCTAGAAATCGAAATCTATAAACCCTAAAAACTATTTCAAAAATTATACCTGATGATATACAGTTCTACACGATGACAGATCTTAGAGATTGAGAGGAAAAAAACAGCTAGAAGAGCAGATCGTGATGGAAATGGAGATGGAGACGAGAGGAGAAAGAGGAGAGACTGAGTCTCTGGTTTTGGCGGAGAAAAATGAAGAGGTTAGTCGACTCTGGGAAGGATATACCCTAGACCTGGATTAAGGGTAGAAAAAAAAAAGGTCTTGACCGAAGTTTGACTAGGGCGTGTTTATCAGCTCTAGTGTTCTGACCAAGCAAGTGGTTCGCACGCTTGAACCGAGGCGATTACAATTCGCAACCTTGCACAGCAAGGTTGCAAAATTCACACCCTGGCATATCCCTGTTGCGAAAAATTAGCAACTAGGATTATCAGAATCGAAATTTTGCAGCGACCTACTGCCATTGCAAATCCTAGTTACGAATCCCTTAAAATGGTGTAGTGATACCACCGTTCCACCCTCTACAACCTGAAAACCACCAATCATGTTGTCTGCCACTGCTTCATTAAGCAACATCGAAAGAACCTCCACTACTAAAAGAAATAGGAATGGCGATAATGGATCACCTTGCCTTATTCCTTTAGTTGGCCTTATTAAGCTCGTAGCTTCACCATTAACTAAAAGAGAAAACTGCGCTCCTTTCACACACCATTCAATCCAACTTATCCACTTCATACCAAAACCATTCATCTTTAAGATATTAAATAGGGAAGGCCAATTAACATTATCAAAGGCATTCTCCATGTCCATCTTACATAAAATCCCCGTCTTCTTCTGTCTTATTCTACTGTCAATACACTCATTAGATATGAGAATACCATCCATAATTTGCTTATTCTTGATGAAAGCACCTTGAGCACTTGAAATCAAGCTAGGCATCACAGTCTTGATCCTCTCCGCAAGAAGCTTCAAAATAATCTTATAAAAACTGCCAATTAGACTCAAAGGTCTAAAATCTTTAACTGTTGCTGAGTCCTCCTTTTTGGGTATTAGTTTCATGAAAGCCGTATTCAGTCTCCAATCCAATTTCTCCTTTCCATGGAATTTATTGATAGCTGCCACAATTTCTACCTTCAAAAAACCCCAACAAGCTTTAAAGAACTCCATACTATAGCCATCTGGACCTGGTGCCTTGTTAGCTCCACACCTCTTAATAGCACTCAACACTTCCTCCTCTTCAAAAAGGCGCTCTAACCACTCCTGCTGAACTGCATCAATGTTTTTAAAAACCATGTTTTCAAAGAAGGAGTAACAGGATCCTTAGCCGTAAAAAGGGTAGTGTAATACTGTTGTAGTTCCTTCTTAATCACCTCTTGATTAAATACATCAACACCTCCCACCTCCAACTTAGTTATGTAATTTCTTCTCCTTTTAGCATTTGCAATTTTATGAAAATAACTTGTATTTTTATCACCCTCTCTGAAGCCTTGTACTTTTGCTCTTTGGTAAGCCATTCTTGCCCTTGTCACCTTAACATTGTCGAGTTTAACCAACAAATCAACGCGTTCTCTTAATTGATCACGGGATAAACTTTTTGACTCATCTGCAAGATTTAAAAGCTGAATTTTCTCCGTTAGAACATCTTCCTCCTTCCTGACATTCCCAAAACTTATTTGCTCCATGGTTTGATGAAAAATTTCAGGTTCTGAAGTTTCCTAAACAAGACATAATCAGGCGATCTATCAAACACCATCGCATTCCACCACATCTCTACTTTCCCAACAAAGTCAGGATGCTTAAGCCAATGGTTATCTATCTTAAAGCTTGCTTTATTGTTCACTCCAGGATTTAAGTCTAACAACAAAGGGTTATGATCCGACACCGTTCTAACCAACGCCGTTTGAGAAGCATTAACAAACTTAGAATCGAAGTCTGTACACACCAAAAATCTATCTAGTCTGCAAAGTAACGTTTGATCATGTTTGTTACTCCAAGTATATGCGCCACCGTTTAGAGGTAAATCGATCAGTTCCTGCTCCATGATAAATTCATTTAAAAGACTCATATTCCTAGTATCTCCTCCAGCCATGTTCCTCTCCGCATCACTTCTTACGACATTTACATCACCTGCAAGACACCATGGCTCAGCCGACCATTGCCTGATCTCAGCTAAGTCCCTCCTAAAATCCTCACGCAAAGTGTAGTCACAAGGAGAGTACACATTTGTGTGAATGAATTTATACCCAGTGCTTTGAAAATGAAATAAACAAGAGATTGAATTAACTCCTAACCTCTTATCTATTAACTCCAACAAAGAGTTATCCCATATCGTAATCAGTCCTCCACTATTGCCAGCAGTGCCTTGAGATGGAATTAACTCCCACTGAAACTCCGAGTCAAACTATAGTTGTCGAACAAACCAGCTAGACATACTCACCAACTTCGTCTCCTGAATAGCACAAACCAAACACTTATGCTCTATAATTAAATCCCTCACCGCTATTTGTTTGTTGTATGCATTTAACCCTCTAATGTTATAACTAATCAATTTAGTTCCCATTAACAAGACACAACTCCCTTGAGTTCACTTCATCACCTTCTTCTTCTTTCTCTTGCGACTCATTCGAGAAGAGTGAATCACAACTATCCTGAACTTGTCTCCCTTCCGCCAGAGCTTTGTATATGTCCCTGTACTTGAACAAAATCTCATCAACAACTTCTTTAGCCCTTTTCTCATCTTTGTTAGCAATTCCTCCAAGGTTGCAGCACAATTCAACGACCATCTTCGATGTAGAGAAAATGACTTCGTTAGAATCAATATCAGCATTCTGCAACTTCCCTAATTGGATCACAATTTGATCTTCATTAATCTGAAAGAGTTCCTTCGGCTCAAGATCCTTCGACGTTGCTTCATGTATCACCATTTGAAGGCCGTCAGCTTCAGCTGAGGAAAAAGCCTTTTCACCTGCAATAAAATCCAAAAACTGAGTCTCAGCACCAACAATGTTTCCGCCAACCCACAACTATTTTGTTGTGCTGAGCACTCATGACTAACTGAAGCTACATGGTTCTCAGAATGCTTGGGTACTCCAACTTCACTTCTAACCACACCCCTTGACACCAGAACCTCAGCAGCCAACACACTGTCAATACAATCCAACATTGATGTAGCAGACACTTCTTCACCTCCACTCACATCTAAAAGCTGAAATTGATTGCAGGTGTTAATAATGGGATTATTCTGAGAACATATTCCTCCAGCATTCTCAAAAGTAACCGCATTATTCAATCCCACAGGTTGAACAATATCCCCTCCAACCAAATAGTTGACACCTGGAGACAAAGAACTAGATGGTTCCTCCTTCTGCACCATCCCTCCTGAAAAAGAGCTCTGACTGAATGATGAGTTTTCCGCACCAACTCGATTTTCCAGTGTCAACCTCACTGAGTTAGAATTCTCAACTCGGATTGACTTAGCCCCAAGAATAGCGGGAGTGACTATTTTTGAATTTGAATTATTTTCAAACTCAATCAACGATTTATTAAACTCCTCTAATGTAGCCTTATTTTTAGGAGTATATTTGTAATCCCATTCAATCGAAACATCCCAATTCCGTTCACCATCTTCCACCATCAATACCGCCGGGATTTCCGAAAATTCTCCTTTGACTTTGATCCTGAAGAATTTCAAACTTTCCTTCCTTAGAGTGTTATCTGCAATATCCATGAATCCTCCAAAGGAATTACCAATGAACTTGAACAAATTATAGCTCCACAATGTGTGTGGAATTCCTCTAATCTTCAACCATTTACCAAATCTCGACATCGCTTGAATTGGAATGATAATATCATGTTCAATTGGAGTAATCTCAGGCCTTTTTCCTTTGTCTCTGACCACGACCATCTGAGATAAAGTGACTACAACATTGTCCACTATGATCTTCTTCGGCCTCCACAGATCCAATTAATAATTTTGGTTCAACTCTATTTGTGCAGCATGTGCATCAATGATTTCCAAATCCAGAAAGGACTCCCAATTCATCTGTCTCAGCACCTCACCAACTACTCTTGTCCACTGAACTGGACTCTCCACCTTAATCAAACCTCTATACGCACCCTCCTTCACCATCTTCCTTGGTAGAGTTGTTTGAAAATCAGTACTTGAAGGTAGATTGTTTACAACCTTCCTCTTCAGATTATGCCTCTGTAAAACCCTTAGTATCTCCTTACAGAGAACTCCCAAATAGTAGCCATTATCATCAAACGGCACACAAAGAGCATAAGATCTTGGATCGTCACCTCTTCTAACTCTAGAAATTCTGAAATATCTCCCTGCATCATTCTCTCTTACTTCTCCCAAGAAAGATGCTTCTCCCTCCCTCCTTGGCCACCGTCGTTTGTTGCAGTTGAACTCCATCGATTCTTGAATCACATCCACCAACCAATACACCATATCTACCGAAAAATGAATCCAAGAACAAAAACCTCGTCGCTTCCTTTCCTCCAGCCTAATTCCTTCTGAGTTTCCTAGAACCTCCATTGAAACAGTGAAAAACTTTTCATCGAGATAGAGCGTATTTTGCGCTCGTTCTCTCTCCATATCTCTAGTATGGTTTAGATTTTGTTTTTGGTTAAAACGTATTTGGCCTTTTAGCATTGATTTACTACTGTTACTGTCACCAAAGTCTTTGAGTATGGTTGGAATGGTTGATTCTGTTGAAATTTCGATCAAGGGGGAATAGCAAGATCTTTGATGTCTGTATTATGACCTGTTGTCTTTGTAACCTGTCCGATGTTAAATCGTACCAATGAATCTCTAATTTTATGAAAAAAAACAAAAAAAAAAACAAATTTTGCCCATCAAAAAAGTAGATGGAATAGTTCCACCTTCCAAGTCCTACCCAATCCAGTGAAGTACAAATCAGTTTTGGATTTATTCAAAAGAATAAAAATGAACTTTGCGTGATGCCACGATGGA
>JAJJWW010012624.1:0-95002 GCA_023531295.1 Papaver armeniacum
CCATAGGACCGGATGTTTTTAGACTCATTGCTCACTAGAACCGGGTGAAAATAAAGTTCTTCCACCTTCCCAACTTGCCATTCAAAATATAAAAAGAAAAAAAATCTGCTTTTGCTTTGTTTGTATTTAACGTAAAAATAAAGTAACAAATTTAATTAATTGTATATTATTTTGTTGGAAAGAAAATTATACTGCCTTAACTCAAGGAGGAGAGAAATATACTGTAAAAAAAAGAAAAGAATAAAAACATTTGGTTGGGTAATAAATTCTCTACTCTATTTAGGTGCCTGTCTTTCTTTTTTTCTCTATGCTCGCTGCAATTTGTAGTAGTATTGGACTAGTGAGCAGGAGCAGGAGCAGCAGATATAATAGGTAGGAATTTACCGGATTTCTTTTTTATTTTATCAAAACCCTTGAATTTAGTTCCCGGAAATTGTGTGTCGGTTCTGTGGATTATTCTTTCTTGTTTCTCTATCAAAATCTAGATTATACATACTCCAGTCCAGGTGAGGTGTGGTGAGGTTAGCTGTCATCATTCATTTTTCTACTAGATTTGTCTACATCTATAAATCTCTTCCTACTTTTAATTCATCCTTTGATTTCTTTCTCTTTTAGAAACGTGAAAGATTTTGTCGGCATTATTTGGTTTTTAAGTCGTATACAGTGAATGCAGATCTGAAGAACAAATTTCTCATTTTCTCAATTGGATTTGCTTCTTTCTTTCAACAGGAGGAGAAGAGAAGATGGCTATAGATCCAAGGCAGGTACTGGGTGGTATTCTTACCTTCACTATGTTTGCAATGCTTGGTAATATGGTCAAGAGAGATCATTTTGATAATCATATTATTTATCAGGTATAATTCTCTCTTCTTTTTTCTTTCTTTCCAGTTGTTCATTTGAAGTTTCGATTTTTTGTTGATGATTTTTGAGAAGAAATTGAATCGAATCTGTTTCTAGATAGTTGGATTTGTTTCAATTGTGATTTACCAGTGTTGTAGTTGAAGTACAGCATAATTGAAGTTGAGATCTTCATGAATCTAGAGATTTTGAATCTCATTCATTGGGGAGTTTTTTTTTATAGTTTTAAATTATTGGAAATCGTGGATTTGAATTGATTATTTTAACGGTGATAGATTCTTGGCCTGAATACGAGAATTGTGATCTCTACCTTCATCTACTCTAGTTTTTGGGTCTTGTATGGTCTGTGATTAGGCCATTAGAGCATATGATTAGTGTTCGCATATCGACGAGGCCTGTTAAGTAGTAATCCCCCCCACACCATATCGAGGCGGAATCTAGGTGGCTAAATTGTTGACAATATGGGTGCTAGATGTTGACACAGTAAAGTTGGTCCATATATAGTCAGCGGAAGTGGTGCTTGCGTCTATCTATCTGTTGGCTTATCAGTTGCTATCTCCTGTTTCAATATGTAGTGTAAATAAAAGTTCAGAAGTATTTTGGCTTTAAAGTGATGTATTTCTTGTTGTGTTTTGGTTATACTGGTATCTACTGCTTGAGAATGGATGAGTTCTAGTTTGTGTTCTTACCCTCTTAAGTTTCATTAATTTTTCTTAGGGGAGAGTTACTGAGTTCCAAGCAGCAGTTGATTTCGAGAAAGTTGAAGTTACAAAGCAAAGTCTTGTTACTGTCTCTAGAAATGGACCTTGGCAGGAGGCTGGAAACGAGCTTAAGCAGTGCTGGACCAGGCCAGACTCAGGTAAGCTCAACCATGATCTTCTGGAGTTCGATGGTTAAACACACCATGACTGTTTTCTATTCTTCTCATCTGAAGTTTGTTGGCTAAAAAAGGCCATGACTGTTTTTTGTGCTTCTCATTTTGTTTCCTTTTCATTATCTTTCATGGGGTCTTGGTTAAAGTTGAGCACTCCAAGGGCTTCATCACATTCTCGTTGACTAATGGTCCTGAATACCATGTCTCACAGGTATACCATGCTACCTTAGCTTGATTTTTTGTACAACGATGCAACAATCTTACTTACACGAGTTGGCATAACTTGCCCTGTAACACAGATATTAAAAACAAAAATGGTCACAGAGTAGCTATTCTGTGAAACAATTGTAGGTGTTAAACTAGGCTGCTGTCTTAATAGACTTAACTTTACTGCTTCAGATTCTAAGGATTGGTAAATATTAGATGTCTAAGTTGACTTGATATTAAGTTTGTTTCTTTGGCTGGAGTGAGGATCAATGATTATCATTTCCCAGATAATTTTCTGCCATGTTGACTTCGTTGACTAACTTTGGTTCATCTCCTAGATTGCTGATGCCGTGGCAATTGCCAGATATCTAGGGGCAAAACTTGTACTTCCTGATATCAGAGGAAGCAAAATTGGAGATTCAAGGTGAATTTTGGCTTAATTATTATGCTTCTTTATTTCTGCATTCTGTACCTTACTATTTCTTGTCATGATTTGAATTTTGATTGCAATTGCTTCAGGGATTTCGGAGAAATTTACGATGTGGAAAAGTTTGTTGAAAGCCTGAACGGTGTGGTAAAAGTAGTGAAGGAAAAACCTTCTGAAATTTCAAAGTTCGCTGTTATCAGGGTACCCAACATGGTTACTCAAGACTTCATTGCCGAAAACATTAAACCCTTATTTAAAGCAAAGGGTAACATCAGGCTTGCAACTTACTTTCCCTCAGTAAATATGAAAAAGAAGAAAGAAAAAAATGCATTGGATTCTGTTTCGTGCTTGGCCATGTTTGGGAGTCTAGAGTTGCAACCAGAGGTTCGTGAAGTTGTTGACTCTATGGTGGATAAGCTAAGAACTTTGAGTCGCAAGTCAGATGGTCAATTCATTGCTGTGGATTTGAGAATGGAAATTTTGGAGAAGACAAATTGTCAAGGTCTTAGTGGAGAGAAAAGTTGTTTCTATCCACAAGACATAGGTTCGTTTTTGAGAAATGTTGGCTTTAACACCGATACTACTATTTACGTGACGCAAAGGAAGTGGCACAAAAGTTTGGATGCTCTCAAGGAAATTTTCCCAAGAACATATACAAAGGTAAGTGACTTTTTCTTCAACTTACATTATCCATAGTATCTCACTGAGTGTTCTTACAAACAATTTGTAATGCCTCCATGCAAAGTGAGAATAGTTACAAACTGTTTTTAGTCTTTAGATGCAAAGGGACAGTGAAATTGCTTAATGTTAGCTTGTACTTAGTCATGCAGTTCATTGCCTCTCTTTATTGCTTATTTAAGTGGTTAACTCTTCTTCCTTATTCTGTATATTTGCAGGACAGTATAATTCCTGCAGAAAAGAAAGCAAAGTTTCTAACCTCAGAAAGTTTAGAACTTGAGAAAGCTATAGATTTCCACATTTGCTCGGAAAGTGATGTGTTTGTGCCATCCATCTCTGGTTTGTTTTATGCAAATGTTGCTGGAAAGAGAATTGCTTCAGGAAAGACCCAAATACTTGTTCCAACTGAGCGAGACACCTCTTCTCCAACCACAAATTTCATCTCATCCTACATTTCCAAGAAAGACCACTTTGTACATTCATGTTACTGTGAAGTAGGAGCCAGGTAAAAACCTGTCTCTTCATATAGCTAATGAGTCATTCATTGTGTTGCTTTTGGTTTGTCTCTTTATGCTAGTATCCGTCCTTACACTTCTCGTATCTGGATGAACAAAATTCCATATCCCGCTTTTGTGTACTGGAAGAGAGAAAGGAAAAGAAAAAGTGTAGAGAAAGATCTGTTGTTTGTTAAACTGTGTTGAATGTGTTATAAGTAAAGCTTATAGTCTCTGTTCACCTTGTCTAATGACTTCGGTACCAGTTTAAAGCTTAGTTTTCAGTTCACTGTAATGTCCTGTTAAATTTTTGTTTTTTTTATCTTATATTATCATTTTTGAGTCCGAGTGATATGTAAATCAATCAATTGGGCTTGAAACCCAGAATTCATAATATTATTTAGCTTGAAGGGTTGGTCGTCCTGCATTCTAGATTCCTCCAATCCTCCACTAAAATGATACTTGCAATCTGGTATGCATTTACAGTGCCGAAGCTGAACATAAGTGATGCTAATTCACTGATGACCAAGAATAATGTTGGTTTTGGTTTTGGATGTTAGCTGGTTAACTGACCCACCCGAGTGGGATGATCACCTAGGACACCAAAAACTCTAGACTCCCAAACAATCACCTGGGACTAGGACTGGTTAACTGTCCCACCCGATGCATCAAAAATCAGTAACCACGCCGGAAACAGGGATCTCTCCCGGTGATGATAATGCATCGTACAAAAAAAACCTGAAATGGTTTATGGTTCTGGGGTTTGACCACGATGACACAAGTACGATGCTATTACCCTCGACCCTTTCCCTCAAAGAAGACAATCAAGGAGTCGCTAAACTACATTGTGTGGGGAAAATGATTTGGCAGTGTATCCACATTAAAATTTAGAAGAAGCAGGTGGCGGATATCTGTAACTTTCACTAGCTTAACTTCAAGAGTACTCGCACAATAAAAGAAAGTAAAGCAGGTGGCGGATGCACTTAAAAAATTAAGAGACAAAAGACACATTCTGGCATTCTGCTACCATCTCAGTATCGGAAGTGAAGACGGTAGTTTTTGTGCTGTACGCTTGAGCCACATATGGCAATTCTTAAACCAATATTATTAGGTCTTCGTCTTCCTCTTCCATTAGAAACCCCAAAACATCAAATTAAATCATCAAAAAACCCCAATTCTTTGTGTCATCATAATACTAGAACTCATAGTATGATCATTTGCAACTCATTATCAGCTGATGATACTAGAACTCAGAAATTGGTTAAAGAATTTAACCCTGAAATTCCAATTGAAAAAGCCATAACACCACCTAGTTCTTGGTATACAGACTCTTTGTTTCTCTCTTTGGAATTTGATCGCGTCTTTTATCGTGGATGGCAAGCTGTAGGTACGTTCTCGCATTTAATCTGCAAACAAAATCTCATCCTAATCAAGAAATTTCTTCATTTTGTTTTCCTTAAAGCATAATCAAAAAATTTAGTTTGTTGAAAGTTAATTGTCAGTTGATTTGAATTCTGTATGGGTACTGCATTTTGCCTATAAATAGAAAGACCAGCAATCATCTTTAGGCCAATAATCAGTTAAATTTCAAACTATTTTATAGACAGTCTATGAATTGAGGTGCTTAATCATACCATGGTAATGATATGAACAATGGTTACTTTGTGTGGGTAGATAATTTTGTGTCAAATATCTCAAGCAGCTGATTTCATTTTCAGGTTATACTGAACAAATAAAAAGTCCTCGCGATTTTTTCACCGGAAGGTACTTCCAATCTTCTTGAAAAGAAATGTTGAGCTGGATATATAGATTTCATTGACACTGCCAATACAGTATGGTTTTTTTTATTACAAGTACATACAAAAAAGGCTAGTTATACCAACAAAAGAGAGAGCGTAAATGGACGGACAAATGCGTGTCGGTTTAGTCGGGAAGCTCATTTTTAACTTCTATTCATATCTATGTGCTCTGGATTATTAGGAAAAAACACCTAGTAGAGAAACCAAATCTAGGGGGAAGGCGACCGGTGGACGTCGGTCCTTTTTGTTGTTTTTTTGGTTCTATAGAAAGGTTAGTAATGCTGAAGTTGCTTATCAATTACATGCAAACTGCAGACTGGGAAGTGTACAGTTTGTGATATGTCGAGATACAGATGGTAAAATTCAAGCTTTTCACAATGTTTGTCGGCATCATGCTTCTCTTCTTGCATCTGGAAGTGGGCAAAAGTCTTGCTTCGTATGCCCTTATCACGTGAGTGCTGATATTGTTTCCTGCTTGGTCGAAACTTTCCGTTATTCTGTGTCTATGGCTTACCTTGATTCAGAAACTCATTAATAGAAATTAAAAATAAAAAACACTCGATATATTTCATGATAATCGGAGATTAATGTAGCTCAAAGATGCATGATATATATATATGGCTTCTTATGCCTTGTTTCATTGATCTTTAATCTTGTATTATGGCATCTTCATTATTGTTACTTTTGTAGGGCTGGACTTATGGGTTAGATGGTGCACTCCTCAAGGCTACAAGAATAACAGGAATACAAGACTTTAACTTTAACGTATGTGTAGTGCTGATTTTTATCGTCGTATCATTGATTTTATTTCCGTTCATCATTATTTTGGAAGGCCTTGACAATGATGTTTTATTCCCTCTCTTTCCCCTTCCTGACATGGAGAGTAGGAATTTGGGCTAAAAGCGATGCAAGTAGCTACTTGGGGTCCTTTCGTGCTTATCAACTTAAGTGAAAATATATTGCAGCCTCAGCTGATAGCTAATAAGACAGTTGGCAGTGAATGGCTTGGCAACTGTTCAGAGATATTTAGTGCAAATGGGATTGATTCATCGCTAAGTTATGTGGCTAGACGTGAATATACCATTGAATGCAACTGGAAGGTTTGTTTTTATTTTGCAGCTTCATTCGAGCCCATTTCTTTTTCTACGTATCTCTTAATGAAAACTTATTTGATTCTTATACGTGGCAGGTTTTCTGTGATAACTACCTAGATGGTGGTTATCATGTTCCATATGCGCATACAGGTCTTGCATCCGGCCTTAAGCTCGATGCCTACACCACGACAGTATGTTTAATTTCTTACCCTATTTTGTATATCGAACTATGTAGGAAAAACTATCATGGCAACATACATATATAATATTACATAATCACGTAATTTCATGACATACATGGAGTATCGTTTTTACGGGTGTGTGAATTTGGAGTACTTCAGATCTTCGATAAGGTCAGTATTCAAGCATGTGAAAGTAGTACATATCAGCAACAAGGGGGAGGAGATGATTTTGATAGACTTGGCTCGAAAGCTTTTTATGCTTTTGTGTACCCTAACTTTATGATCAATAGGTACTTACTCTGTCAGCCAAAACCTGTTTTCGTCTGGTTTTAAGATTTTCTCTTCCTGTGTTTGTTAATTATGGAATGATCTTTTCCAGTTTCTAATTTATTGGCAACTAATTTGAGAAATTATTATTCTCAGGTATGGTCCATGGATGGACACTAATTTAGTACTTCCATTAGGACCCAATAAATGTCAAGTAATATTCGATTATTTCCTTGAAGCGTCTCTTAAGGTATAAGATAATAACTTGCATTACCGTTACAGGAATGCCTTCACTTCATAATGTTGCCTATATCTAACTGTCTCGACTTTCTTATTATCTTGCAAATTCATTGGACATTGATCACCTGTGGTTCTGATTCTTAACGTGTTTTAGGATGACAAGGTTTTCGTCAGTCAAAGTCTAGAAGAAAGCGAAAGAGTTCAGGTAAGGCGAGGAGCTAGTTTCCTCATTCATAGATGGACCTAGTTATCTGTTCTCTTTTAAAATAATGCATAAGAGAGATTGTTAAGGGAGCCAGATTTTGCAGATGGAAGACATCACATTGTGTGAAGGAGTTCAAAAAGGACTTAAATCACCGGCGTATTCAAGTGGAAGGTATGCTCCTACTGTTGAGAAGGCGATGCATCATTTCCACTGTCAGCTGTACGAGGACCTCATGAGCAAATGATATTCATGAGATTGTACATGGAGTATAGTTTTAGGGGCTCTCTACATATAAGGACGTCTTTCATACTTTTTAAAGTGCATTTGTTAACATAGTGTGGTATTGTTGTGATCCAAATGAAGGAATGTATATATGCTAACTACCATGGAGCGATTCAGTTAATGATTGATAATGGTTGAAAGTTGTTATGATGTATATCTGACATGAAGGACATTTACAGAAAACCCCAAGGCAATAGGTGTAGCCTAGAAACTTAGAATCCAAAACTTCTCACAGCCCAGAGACTTGGATTCTGTAAGATATGCAACCATAAAACAGAAGAGTCTTTTGCGGTCTCACATCTCTTCAATGACGTCTAATGCTTTCAACTTGTTCAACTAAAACTTAGTACATATAATTTAGAACCGAGAAAAAATTAGCATGATTTTTTTTTTTTTTAAAGAAATGGTTCCTACATTTCTAGCTCAAGAGCTTCGGATGTGCATGCGTGCACGACCGAAAAAAATGTCAAAGCTAGACGCAGCCTCACTTCCACAGAATAGAGCGCCGACCAAGTGGCTGCTCGATTTAGGACAAACGGCTAGAAACAGAAGAACCTTAAATAGAACCATTTCTTGGTAATAATATTACTTGCCACCCATGAAAATCTCTATAATTGTAGAAACATTTTCACTAATACAGAACTAACTTGCCATTTACAAATTACAAACTAGCCGTTGTATAATATTACCATAATTTTGATTCACTCTCTTCATCCACAATGTTAACACAAATCTTTCTCAAATCCCATATCTCTTTATATTTGAGTACAAAATATAAGAAGATCATAAAAATAGAGAATAAAGAATTACTAAGATTTTATTACGTGCTGAAATATCTTGAGAAAATCTAGAAAAAAAGAAGATAATATGTCAAATTCAACAAGATGTGCCGCTTGCAAATCTTTAAGAAGAAGATGCGCTGAAGATTGTGTATTAGCTCCATATTTTCCTTCCACCAATCCTCAAAGATTTTCTTGTGTTCATAAAATCTTTGGTGCAAGTAATATTACTAAAATGTTACAGGTAAATATATTTTCTTTTTTCTTAGATATTATTTTGATATTTTAGATACTGATAATCATTTTAACTTATTATTATATTACTAATTTGATTTTTAAAATCACATTTGCAAAGGAAATTAGAGAGATTTTCCTAGTGAAGCTTTGATTCGGAGAATTTTTAATAAATAATTAAGTATATTCAGTTCCTTAATTCTGATTTAGTTTATTATTTATTTTTTTGTATAATTAACTCTATTTCCTCTTCACTTCTCATATTTCTGAATTTTTAAATTAATCAATAAATCAAAGTTTGAGAAATAGAATTTAATAAAAGAAAACGGGTTTTCTAATGAACCAACTAGACCTTAAACAGCTTCATTTGTAATATTGTTCGTCAACCTCCTTAAAAACAATGCACATTTAATGTCAGAATGATAATAGGATAATAGTTTTTTATCGATTTGTTTTATTGGTGGAAAATGAGACTTTTTATCAGAAAATTGATAAGAAATATTTATGTAATCATAATAGAAAAAAAATCTTAATAATTATATAATTTGATCATAATCTGTTTTGCAGAGGCTTCCAGTGAGTCAACGGTCAGAAGCAGCCGATTGTATGTCTCTGGAGGCCACATGGAGAGTACAAGACCCAGTTTATGGATGTGTGGGGATTATTTCACAGCTGCAGCAGCAAATACTCATGGTCCAAAGTGAACTAGCTAAAACACAAGGTGAAATTGCATTCCATAATGCTCAACAGCAGCAACAACAAACACAATTACTGCAAGAACCGGTAATAGGTGGAACTCAATCACTATTCCAATTTGGCCAACCATCATCGTCGTCCACAAATATCAATGTCAATCAAGAAGACATGATTAGCAACTTGGATCAACAACCATTTCTTGATTTTCTTAATCAATAGAGGCTACTTTTCCCTTCTAGTAGTATTTTCTTTGTATCCATTTTTGCGTACATTTTTGCGTACACTATTTTTTATTATTCGTTGGTTATGTTCTGCTTTCTTTTTCCTCTTTTTCTTTTGAAGAATTCTTTTATTTGCTTGTTGCCCATCATTATTTTTGTAAAATAACCATAGTCGACTCAAATCTTGCCATTTATAGTTTCTTTATACAAACAAAGAAAGTTGGACTCTTGTTTAAGGCCCTCGTGTACTTGTTAAATACTCTTGTGGTCAATAAGGAAGACAAAGGTCAATAACCGGTACGTTAAATGAATCACATGGTTTTAAAATTGGAAAACTGTAATTAAAATTGAAACCTGGTGAAAAACACAATTTGTGAACCAATCCAGCTTAATAATTGGCAAATACTGAACTTGTTAAGCCAGCGTTGAGTTGAGTTTTGGAATTGGTTAGAGAGACCCAACTCATAGAAAGGCTACCAAATCGTCATTGGCTCATGGTGCAGTCGAGGTTGCTACAAGGATATCACCACATTCCATGGGTCCCATTGCTAACTACTGAATCACGCGTCATGGCTGATTTGGTTTAACCTTTGTCTAGACCATATCAACACTCCACACCTTTGCCTATTAATCCACCAGCATTACAATTCATGTAAATTGTCGTTTGAGGCATCTGCAGAAGTTTCAGCTGGTATCCGAGACACCAGAAACTACTATTAGAGAGCTGAACTCCCTACAGAAATACCAGCGAACTCACGAAAACCGTTTCACCAGACCCGTTTCACCAGACGGCAAACATCAAACCAAAACATGTCATACCAAATACCATCATTAACATAATCACATCTAAATTTATAGGAATACGTTTTATAAACACTTATATTTTCAGCACTTGCAAAACAAATAACGACAACAAATTCAGGAAAAACTTGACATTCTCTTATAACCACTCAACGCAAAAGAAGATATTTAGTATGTAATATAAACATCAAAGAATCTATCCAGGAAGATACTTGTTCTCTGTTATAAACAATACTCAGTCAGTGTTAAATAGTGCCGCCGCCAATGTTCAAAGTTGCAGTACGTGGTGGGTGGTCAAAAGACTAAGACTACACATCAAATCCCGTGAACATAATCCTATACATCTATCACTAATAAAGCACGCTTAGAGAACCCCAAACCCCCTTAAAAAAATAACGTGAGAACGTAAAGTTAGAATATCTCAAACACACACTTGAGTTCCACATATTTCAGTTTTAGAACTAAAACCACTATACATATAACTGGCATTAGTAACTACCATACTGGATACAGCTTTACAGATCAATAGTGGATCCAGAATGGTTAAGTTTGTTTATGTGAACAGGTTAGTTCCAGTTCTACTTCTTACGGCACTAGAGTATGTAAATGGTTCAAGTCCCTGGATTAAAATGTAATTTGGATAACAATTAAAGGCAACTTACATTCAGGATTTGCAACATAAACATTTGCGGAACAGTCTTGTGAAGTATTGGCTTAGGGGAGTTTCGGGGACTGGTATGAACTTCCCAACGATTGCTAAAGGCCAACTGTACAAAAAAAGCAAGACAAAGATGAGTTTTGATTAGTCATAAAGATAAATCAGGAAACATAAATACAAGGGAAAATAAGAAAGTGGAAATCAGCAAGCCTAGACAAGTTTCAAACTGACCTGATAACACCAATACCAACAGAAATCAGCCATAATTGCCAAGTTAGACGTACGGTGTCGGTGAATTTTCCCAGGAAGAATATAATAAGGATCTAGAAAGGAGAACAGAGAACAATATTATGAAAAAAAATCTAAGAGGAACACAACTGAAATCTGATAATAATCTAATAAACGTAACTCACCTGAAGTACGAGAGTTATTGCAATGATGCCCATAAAGAGGCGATTTTTGGTGATTCCTCCAAAGACGTTAAACTCATCAGGCTTTCGTGCATTGAACTCATTGAATAACTACAAATCAAATTTTATTATTAGGTTTCCAAATAGATCGCAGATTTTTCCGTTTTTGTGTAATTAATGAGAGTATTGGTGAATTTACCTGGGCCAGGACAAACGCATTGAAGATCAAAGTGTTTTTCACCTTGAGATCATGCTCATTCTTCGTCAGATGCAGAATGCTCTCACCCTTATAGTAAAGGACGAGAAGCACAGTCACTTGATACATAGCCTGCAATTTCCCAACAAAAGCTAGTTGAAAACATTTTATGGCAAACAGAAGAGAAATTTTACCTTTTTAATTAATTTTTGAAGGCATTTAGAATATAAATGAGTCCTCTGCCATTGAACGTACCTGTACGAGTAAGTTCCTCCACATGATATTTGTAATGAGCGGTTCCCTAAAGAAATAACCCAGATATCATATATTATAATCTATTATAACATGTTTGCGTTCACTGTAAATATACATCATAACTGAATTGAATGAAGGATAAGAAAAACCAAGCACCAAGTGTAAACATTCCAAAAACTTAATTTTGTCAGACCATTTAAGGAAAACTTCCCAAAAATCAATCAAAGGAAAATCTGGGAATCAGTAGATTTAGAGGGTCACAAGTTCAGCCTTAAACGATCACAATCACTAAGTAAGCAATAGTTGGACTGGGGGGTTGAGCAATTTTATAACATCTTTCAGTGTCATTATGAGCATATAACACCACAACAATAGAATTTTCTGGTGTTTATCACTCGGATTACAAGTGGCAGAAGATTATCACACTCACATGCTGGGGTCAGGAATACTGAGCTTTCCATTAATAAAAATAAGTTACCCAAACAAATTGTTGCAGATGCAACCACCATATTTGAATGAGACTAAGACAGGAAAAAGTGTTTCAACTGATGCAATTAATCATCATCTCTATAAGCAAAATGTTCTGAGTCATGTCTGAGAATACTAACTTTCGACCAACCGGAGTTCTGTCCATCAGATGATCAGTTGGTGGTTCAGTGGCCAATGCAAGTGCTCCAAGGGTGTCCATGATCAGATTAACCCAGAGAAGCTGTCAAAGGGGGATCGCAATTTTAGAATAAGACAAACAAAATTTCAACTTTCACTTTGAAGAAGCATTTAACTAACCTGGACGGCATTCAAAGGAACTTCCCCAGAGGAAACTGCAGCCACAACATTGATAATAAGAGCAGCAACATTAACTGTGAGCTGGAACTGAATGAACTTCTGAATATTAGCATACACAGACCTTCCCCAGCGCACAACCTACATAAATCAAGGGAAAAAAAGGGTAATTAGAATCAAACCGTGAAAAGGAAGCAGTCTTATAAACCATGTGACCTAACTCACACACAAGTTATTTTAGGAGGAAAAAATCGCAAATGCGAGGTGCAAGGCGAACAGAGGCAGCCTAGCTAGGATAGTCAAACAAAGATCATCCATTTAAATAGTCATTCGTAGCTTAAAACTAAAACTACAGATAAATAACTGATTTGTACACTTGCTATCTAAACTAAAACTATTAAGCAGTGTGGTTAACATCACATACTGATCGCTAGTAAATTCCGCAATATCAGACACTTCATTGTGGACAAACAACTTTCACAACAAACCTTAACGACAGAAGCAAAATTGTCATCCAATATAATGATGTCTGAGCTCTCCTTAGCCACTTCAGTTCCTTGAATCCCCATGGAAAGACCTATATCAGCCTGGAAGCAAAAGATGACAGATTTATAACACATACCATCAAAGATTCCACCTAGAAAAAATAGTGACTGTAGTTAAATGTAGAATCTATCTATCAGAGACCTACAATTGCAAATTACAAACACTAAGAGTCTAGAAGTCACTGAGGTCCATTTATTTACATGGATTCCTTCACCCATAATGCTTCATATGTAATCTTTAATTGATTTTTATTTGTGATAAGATTCTCTAAAAAATAAACATAATTTATTTTCATGGTAGATATATCTTCTAAGAGAACAGTTACATATTGTCCCAGCACCATCTACATGCGCATGGAGAAGGCCTACAAGGTAATGTCAAGAATCAACCGGGTCTAATGGAAATGGCAACAAACTTCGTACCTCTTTCAGTGCAGGAGCATCATTGGTACCATCACCAGTCACCGCAACAACATGACCTCTTTTCTTCAGTGCTTTAACAAGCAATAGCTTGTCATTCGGAGAAGACCTTCCCATTACCTGTATGCCAAACGCCACTACAGATTAGTCTCTGGTAATAAAAATACATCATATTATGCGTGTTAGATATCTTAGCAGTTTAGATCGTACCGAAATTTTTCCAGCAACTTCTTCTCTTTCAGATTCAGACAACTCACGAAATCTCTTCCCTTCGATGAGAGTCGGCTCCGTAGCATCCGCATCAGAAGCAAGAATTCCACACTCCAGAGCTATTGCTTTTGCAGTTTGAAGGTTGTCTCCAGTTACCATGCGTACCTATTGCCAGAAATAATAAATATTTCCATTTCATGTTAGACAATCTGAAGGACAGATACAAACGTGTAACAATCCTAGAAAAGATAAAAAAATGTTCCGCAACTGCCAAAACATCAGAAGTGACAAGGTGACAGGAATATGCACGTCGATAAGTAAATTGAGATATCACCTTAACACCAGCCTTGGTGCACAGTTCGACAGCTTCTCTAACTCCTGGTCGACAAGGATCCTAGGAAAAAAAAACACGCTTATTAGAAAAAGGAATCCCAAAAGAAAATAAGAGAACAAGGAATCGCCAAGGAACTGATTATCAAGAAGTTACAATACTACTTAGGAGAAGAAACATTCGAGTGGAAAGACAAGGAAGAGGAGAGAGAGTAAGTGATTCATCATGTTAAACTAGAAAGAAGTTTAAGAGGGTAGTCTTTTTAAGAGGTCAAATGAAAAATCTACCAGAACTATCAGCTGCCTGCTCACAACTATAATTTGTATACAGTAGTAGTACCAATAAGGCAATAACAATAAGACCGAGACACAACCTCGGAAATGCCAGCACAAAATATACCAAGGTCTAAGGTTTTTTGAGTAATACTCCCCATTCTGCTGATCAACCAATGATTATTTCCAAAAAGGATTATTTCCAACCCACTCAGCAATTTTAAAGGAAAAACAGAAACTAGTGATAACCTTCATAGATGGTAAGTACCTTTAATCCGATGATGGCCAACAAAACTAGTTCATCTTCGGGGATGACCCACTCTGCCAGACTATCTTCATCTTTTGGAACCTTCTCTATCTCATATGTTCTGTAGGCAAGAGCAACACAACGCAAACTATTTACAGCCATTTCTGAAATAGCGTCCTTGAAATACTTCGCCTATAAGAGAGGAAACACAGCAGTTAGTAGATTTCTTTACAGAAAAATTAACTCAAATCAACTGCGTTTCTTTCTCTATATTCATCAAAAGTCAACAATCTAATTATCAGCATTTCATATTTTTAGGTATCTTTCCACAAGATTCTGGAAAACCTTCATTAGGAGTTCCCAAACAGAAACAAAATGTCAATAGAAACAAAGTATTTAGCAATAAAATGGCAAGTGGAACTTACCATGCTCTCATCCATTTTTTTGCAGGAGCCATCCGCATCAAGGTATTCTGTGCATGAGTTTAGGACTATCTCAGCAGCACCTTTCCAATGAATATGAACTTGAGAGTCGGGCTGCAAATATAAGATCATGCACATCGTTTCATTAAGTTGAAAATTTTACATTTAGCAAAAACCTGTCGGCCAATACAGAGAAAACTATTATATGATGCAAATCGAGAAACATCTTTGAAAATCAATGACACATTCCCAAGAGAAAGAACCTGAAATGTCTAGGAAACTATGTGATAATAGAACTTGGTCACACCAAAGTTAACAAATAATGACCTACAAGTTCAGAATATTCAACTTTAAACAGTGTTGTTGAATATGTGTACTAAGTTGAGGTAGTGCAAATGTGAAATTTCACAATTTAGACGCATATTCAATTCTTCTTTAAACTGATTGAAATATGAAATTAAAAAACGGCAAGCGCACTTATTATTTGGCAGTTTTTTCTAAATCAAAATATCCATAATGAAATTATCAACGGCAACACATTGGCCTGCTGAAATATTCAGGTACTGCTTTACAGCAGCTGATAAATAGCCTTCAGCATCAGTACAACTCGAAAAGTTTGATACTGGTCAATGGGACAATAGAAAAAACATGAATACTACAATAAAGAACATGAAGGAGCATTTGTATCAACTGTGTTACAAAGTTTAGAAGGACAGACACATCAAAGAGATGTGAAAGATTAATTTCCCTTGTCAACAGTAAACTTAAAAGTTCCGAAAATACCTACAAGTAAGTACCACAGTGATTTTAAATGTTAATGGTAAGGACAACTGTGACAAATACTTAAGAACACTGCCAAAGAGACCAATCATTCAGATCTAAACATGAATAAATCTTAACTCCTAGATGAGAATGATATGTAACCAGATAGAATTACCAGTTGTATAGCAACGCCTCCTCGTTTCTTCTCCGAGTTAAAAGGAAAAACATGGAGAAGTTTGCATTGCGACATTAGTTCTTCAAACTTCATCCCAAGCTGACAGAAAAAGAAGGACAGATGACTTCACAAGAGGATAAGCATCAGAATGTACCCACTGCGGAAAAGGTAGTAGGGAAGTACCTTGACACCCCATGAAAGTATCGCCTTCTCTGTAGGAGACCCAGAAATCTCAACTTCACCACCCTGACAAAAAGCAACAAGACAAGTGTTCATAAGAGATCTTCACTGTTATTCATTAAGTACTTGACAGTTTCTGCTAGATTAGTGACTAAGAGAGAATACATATTAAACTAACTACATTAGATTACTAACAAAGAGAGGATACATATGCAAATAACTGCTTCTGTCAGATTTTTATTTACAATTAATAGTATTCTATGCAGAGTATGAACACCGTGTAAACATATAAAAAATTACCAGCAAGTTTTAAACAACAATAAAAACAATTTTAAGAATTTTAAGAATTTTGACTAGCTAATAAAAACCGACAACCTTTCAATTTATTAAACTAAGTGGAGTTACCTCAGAGGTAAACACACTTCCTGTGCTGTTCAGTGCAACGCCTTCCTTAATCAGAGAATGGGCAGTGGCAGATAACAGAGAGCTGTTGTCAGGAGAATCAGTCTTCTTTCCTCCAACATAAGCCTCGGTCACAGTCATCTGTAGATGCAGGAATATTCAGTTACGACCCAACTGCTAACCAAAAGCAAGCAAATAAAACCTCACGCAAAGAAATTAAATCAATCATTAGTCGAATAGATCACCTTATTCAGGGTCAATGTGCCAGTCTTATCACTGCAAATAGTTGTTGCAGAGCCCATAGTTTCACAGGCAGAAAGCCTACGAACCTGTACCTCAATGGTTAGTTGAACTGCTTGAGATAAGTTAGCCCAAATTATGATGGCTATTAAAAACCAATTTGTATAATAAATATACCAGAGCCTTGTCAACCATCATCTTCCGCATTGAATAAGCAAGGCTGTATCAGAGTCAGAAAGCAAGGTCAGAATTAGCCAAATCAGTTGCCAATACTGTTTAATAACAACTAGAAACGGAAACAAGGGTTTCATTCTTTCTAGAAAAAACAGTAACAAGATCTCATGTAGCAGTAGCAAGACACTATATTTACTTTATATGCCATGTCAACGAGATCACAGATAAGTTCACCAAAGACTTACGTCAAGGTAACGGCAAGAGGAAGCCCTTCAGGGACTGCAACAACCACAATGGTGACCTAAAAACAGTTGGAGATTTTTAGTTATCCGATTAAGAAACTTCACAAACTAAAACACAGAAGAAAAAAGGTGCACACACACCGCCACAGTGATGATTTTAATAACTCCATCCACTGCTTGACTGACACTTGTTTTCCCTTTGATGTATGGATTTAATCTAGAATGGCCAGTGAAATATCTACAAGAGTTCATAATTACAAGTGAGACATCCTGACAGAACAATATAGAGAACAGAATTCAACTGATAAGAGCTCTGAATTACCTGACCAAAAGAACAAGCAACACAAAAAGAGCGACCACGAGCCCAACTATACCAACAAAAGTAGCAACACCATTCAGGCGTACCTGTAATAGGTCATCCAAAGATATTTAATCATGTAACACAATGCTGTTCATACTTTACATTTACTGGTAGACAAGAATGAAACATCCCTTAGAAAACAAACCTGCAACGGAGTCTCTTCACCATTGTCCTCTGATATACTGGCCATCAGCAATCCCCATTCAGTGTTTATCCCAACACCAGTTACCTGAAAAACATACATTCATCTAGGGAATCAATTTGCAGCCAGTAGCTAAGGATTATAACGTGCCTACTTCAATTCACCAGCTAAAAATTGATTTCCTATTCTCAGCAGTACATGAGATAACTCTTGATATATGGTGATGAAAAAGAAAATGCAACTAAATTACCAATCTATTTTGAGCCGAAAAAACAGGAATCAATTACTCATAAATACAATAACTAATTCCATTTGACATAGAAAATGCAAATGTCTTACCAGCATAGTGCCATAACCATCAGCAATTTTGCAACCAGACATCATAAACGGACGCTTACGATCTTTATGAACCTGTACATAACATCAAGGTTATTATGAACGCCTGAGTCTATAACAAATATAACTCTTTAAAGTAAAGGAAGCAGCTTACAATCTTGCTCTCCCCAGTCATGCTAGATTCATCAACAGCAAGAGAGTGACCAGAAATTAGAACGCCATCCGCAGGGACCTGAAAAACCAAGTTAAAGCAGGAAAGCGAATCAGCACAGCAACAACATATGCACAACACAACCACATTAACTAACGTTGAATCACCTGATCACCAATCTTTAGAGGTACAACATCACCAACAACGAGGTCAAATATCGAAACCTCGATTCTTTTACCACCTCTAACGACCTGATACGAGTATGCAAATCCAAGTTATTGTACACAAAAGATAAACCAAGAATGTCAAACACGTTATGTAGTAGAAAACTAACCTCCATATGTATATTCCGTTTTTCATCATTTAAGCTTTGAAACTGAAGGGATTGTCGGTAATCACTGACAGCTAAAGAACAAATAGAAAATAGTAGTATCATTACAATTGAAAATCAGCGAGAACATAACTGAAACCCTAATGCTCTAGGAATTCAGAAAGTAGACATAAAACCCAAGATTATAGTGTTAACTTATTGGTTACAGAAAATAAATCTCAGTACCTGTAACAACTATAACTAGCATAACTGCAAACGCAATACTTCCCCCATCATACCACCCTTCTTTGGGACCCTAGAAATGTAAAATTAAATAGGTAAGAACATGAGGTTCTTTAACAAAGTTGAGAACCAGAAATTGCAAAAATATCATTACCATTATAAAAGAGAATTCATTCCCCGCAATTACATTTGTATTGACATATAGATTAACTGAACTCCATATAACAGAACTCTAGAGGGCGTATTTGACAAAAGTTTTTATGTTAACAAGCAACATGGCTCGACATTATGAACAAGCCAAACCTTCTTTTTCTACTAGTCTAAGCTGTTCCTTAGAAATGTTTGTGATCCATAGTTTTTATCAAGGATAGAAAACTGGGGAACATGCTGTTCGTAAATAAAGTTTAAATAGGTAAAAAGAAGATGTTCCTTAACATGATTAGGAAACAGAAATTGCAAAAATATCATTCACATGCATTTAAATCGACATGAAGATGATTTATGCATAACAGAACTGTGGAGGGCGTATTTGAACAACTATAAAATGTTGTTAGTAAACAACGAGCAACATGACTCGCCATTATGAACACGCCAAATTTCATTTTTCTACTAGTCTAAGATGTTCCTTGGGAATGTTTGAGATCCCTAGTATCAAGGACAGAAGACTGCAAAAATCAAAAGAAGCAAGACAGTCTGCTCAGGAATCTGGCAAGGATAGTTTGATGAACTTTTAACCAGCATGAATGCCGAACAAATGAAAAGGTGAAAGCGCGTAAATATCAAAGGTCAGCAACCTAAAATATTAATGTGTAATGCTTGTACTTGTTCTAAAGCGTCTAATTGACCAAATAAGAACGGGTAGCAGAAAGGCTTAACAATTTATGACTCAAGCCAGCTGATTTTCTAACATCCTAGTTAGATGTTTACTTAAACTTTCTAATTGAGGCAAACACAACTAGACCAAAATTCTGAAATATAACAAACTCCACTATATATTGAGCATATTATGATATGATCTATACTAGATTTAAACTCACCTCTGACTTTATCCCCAAACCCAAAGATGCTGCTGCAGCTACGATCAAGATGATAAGGGTTAGGTCTTGCCAAGCTTCCCAAAGGAACATCTGCAAGGGCCAAAATGAACCAAAAGAACCAAGCTTAATAACCGTACTCAAAAACAAAGAACAGGGGGATAACAGCCCTACATTGGAGAATATACAGAAAATTAACATTACCAAAAAGGTGCGAGGTTTTTTTCGAGGGTAAGTGTTAGACCCAAATATGTTCTTCCGATGGAGAATATCATCTTCATCTCCAGTGATACCCTTATCGGCGTCTGTTTTTAACATTTTTGATAGCCCATTAACCTGATATAAGAGCATGATTATAAGTAAAGAAATAATTAAACAAAAAAAAAATTATAGCAAAAGAGAATAAAATAGACGTTGACAGACTTACACCACCATGTTCTTCTAAGGCACCAAAGTTATTATTGCTAGTCATATCAGTAAGCTGATCTGATCCAATGCCAAAATCGCCGTGGGGAATTGCAGGTTCAACAGGCTTTGGCGCTAGTAGAAGGTAGTTGAAATTAAGCAAATAAATTAAAATTATGTGAGACCAGCATTACTTAAGCAGCCTTTTGTAGGTATATTTACACAGATGCTGCAAAACTCTAATCATCAAATATGGGGTAACTGAGAATCAAACAAACTAAAAAAGAGTACCATTGACTTTAAGCGCGGCCTCTTTGAAAAGAATTGCAGCCTAAAAGAGCAAAAATGGAGGATTAAAATAATGCTGAAGAAATGATAAGCGAACAGCAGAAGAGAATATCATGAAAGAATAGAATGCCATACCCGTATGACTTGGGCATGTGCTCTGATCTTTCTAATGACTTTTTCTTTTTCTTCATCCTTTTTCAAGTCCAATGTGTATCGGAACCGACGGTAAGCATTTAAGACAAGTGCAGCTTTCTACAAGATACAAATCCAGATACATAAACACTTGCATGATAAACACATTCCAATTTTTTGCACATAAAGTGTACGAGGAAAAGTTTAAAGCATGATTTGAAGTAAAACAAGTCAACACAAGAATGTTGGCACAGGGATACATGTCGTATCATCATATATTCAATTAGTGACTTGCAGCTTTAGTAATTCTTACTGGACACCTAAAATAGGTTTCTGAGTACCTAAAAAATTAACTTCAGAAAGTACTAGTGTGTCAGCTACTATCAGAATATCCATACAGTTTTAGGTACAGTGAGACTACGTCAAAATCTCTGCAGTCTTAAACTCAATGTTCTGCTAAACGACATCAAAGGAAACGAAAATAACATGTCCTCTTTCCATAGAAAAGTATATCTATCTTCAAAGAACCCTAGATTCTGTCATAATACCTTCTTTACATACAACACAACTAGCTTACAATGTCCATTCCATCATACAACACCAACTTAGCAGATAATAGATGACAAACCAAACAGTTTCATCAGAGAAACACATCCAGAACCAAACACCTAAAATGATGGTTCTCCATATTCTTTTATAATCAGCCAACCACAGTTTCCATAACTCTTTTTAGTTTTCATATCTCTTTAAACACGTATTCAACAAAAAAAAGTAAGCCAACATTGTCAATAATCTGTTAAGAAAAACCCTAGAAACACAATAAAATCAGCTTAACCTCGTTATTATACCTCCATAAACCTAACCTAGTACAAAAATCAAAAAAAAATATATATAAAAAAATCACAAAAGTAAAAGAAGAAGAAAGAAACTCAAGCAAAAATGTAGAAAAAACATACTCTCCATCTTCTGAGCCGATCGATAGAAGCATGTTTAGTAGTATGCATATCAAACGGACCACAAGAACCTTCATCATCATGAACAGCTTCACAGTTTTTCTCGTGATTATTACCATTCTCTTCATCAAATTGCCTTCTGTAAGGAGAGCCGGGAGGATTACTCATGATTTTCTTGTTTCTACAGTTACGCTGGAGAGATGATACCAACAACTATTAAATCTGTAACCAAGAAATCAATTAAAAACAGTTTTGAACTGTAAGAAACTCTATAAAAAGCAAAAAAATGATAGCGGTTTCGAAATGGAAACAAACTAATTGAAAATCTAGGGTTTCGCGACTATACCTGAAATTCTTAAACTGAAAATCGGTTATCCAATTTGCTAGATTATTCCTCTATCTCACTCTCTCTCCTGAAACTCTGTTTCTCTCTTCGGAAAATAATTCGTCTGTTGTGACAGAAGAGAAACAATGAGAAGTTTCCTGGAAATTGTTCCTTTAAAACGAAAACAGCAAAACCAACTTTAGATACAATTCTGGATAGAAATGAAAATGAAGAGATTAATTTGGGAAGAGGTTCAAAAAGTACAAAAAAAAAAAAAAAAAAAAAAACAAGAAGTGAAAATTGTAGATACCCGTTCTACCCCTGTGGTTAAAATTTATACTATTTACAACGTGGTCCTACGGTAAAATAAATATAAAAATATCTTTTTGGTTCAGTAACTGGTACAGCACTACAGCGCTTCGTTTCCACGTTAGACTGTGCATGCTGTGACGCGTGTCTTAATGCTTTTTTGAAACGGCTCTGTTTTCATGGTGGTCATCGCACAGCTCTGCAAAAGCTTAAAATCACAAGTTCAAAACCGTCCAAGTGAGAGGTTTTCAAATTTGCAATTATTTAATTTGTATCTATTCGTAACTAGAGACAAAACTAAAATGGTGCGTTGGACTGAGGACTCTGTGCTGCGTGTTGTCTGAGCGGAGTAAGTGATAATTGCCACGACCAAACAAAATTTGGCAAGCAATCTGGATTTGGCTAGAAAATGGTGTTTTTGTATGCTAATAAAATAAGTATGGCTTTGCCCGTGACGTATAACGTAGGTATTGCGGACTAACCTGTTGTAGTGTATGCAGTCTCCCTAGTGAAGTGAAATGGTGCTTCCACGCTTGGTTTCCTTTACTACTCGTAATCTGATGTAGGTAAAATGTTTATATAGGAGTCGGAAAAGACTACAGGGTTGGGTCACCATCAAATCTGTAATGTCCCACCACATGCAAAGCGCAATTGCAAGGTAATTTCGTGAAACCTGCTACCAAACGGACCTAGTACTTTGATTTAGCAGACACACGCCACATGTCACGTGAGGGTACACTGTTTCTTATTTATTAAGAAAGAACTGCAGATGAGTGTCAGATAACCAAAGACCAAAGAGGAAAAAAGACTAAATTTGGGTTTAGTCCGTTGAGTGACGCAGATGGGAGGAAGACTAAATTTTGGTGGAGCGTAAACTATACCAACTTTGGTGTGGGGCGTGAAGTATACGTCCACTTTGATGTGGGGCGGAGGGTATCGCCGTTCGCTGAAAACGAAAAAAAAAAAAAAAAAAAAATCAAAACAATGGGCGTTGGTATAATCCACACCCCATATAACAATTCTAAACTTTTGAGAGGGGCGGAGGTATAAACCTCGCCCCACAATAAATTAAAAAGAAAAATATATATATATATGGGGTGGGTATAAACTACGCCTGCTGTGGGGCGTAGACTTTACGTCCGCCTCGACTAAAAATTGGCTTTGGTCTTGGTCGCCGACCAAACATAATCGCCCACTGTTGATTTAGTCTGGGATTTGATCGATGGTCCGTCCCGCTACGCCTGGTTCAGAGACCAAATAAATGAGTTTAGTCGCCCACTGCAGTTGCTCTAAGGGTCTTCAACCTGCTAAGTGCTTGTCACGTCAAAATTTAACAACCTTGGTAAAGGGGCGGTAGAAATCGGTAGAGGGGCGGCAACCTAATAAGACAAAAAAGGTCATTAGAAGTAAATTCAAGTGCCCCTTATCAATAAAACCCTGGAAATGACTAATTAACCCTTATTGTTAATAATTAAGTTTAGTAATGATAATCAAGATTAGTGTAGATAATCAAGATTAATTTTGATAATTAATTTTCACTTATTATAGAATCAAAAATCGATGTTCGAGTTATAAGAAAAAAAAAAATTGAGGAGAAGAAAAAAACTTTTGTGATATTTGTGAAACCCTAGATTTTGATTCACTCAACCAAAATGAGTGATTCAAGTGGCAAATTAGAGGTGGGTGATCAAAATTAGTTCCCATTAGCTTTTTGTTGATCAAAATTATCTAAAGTATGTAAAAAGATCAAATTTTTAAAATTTTCTCAAGAACATACGGTTGGAAATAAGCTAGTTACCAACCGTAATCGGTTCAATTTGGGGAAAAACCCAATCGTAATACCGATTACGGTTCTTTAGAAAATCTTGGATACGAAACGTAACTAATTATGGTTCATAAAAAAGAATCGAAACCAACCGTAACTAAACTACGGTTGGTAAGTCAACTATAGTTTCGAACCGTACATCATCACTTCAAAAATTCTTAACATTAAAGGATGATATACGGTTGGTAACTTTCATTAAGTTTAATCAGAACCCAAGTTACGGTTGGTAATTAAGTTAACTTCGTTACTAGCTGGTAAACTAAAATAGTTACCAACCAGAATCAACATATTCTCAAAACTAAGAACATACGGTTGGTAATTGAACTATTACCAACCGTATGTTCTTCAAAATCTCCGATTAGGTTCGTAATTGAGTTGTTACCAACCGTAACTCGCATAAACCCAGAAATTTCAATTTCAATTTTCATACAAAACCCTAATTTTTGATACAAAATTAACTTAAATCCAACACGATAAACAAAACCCTAACTGGATTTTTCCAAACATTTTTCAAACCGCCGATTAATCGAAGACGATGAAATTTTCGGCTTTAATGGAGGTTAGGATTGATGGAGGAGAAGAGAAGATGAAGAAGAAGATGAAAAAAAAACTAATTTGATTTTTCTGATTCATTAAGTTTAAAAAAAATTGATTTGATTATGGTTAATTTAAAGTGAAAAGGATAATCTAGTCAATCTACACTCTATAGGACACCCCCTAACCAATAAGAGGGACATTGCTATCACACTTGCCGCCCCTCTACCAATTCATGCCGCCCCTTTACCAAGCTTGAAATTTAAAGCTCTTACTAGTAGTTCAGTAATATCAAGTCAAGTACGTACTAGTAGATAAAATTTAAAAAAAAAAAAAAAAATCCTGTACTTACGAGGTTGTCTAGTGTCTACTACCCCACCACATTAACCCGAAGTCAAGCTGGTTTGACCGACAGTCGAAATAATTCTTCCTTTCCCAGATGGTAGAAGATTAGTTGGAATATTTTTATGAATTTAGCCTTTTTTTTCAGAATAACTTCAGCTGTTAAATCTAACTTTTTCCAGAATAAGAAAAGGTTCAACAACTGCTCAAATGTTTCAAGATTTGATCGGCTAACTAATGAAACTATAGCTCATTTTCCTGCCAAGTACATACATTGCCTTTTCATCTGTCACGTTGACTCATACATACACTTTAGAAAGCACTGGAGTTGTACCGACAACAGGCTTAACTTGTTAATGCAGCATTTGTTAGTTTTGGGTTTTGTTTAAGCAACACAAACTCTGCTTTACATGTAATGGGAAGTGACCATGTTCTCAAAATCTTAATCTTAATCTTAATGGAATTCTATCACTTTTGATGAGGTGTAGAAAGCAGAAAGCACATCCGGCATCAAATCTTTGGGTTCTTATCAAGCCAAAGCAAAGCATATAATGTCTTCTTTATCTTGTTTTTTTTAAGAATACTTTGAAAACTTTCTTAAAGATTTATATGCCTTACGGAGCTTTGAAATTCAGATTAGTGATTTCTTAGGTTGGCTGTGTTGCTGGTTGGATTCGTTTATCTTAAAATATTTTCTCAACGCGCTATTTTTCTTTTTCTTTTTTAAGTCTCGTTGTCATCGTACACCAATAAAATCGGAAAATGGGTCGTATGTCCAAAATTCATAAAGTGCGGGAGCAATGGACTTGTAAAATATAGGTCTTGGTAAAAACCGACTTTTTTCTTTTTTGTGATTGAAGTCTCGTTGTCCTCGTACGCAAATAAAACAGGGAGATGACCTGTTTGGGCGGAATAGCCAAATTTGGCTATTAGAACAGTATTTTTAGAGTCTAGGATATTAAAACATTGTCAATAATTTGCTTGTCTTTTAGACCCATGAATTTGAATTCAAGGGTCATTCAACCAAAAAACTGCAATAAAACAGGGAGACGACCTGTTTACATTGTTAAAAGACTTGAAATGACTCTATCCCATGATGCTAACGAAAGAAAACACAATGATCGAGCTGAGCACTTGAAGGCTACGTCATCCCGGAAAATGCACCTAGTTCTATGGTACATGCATGATACACAAGCTAACAATCTAAACCGTTAACAAAAGAAAAAGAAAAAGAAATCACAATAAGTTCCATGAAACAAACGAGACTTTAAAGTAAAACGTGGGTTCATAAAACTCAAAACCACCTCAACGACTAGCCTCAACGACCTCAACGACTAGCACGACTTTAGACTTACACAAATATGTATTGATAATAAATATTTTTGACTTGTGGTTTTTGTACTCCCATAGTGTGAGGCTGTGAGCCACTATATTAATACTCCATGCAAATTTCGACGAACCGTTTTTTTGGGGACTACTCAAAAATGGAGGAGACTACTTTGTGATAGGAATATCTACCCTATACTTATAAGGGTGTCCTAAAGTGTGGAAATGATTAACCTACCCTTAACCTAATTAAAATTAAAACTAATCTAATAAATATATATATAACCTAATCTAAATCATTAACAAAACAAAATCAAAATTATAACAAATCCATTACTTTTAATTTTTCACAAATTCGTTACTATTAGAGGGTTCATTTCCTTCTCTTCTTTCCGCTTCATCGTCTCGATTAAAAAAAAAAATCCACAAACCCATTACTTGGTTGAAAAAATGAGTAGTAATCATCAAAATGAGTTGAAAATGTAAATTGCAGAGAGAAGTTCGGCTAGGAATTATGTGAAACAGTTTGTCGAACTAGCCGAACTCAGCTTTAATGGAGTTTTTCTTTCAGAGAAAAGTTCGGTTACCTCGCAAAAAATTCCCAACCGAACTTTTAGTTCGGTTACGTGCAACTTTTTTTTTTCCTTTTTTTCCTAGCCGAACTTTTAGTTCGGCAATTTTTTTCTCCTAACCGAACTTTTCTCTGAAAACCTATATATTGAGTTCGGTTACGTCGAATTTTCTTTTTCTCAGCCGAACTTTTAGATCGGTTACGTTGCAACTTTTTTTTGCCTAGCCGAACTTTTCTCTAAAAGCAAAAACTCCATTAAAGCTAAGTTCGGCTACATGTGTCTTCAGAACCATTAGCCGAACTACACTTGCAGATGAGTTCGGCTACATGTTCTTCAGATGTCGTAGCCGAACTTTATTTCCATGGTCGAAATCAGTTTATAAAATTTTCATTTTTTCGAAAGTTTTTGCCAATTCAAGCAACATTCACTAAATTTGAAGTATACCTAAGTACCCAAAACCCTCATTTCGAAATCAACCATCTTAAAAACAAAAAACAAAACCCCCTTCTTCTCAAAAATTATTATTTTAAAAACACCCAACTAATTAATCAAACCTCACTAATTAATCATTACACTAACACTAATTAATCATTACACTAACTAATTTAATTACCAAGGGCAAGTTTGGTATTTAAAAAAACTTAGATGAGGGTGACTCATTATTACTTCTAATATCCACCAAAAAAATTGAAGAGTAGTCCCCCTCTATTTCGAGTATTCCCCAAAAAAAATGGTTCATTTCGACGCGATCACTCACTCTTCCGACAGGAACGCAAGGACCCAGTATATAATGCTTACTGGGCTATGTACAGAGGCCATTTTTGTCATTCCACCCTGTTTTAATGTCGATTGGATCATTGCCAACCTATATGAACGTGGCGGGGACTCCTTTTTCCGTTAATACTGGGGATACAGTTGCCATGTCTCTAACTTTCACCGCAAGGGCCCGGTTTCATTGGTCATGTCGATCGTGCTGCCTGCAAGGCACCTTTTGAACAAATTTTTGCCTATCTGCCAACTAAAGATTTCATCTCCTCTCATTATGGCTAGCTTCTTCTTCCACTCTGGCACGATAAGGTAATTTGTTTCGAAAAGTATCAAAAGACAACGAAAAAAACTAAGAAAAAAAAACAACCACACACAGCCCACCCTCTGCACGTCTCCCGAGGGGGTGGGCCCCAAAAATTTTTAAAAAAAATGTGAGAGGCGGTTTTAAGATGGGTTTTTTTCCAGGCATTTTTAGGAGTGACCCCAAAAGAATTAGGGGCGACTTTTTTATGCCCAACCCATATACACTGTTAAGGGATGTCCAAAAACACGGAGAATACGTTAATGCCCTTACATAATCGGAAGTTATTTTGTGCCCGATTATTATAAAGAAATCGGAAGCTTAGTAACGATATTATACCACCGATTAATATCGATTTTGTGCCAAACTCGTATCTGGCTTCTATAACAATTGGTAGGAAAAAGAACCTCATGAGACTACCGATTGTTAAAGTATAGAAATAAGAAATCTTTAGAATTTTGCAATGGTGAAATTTAGGGCTCCTATATAATCGGACGAATAAAAAAATGTCTAAGCTAACACGATTTAGGGCTTCCCATAATCGGGATGGTAAAAGTAACAATTCCTACAGATTATGGTAGATTTCAAATTTCCTGCAATGAAGGATTATAGAAAAAACTCATTTTGGGGCAACCTATAATCGGGAGATTGGGTAATCTATTTATCTTCCGATTATGGCTACATCCAAAAGACGAACCAAATGGTTATGGTCGGATCTGTACCTTCGAATCTATGGAATTTGGCAAAGGTTCAATTTGGGGCTTCCAATAATCGGTAGGTTATAAGTAACCCCTCTACCGATTTTGGGCTAACTCAACAATCGGTAGCTAATGAGGTGGTGTTACCTACCGATTAATAACCGTTTGACAGATAAAACCAATGTCAACGTAAATTCATTTCATTTCTTTTCTTTTCAACTTCAACTCCTCTTCTCCTCCTCCGATTGCAGAGAGGAAAACTTTCCCCCTCGTTCAACTCCGCGCTATACATCGTTAATCGTCGAATCGAATCATCGTCTATTATTCTCTATAAAGATGAAAGAAAAGGAACGTAAGAAAGCTCTAACCAAAAACGTAGTGCGCGGTGAGGATTCGAATATTGGATTGCATGCCCGTAATAAAGAGGTTTTAACTCACGAACCCGAAGAACACGAAGAAGATGAAGTCCCTGATGTAGGCGATACTGATAGCCTCAAGCAACTTGAAATGGCGCCGATTAGGTAAGATTCTACCATTAATTTGGTTTATATTGCTTCATTCGACGAATCCATTTTTTTTTAGGGTTTTCGGTTATTACCTAGATTCGGTAGGTTAGTTATTGTTTTAAACTTCCGATTGTGGTCGAATTCTTCATTTCACAAGAACATTTGTCATATTCGGGTGGTAATATCTAGGTTGCCTACCGATTGTAGAACATTTTTCATTACTGAGGCCTAAATCGATCATAATTGGAAGTTAATTGTGTTTTTGCCTTCCGGATATACTAGGGAAGAACAAGTATTAGAGACTCAATAATCGGGTAATATCTTTTGTAATTTCCTTCTGATTGTTTAGGCTGAACCACTTGAGTAATTTCTGGACACAAAGTGATGCATATTCGGTAGAAATTAGTTTTGTGAGGCTTAGATTGTGATGCATTCGAAGGTTGGACTTTTTATGACTTTCGATTATTGGTATTCGGAGGGTTATGTTGAAATTTAGCTTCCGATTATTGTGTGTAGATAAACATATTCGAACACCAAAAAATTTCTTTTGTTTCCGATTATACGTATTCGGTAGCTTTAGGTTAACTGATATTTACGATTGAGTGTAATCGGAGGCAAATTAACTCAACCAACCGAACCAACCGAATATGTATATTCGGGAGCGCTGGTTTTACATTAACTTCCGATTATATAGTTTACTAACCTGTTGTACTTTCTTTTGTTGTTTAGGGATAGGCAAGGTAAAAAAATCGAAGATGCAATTGTCTCAACTAGTGCAAGGAAGAAAAGGCGTCAGGACCTGACAGCTAGTGCAAGGAGAGCTAGGACTGCTAAATCCGCTTCAAGTGCTCAAGAAGGAACTCAACAAGCAAGTCAAGAAGGTGTTCAAACAAGTGCCACTCAATCACAACCAGTTCAAGAAGGTGTTCAACCAAGTGCCTCTCAATCACAACCAGTTCAAGAAGGTGTTCAACCAAGTGCTCCACAATCACAACCAAAAATTCAACTGGAAGCACCCGAAGATAGAGTACCAGAAGTATGACAAGGTAGTGGCGCGCAAGAAGAAGGAGAAGCCGAAAAGAAATATCCTCCTCGAAAGAAAGCGAAACATCTTGTCCCACAAAGACTGAAGGTGCAGGATATTCCAGAAGGTGTAATCCTTGGGCTGCCGGAGGATGGAGGACAATTGTTATTTGGATACAAAGACTCCTGGGCCAAAGAAATATATGAAATCGAGGTAATAATCGTTTCCATTTTATTTACCTATATTATCTTTTTCTTCGTAATAGTTTTAGGTTATTCTAAAAAAAATTAACTTAACATGTGTTTAATAGTATCATTCCGATGCGGTTCGTATACTCAAACCGACCGCCGCACCAACTAAATACTGGATTGGCCTTTGAAGGATGAATGTGAAAGGTTCAAGAGAATTATTGCAAATTCTGGGTTGGCTGATCCTGCAGAGAACTCTATGTTGGAACATGACCAGGTGGCTATATCGGCGTTTGTGGAGAGACTTTATCCTGAGACCGACACCTTCCATATGCCGTTTGGGGAGATGACGATTACCCCAGATGATGTTGTGCAGATTGTTAGACTCTCTGTCCATGGCAAAGGTGTTAGGGTTGAGTTTACAAACCAGTTGGAATGGACCAAACTTTATGCTCTAACTAAAAAGTGTTTGGGTTGGGATGAAGAAACATCAACAACTGAGTTCAAAAGATGCACGAAGTATAGAACTAGACAGTTCAACATGGGTACTCTGATGGATATGTTCAAGGGCACCAAGGAAAAATAAGAGAAAAGAACTTTAACCGATGAGCAAGTCAACCACGCGGCCACCGCGTATCTCCTATGTGTATTGGGATGTGTCATTTTCCCCAATACCAGTGGCAATCGGGTCGACGCCAACCTTTTACAACACGGATCCTCTCGATAAAGTGCATGAGTACTCTTGGGGCACGGCATGCCATGCGTGGTTGATGGAAGAGTTGAGAAAGGCGTCGAGGCTTGGAATTAGCCAAGTGGCCGGGAACGTGAGTCTACTACAGGTATTGTTTATTAACTCTACATACTTGGTTATTTTTTTATTTTTCTACCATTGAAGAATCAATTTCCTAATACTTGCAAAATGACAATGTAAACATGGATCTACGACCACTTCCCTATCTTGGGATTGGCCATTGAAAACCCGGCGTGGGCGAAAGGTGACCCTAGAGGAACAAAGTACGTCTTCGATGACAACCCTTCTAGGACGAAGGAGCAGCAGCTGATTCGTTTGAGGGAGATTTTGGACTCACCGAAAGCCCAAGATGTATGCTTTGATCCATACAAGGAAGACCGAGCTGATGGACATATAGCGGGTCGGTCCGATTTGGCCCTTTATTTTGGACCGTTGTGGCACCCCACAGGATATGTGATGTACAATGCTTCAAGGGTGACGCGACAACACGGTTTTGTACAATGTATAACAAAGGAGCAAATCCATGGCAATTTCACTTTGGATCTGGAGAATTGCGAGTCTGATAAAGATTCTATCACGGTGGTTTACAAGGGTACACCATCCTGTAAATTCCATTGGGCTAGAAGGGCGCATTACTTGATCAACCAAGGAAGGGCAGCCAACCAAAGTTTTGAAAATGCTCCCAACTATATGGATCGGTACCGGAATGTTTCTCATCTTCGTGTAATCCGTGATCTTAAACCAAATCCAGCTTCGTACAAGAGTATCCTCAAAGAGAAACTTGCGGGTTTTGGTAGATTGGTACGTATTGTTTTGTTAATTTAGTTTAATATTATGGGTCAAAATAGAATAATAACCGTTTGATGGTATGATATGTTTTAAAACAGATGAGCAGGTTCAAGCGTTTGTCCAAATGGTGCACTAATTGCATAAACGCCGGAGAGCCAGTGCCACTTGAGAAGATAAAAAAGCACTAAGAGTTGATTGATAACGTTGACAATGAAGATTATGCATCTTAGTTTGGGGAAAAAGGCAAGCAACCTACAAAGAAGGTGACCAAAAGAACTCGGGCGTCATCTGGTAGGCTAGGAAAGATGCCTACGACTATGTCTACTGCAAGTGCACAGGCCTATTGGAGGCAAGGGCAAGCACAGGTCGATCCCACAGAGACTTGTGGAGTGTTATGTTGATCTAAAGGCTTACTACTAACTGATTTTATAGGAAGTGTAGCACAAAATATTGATTGGCTTGGTGTTGATACAACAATGAGCTGTGGTTGTAAGTCTAAGTTGCAAGGACAGATTGTAATGAAGTTATTGAGAGTACTAGGGTGATTGAATCAACCCTCTAGTTCTAAGCTAAGGCAAAGCAAGTTCTTAGTGTGTCTTGAACCTTCTCTGAAGGCCTCCGGTAGATTTTTTGTTAGCTAAATCACTAATTCTCCCCTAGTATAGAGTGTCTTCTTACAATACACTCTATCACAGGATTATTTGATGGATTAGCCAATTATTAATCCTAACATAGTTAAACACATCAAGACAACAAGAAAACTGAATATATTAGCATATGAACTAGGGGTTTCATCACCCTAGCAATTTACTTAGAACATGATTTAAACACTAAAAACACAATTCAAACTACAATTGGTGCTCTGGCTAGCCCAGGCATAAGTTCTAACACACACCCAAAAGCCCTATTTATACATGCCATTCCCAAACCCTAATTTACTTCAAAAATAGAAAAACAAGGGAATACCCTCTCACCCACGTCGCTGAATCGTGCTCTCCTCTGTCAATTCGTCTCAGAGCTCCATGCATGGGATGTTGTACAAACCCTAGTTCCAACCATCTCCAACTGAGCTTCTAGGGTGAGGGAGAAGCTGAGAAAGAGATGGGTCGAGCTAGGGTGGCGGAGAAGGTGGCTATGGTTGTGTTGGTGTCAGGGGAAAAGGATGGTGGTGTTGATAGCTCTGATTTTGTCAGGGAGAGGGAGGAGTTAGGGGGAATAAGATGGGTTCTGCAACTGTCGTGGGAGAGAGGAATAAAGAGAAAGAAAAGAGAAATGGGTGTTTGGTTCGACGGGTTAGGTATAGGAGATTTTGGTGTTGAGCGGGCACAGCGAGAAGACGATGCGAAGGTTGGAGCGAGCGTCAGATGGAGGTGAGGCAAATCTAACGGCTCCGAGGAGACGGGCTCGGATCCGGGTCGGGTCTTGGATAGTTTGGACCCATATCTTGTAAGTGGGTTGCTCCTTGTTGGGTTGCAACTGATGCGCGCGCGGGCTTTGGCTTTCTGCTCCATAGACGCTTGCCTCCACTTTTCTGCTCTTTTGGCTCCTCAATTTCTCCGAACTTTATTTATTACCTAAAAATACAAAATTAATTAGTACAAATATTTATTCTTGAAAACAAGGAAAATACGAGAATGCAGGATAATATCTCGATTTACCGAGTACAAAGATGAGTTAAATGCCAATAAATAGATGTAGAACTATGCAATATTTGGCACTCATCAAATACCCCCAAACCTGAATTTTACTTGTCCTCAAGTGAAACAGAAGTTTGGAAATCCTAACTATACCACTGTCGCGGGTCTCTCGAATGCATTTAGCGTATGCATTAAGCCTTTAAACCCTTAGGTGTCCCTAGTGGACGAGTTGTAGTCTCGTGAGGGTTTACCAGAGGTGTACCCACAAAACCTTCTCCATCTTCAGAGTGTAAAATAGTCTCAAGCATCCAAGGAGCTATGAGGACATAGAGTTTCTGCATGCTAGTAACACGAAGTTAGAACTACCAAAGAACGCATTCTCATCCTTAAGTGCCGAGCGAGAAGTAACCATACCATATGAAAGAATTCGGATTCGATTGTGATCATAAGCCTCGACTTCGCCTCACTAATAGGGTTTTATGATAATTGCACTCAAAAAGATCGCTTTTTAGTCTCTCATGTGTGCAGGCAGGAATAAAGAGAGAAATCGCACACTTTGAAGGTAAGAAGGATAACCTTCCGAAATAATTTACGGAGACTCCACGAGTTGTGGACAAAAAGAATCTTTTTCTGATGATCTCTAAGAAAGGAAATCAACCATTAGCAAGGATGGGAGTACTCACTTACCTTCTCACCCGATCGGCAATTAGTATTACTCTCTCTCAGCATTCATAGAAACGTCTTCAATCTTCGGTCTTCGGTCTTCAATAGCTGATGATGAACTTCTGAACTTCACAAAAACTTGAAAAACACATTTATTTTTATTTTATTTTTATATTAATTACATGAAAATAACAACAATGAAACTACTAACTCAATTTTTTTTTTTTTTTTAACATACATGAAATGAAAATAACAGTAAAACTCAATTTTTCACAAACTTCATTAATTCTCATCCTATTTTCTTTTCTTTCCTTTGTTGCATGTAACCTTGGACTATCTCAACTTTTCTTCAAATATTCTGATGATGCTCCGCTTGCTGATGATGATGTGTTTCTATGAATGTGTTGATATTGTTGAGAGGGAGAGAGTGATGCTAAATGCAAATCGATATTTAGAAGGAGTTTTCATCTTTAAACGTCACCCTCATGATTGACAAAATTAGCACTCAAGAGATCAAAAATAGTGCTTGAAGTGGTGCGAAGTTGGGTAGCTCACCATTCCTACCCGGAATTGACGTACGGTGACACACACTCTAACAGCTTTTCTAGAAAGTTGCAAAAATTGAAGGTTGGTGCCTCACTTGATGTAAAATGGGTAGTCTCCACTATGGGTGATCACAATTCTACTACCGAATATCTAAACAACACCTAATTCGCCCTCCGGTATGGTTAAATCCAACTTTAACGCTCTGATCAACTAAGAAACCCGATTGTGTTCTCCAGTACTTCCAAATTCTGTTATTTCGGTCAGACTCTCTTTGTAAACATAGCTAGAAGCATGCTAGTGACTCTAAGATCTCTAAAAGTTGGAGGTTTTTATTTACAAAAGAGTTTTGAATTTTTTTTTATTTTTTTATTTTTTTTTTAATAAAAGAAAGACTAAAAAATCTATATGCAAATGCAAATGCACCCCCAAACCTAAATCAAACATTGTCCTCAATGTGTCAACAGATGATAAAATTTTAAACAGTCACATACTTAGAGAACTATGTTGAGTAGAGAAAAGGGAAGAGATTACCGGATGTCGGCGGGAGCAAGGTTAGAGCTTCTTTAGTCAAGGCTAGAATCCAACATTCTCAGTGGAGATCATATCGGATTAGCACAATATATGCACAAGAAGACTCAACCGATTCAAGAAGAAAAAATTTAACAAGTCCTACTGGATTATATACAATGAAAATTCACCATACACCAACAATCTAAAGAGTCGAGGATCAACCCAAAAGACGATATGCAGAGACATTAACAGTCTTACACAAATATAATATGAGAGTGCAAGTAAGACTGCATATGAGAGTGATTTTCCCCAAACCTAAACTTGTCAACAGATGCGTGTTTGAGCACAAAATCTTGCAATTTTAAAGGTACATCATGCAAAAGGTCCAACTCAAAATGAGTTTTGCTAAGAACAGGCAGACATACATATTCCAACTGTGGCTCCTTAAAGGTGTTATACTTTGATGCAAAATAGTCCAAGAGGACTTGGGAAGCACAAAGCTCTAGGCCTAAATTAGGTATTTTCAGAAAAGTTGGTTTTGCAATTTTGTTACAAACTACACCTAGGTTTGGTGGAGGAGTGTCAATCTGTGCCTTAGGAGAGAGATTAGGTACATCTAAGTTGTTTTCATGTATAAGATCATTTGCACCATCACACACTTTCCTAAGGTCAGAAAAAGAAGGTAAATCATGCTCACTTGCATAGAACAATTCATCAATCTCCATGTCATAATCATCAGAGGAGGCAACATATTGTGACATGGGTAGGGAATCAGACACAAAAATAATATCATGATCCAAAAGAACATTAGTGTCAACAGAAGATTCATCCTTTCTTAAGTCACAAACAAGTTATGTAGCATGCTCACTTTCACTGAAGAATTTCACAAACCCAAACTCAGAGTTAACATCACATGTATGAATGTTAGAAGAAGTATCATTCATAGGGTTCACATAAGAGACGCCTAACGTCTCTGAACCCAAAGATTTCAGTACATTTTCAGCATAAACAAGTTCTTATAACATTTCATATTCATCCTCTGAGTAATATGCATACTCATCTCTATTAACAACATTGAAGTTTTGATCAACTCATTTTCCTCCGGTGAGGTTCATATTCAACATTAGTGGGTTGACTATGGGCATACTCCCTTTCTACATTTTGTAAATGGCGAGATTCATTCTCAAGAGTATGTTAAGCTGTTCAATTGAAGGGGAGTCTTCACTAGTGGGTATGCATATTTCATATGAATGATCATTACATGGTTGTGCACATGGTTCACTAGAGAAGGGATGATCATGCATTTTCCATCCGAGTATATCATTGTTTTGCTCTATGAGCTTATCCATTAGTGACTGCATACAAGGGGTTGGGGGAGTATAACATTGTTCATCCTCCCTTGGTGGTTGATGATACATGTGGTCATAATGATTAGGGTATGAGTATTCAAGGTCAGGGCCCTGAGAAGGTTCATAGTATTCCCTAAAATCACTATGGTCTGTGGGGGATTCATATTGTGGAGCATGCCCGTAAGCAAGCTCTTTGATGGATTTGTTTTCATCCCCAGTTGCAGACCAAAATCCTGACATGATCTAGCAACTCAGTTTGAACTCAAAAAGAAGCATAGCTTAGCACACATCAAGCATGTATAACCAATGATGTCTCAAAAAAGGGAAGCTAAGCCCACAGGAGTGCAAAGCCGAGTTGTTGTACGGCCCAGTTATGTGGGTTTCAATTTGTGTGCAGCCCAGTTCATGCAAAACCCAGTTGCTGTGGGCTCATTTTGGTTTAAGTGGGCTTCTATTTGGTTTTGTGGGCTTTATTTTGGTTTGTGTGGGTTTTGGTTTGTTGCACAGTGGGTCTCAACCCAGGTAATGTAAGGCCCAGGTTATGTGCAGTTTGCACAGCCCAGTTTATGTGGGAGGCCTAGTGGGTGTGGGTTCCAGCCCAGTTGTAAAACACAATTCACAACAAAAATCATACAAAAATTCTAGCACACAGGGGTGCTTTGGCGAGTGCAGAGCATAGGAAAAACAACAATTGTGTAAAAATGCAGGGCAGCTCATATGCAAAAGACTGACTCATGCAAGTCACAAAGACACGGCTCGGGCTATGTCTTGGTTGTGTGCACAGAGTAATCTGAGACAGTATTTCATTTAGCAGTGCGCAAGAAACTCACAAAAAATTGTATGAGGTGCTCAAGGTGCAAAGATATGCAGGTTTTGTGCGTGGCATACAAATGAAATGCTAATGCAAACTCGGTCGCTCAACAATCACTCAAATAGCTCAAGGTCATGCACGGATCACGAGATGTTGTTACACGGATGTGCGATTATGAGATGCAACAAGTAAATGAACAATGCAACAGCGAGATGACTAATATTTGGCAGACCACAAAGTGTCAACAGGGTCGATTGACCCCTCTGTTCTGAATGTTTGCACAACATTGGTGGCGAGATGCACAAAGCACGGGAGAGCTCAAGATTTCGGGAGGGTTTGCACAATGAGTAATTACACCCGGTTGCACGGGGAATGAGCATGCAAGGGGTTTGGCAAACACAATTTTCTTTGGTTATGTACCAAAAAAGGTAAGGTAGATGGCTCAACAGGTTCAACAGCTGATCACACAAGGGTGTAGATGGCTTTAGTTGACTGAGTTATAGTATGCAAGGGGTCAGGCAACAGCTTGGCTCAACAGGGTTGACAGATGCTACAACAGATGACAAAGTCAGCACTCTACAACCAATTTGGCAAGCCACGAAAGTGTGAATTGGCTCTATTGAGTATCACGGCAATCGGCCAAGCAAAGGAAGAACATGGTCGGATGGGTCAACTGGTTCGATTGACGTCAACTATCTCGATTGATATCAAGTGAACTTGGCTAAAAATGCAATGCGGTGGTTATGCAAGGTTCACTGGGTCGCAGATGCAATGATTGAACAAAGTACAGCATAGATTGAAAACACACAAAGTTTGCACGAAGCACGGTTTGATGTTTGCGGGGGCCGATTGACGGGGGTTTCAATAGGCTTGCGGGCTTAACGAGATCAAGGTATGCAAAGGTACACGGCAATTGTGTCAACTCACTCAGTTGACTTCACTTGGGTTTCAGCTAACTTGGGCTATCCAAGTAGCAGCTCACACTCAACAGCTTCAGGGGTTGGAGTTGAGCTCAGGCCCTGTCAAAGCTAAGGTTTCTCAGTGAAAAGATGGCTAGTTCAGCTAATTTCCAATGCACAGAACACACAAGGCAACTTACTCAGATGAAGTCCGATTTTTACTGAGTTATGCTCGGGTTACACACAAGCATACAGGTGCACAAACAAAGATGGTCGGCTTACTTTCAGTCATGCACAGATTACAGCATTCTCAGTTAGCAGAGGTTCAGGGCTTTGCAAGGCTGGTTATCATGCAGGCAGGGTAGTGCTCAGTTATCACAGATTCATATGCGCAAACCCTAGATATTGCAGGGTTGGATACTCAGCAGGGTATCTAGCTTATCAGGTGAACCAGGTTTGGCATTCAACACAGGTTGGCCACATACAAGTTAGGCATACATTCAGGGAGTAATGGCTCACAACAAAGATGCTCAGTCATGCTCAATGTCAGTGTGCAAAGCAGTGAGGCAATGCGTCAAAGAACAGGTGACAATTCATACATATGCTCATCATGCTAAAACTCAGCTCAAAGACAACACTAGTTCAGCAGGCATATATTCAATTGTTATTGGGTCAGCAGATATCACAGGTTTAGTTACAACTCATTCACAGGCTAACCTCAAGTCCTGTGCTTTTCCTTGTGTTTCTTGGGTTGGCTGTTTGCACCACGTGCACTGTTACTCAAGAAAGAAATCTCAGTTCCCAATATTGCACAGTTTAAAACATGATAATGTGCACAGATGCACAGTTACAATGGAGCAGGCCTAAGCTAGATAGGAAATGCTATGGTGCTTGTGCTGATGTGTCACAGGAGGATGAAAAATTTAACCCATATTGCCAATGCTCAACACACGGATGCCCTGTTTTATGAAAGTGAAAGAGAGTATAGCTATAGCTTCAGCTGAGAACTCCAAGCTTGAGATGGTACCAGTTACCCTAAGCTACTCTACAGGGCAGTGATGGAGAAATGCAGGGCTTACAAAAAGAAATGAGAAAATGCAGTTCAAGCGGCACTTATTACAGCACAAGCTTCAGCTAGTACAGATGATGGTTTTAACAGGCAATCACAGGGATGTTATACTGCAGCTGAGTGGTGACAGCTCAAGCCAGGCAGACTTGATCTCAGGCTAGGCCAACTGCTAAATGATATGCACAGATGAGGTGCAAGTGCACAGCTGAAGTGCAAGCTAATAAGAACACTAAGAGGATGCAGATATGTACTTATGCAATTAAGAGACACTAAAATGCATTGATATAATTAGCAACACGCAATAGAAAATGCTGAAAAAGAAAACTACAGCTATAGTAAGCTAAGTTACATTAATTAAGGGCTAAAACTACAATGCAAACATATATACAGGAGTGAAAATTCAGTGAAGAAAGACAATAATCAACACAGCACACGCCAAGTCCCCGGCAGCGGCGCCAAAAACTTGGTAGGCTAGGAAAAATGCCTACGACTATGTCTACTACAAGTGCACAGGCCTATTGGAGGCAAGGGCAAGCACAGGTCGATCCCACAGAGACTTGTGGAGTGTTATGTTGATCTAAAGGCTTACTACTAACTGATTTTCTAGGAAGTGTAGCACAAAATATTGATTGGTTGGTGTTGATACAACAATGAGCTGTGGTTGCAAGGACAGATTGTAATGAAGTTATTGAGAGTACTAGGGTGATTGAATCAACCCTCTAGTTCTAAGCTAAGGCAAAGCAAGTTCTTAGTGTGTCTTGAACCTTCTCTGAAGGCCTCAGGTAGATTTTTTGTTAGCTAAATCACTAATTCTCCCCTAGTATAGAGTGTCTTCTTACAGTACACTCTATCACAGGATTATTTGATGGATTAGCCAATTATTAATCCTAACACAGTTAAACACATCAAGACAACAAGAACACTGAATATATTAGCATATGAACTAGGGGTTTCATCAACACCCTAGCAATTTACTTAGAACATGATTTAAACACTAAAAACACAATTCAAACTACAATTGGTGCTCTGGCTAGCCCAGGCATAAGTTCTAACACACACCCAAAAGCCCTATTTATACATGCCATTCCCAAACCCTAATTTACTTCAAAAATAGAAAAACAAGGGAATACCCTCTCACCCACGTCGCTGAATCGTGCTCTCCTCTGTCAATTCGTCACAGAGCTCAATGCATGGGCTGTTGTACAAACCCTAGTTCCAACCATCTCCAACTGAGCTTCTAGGGTGAGGGAGAAGCTGAGAAAGAGATGGGTCGAGCTAGGGTGGCGGAGAAGGTGGCTATGGTTGTGTTGGTGTCGGGGAAAGGGATGGTGGTGTTGATAGCTCGATTTTGTCGGGGAGAGGGAGGAGGTAGGGGAAGAAGATGGGTTCCAGAATCGTGTCGTGGGGAGAGAGGAATAAAGAGAAAGAAAAGAGAAATGGGTGTTTGGTTCGACGGGTTAGGTATAGGAGATTTTGGTGTTGAGCGGGCACAGCGAGAAGACGATGCGAAGGTTGGAGCGAGCGTCAGATGGAGGTGAGGCAAATCTAACGGCTCCGAGGAGACGGGCTCGGATCCGAGTCGGGTCTTGGATAGTTTGGACCCATATCTTGTAAGTGGGTTGCTCCTTGTTGGGTTGCAACTGATGCGCGCGCGGGCTTTGGCTTTCTGCTCCATAGACGCTTGCCTCCACTTTTCTGCTCTTTTGGCTCCTCAATTTCTCCGAACTTTATTTATTACCTAAAAATACAAAATTAATTAGTACAAATATTATTCTTGAAAACAAGGAAAATACAGAATCTGGGATAATATCTGATTTCTGAGTACAAAAGATGAGTTAAATGCCAATAAATAGATGTAGAAATATGCAATATTTGGCACTCATCATCATCGAGCACTTAAGTTGATGAAACCAATGATGATGTTGGTACAAGTCGTAGAGGTAGTAAATCTCGAAAAGTCAAAGCAAATAGGAAAAACTAAACTCTCGATGTTTTGTTAACTTTATGGATAACTTTGTTTATGTCGGATTATAAGTTGGTACGTTATGTTTATGGTTTGTGAATGGTTCCTTTTATGAATTATGAATAGTTTTATTGCTATCTTTATGCATTTAACGATGACTCGCAAGCGAATCACATGCAGAGATATGAAACTGTTGAATTTTATACAAACAATCGGAAGGTTACTTTATATACATAGCTCCCGATTCTGGGGATATTGCAATTTTATTGTCAGAATCGGGAGCTATTTATATTATGTACCTACCGAATCTGGGGATTTTGCAAAAAAATATCAGATTCGGAAGATTATGAATTTCGTTGCCTACCGATTATGCTTTGTGAACAAATATTTTTTGTTATGTAACCAAACCACACCATATTCAGGAACTAATGTAACTTATTAAACTTTCGATTATTATCATCGGTAGGGTTAGTTTATATCATTCCTACGATTATTCTATGTGAAGAAAATTTTGTTTTCTGTATCCAAACAACACCATAATCGGGAACTAACATGATTCCTTAGCCTCCGATTATGACGCTTTAAAGTCCTTTGTGATCTGTAACCAAACAACACCATATTCGGTAACGAGGTGAACTTCTTAAACTTCCGATTATGGTACTCGGTAGGTTTATTTTATATGTTCGATTATGACAATGTGAAGAAAACTTTGTTTTCTGTATCAAAACAACATAACATTCGGAAATTAAATTAACTCATAAAGTGTCCGATTGTGGTAATCAATTGCTTAAATAAACTACCGCGTATAAATAATCGGTAGGCTGTTATATTAATAATATTCCGATTGTAGCCATTACATAAAGACCTTAACGTTAGTATATATTGACTAACGTAATCGGTAGATATTTAAGTTAGAATTCCTACCGATTATGGTAGCTTTCAAAATTTGAATCTGGGGCAACCTATAATCGGAGGTTTTGTAACCTATTGGTCTTCCGATTATGACTACATCCAAGTTTTGGTGAATCTGGGCTTCGTATAATCGGACGGTAAGAAGTAATAAACTCTACCGATTATGGTAGATTTCAAAATTCATCACATGAAGGATTTTAGAAAAAAACTCATTTTGGGGCAACCTATAATCGGTAGGTTGTGGAACCTATTTGGCTTACGATTATGGCTACATCCAAATCACGAACCACATGGTTATGCCTGGCTCTGTACACTCAAAACCTATGGAATTTGGCAAGGGTTCGATCTGGGGATCCTTATCATCGGTAGGTTGTTAAGTTGTTAACTCTACTGATTATGGTATATTTCAAATTCCCGTATATGAAGGATTTTAGAAAAAACTCATTTTGGGGCAACCCACAATCGGATGGTTTGGTAATATATTTAACTCCCGATTAACGCTGCATCCAAAACACGAATCAAGTGGTTATGGTCGGTTTGTGTACACTCAAAACCTATGAAATATGGCAAAGGTTGGATCTGGGGCTCGTTATAATCGGTGGGTTATATAATTATATACCCTACCGATTATGGTAGATTTCAAAATTCATTACGTGAAGGATTTAAAAAAAAAAACTCATTTTGGGGCAACTTATAATCGGTAGTGTATGTAACCTATTAGGCTTCCGATTATGGCTACATCCACAGCTCAAGCCAAGTGGTTATGGTTGGCTCTGCACCCCTCAAAACCTATGGAATTTGGCCAAGGTTGAATATGGGGCTCCTTATAATCGGTAGTCTTACAAGTTGGATAAGCTACCGATTATAAAAGGGATTATTAGCCGAAGTATCTACACAATAATCTGGTAGGTATAGTTTCAATTTAACCTACCGATTATGGTGTAGGCTCCCGATTATATAAGGGCATATTGGCCATTTCGAAAAATCGAAGATAATGGGTAGCTTAGATTTACGTTTGGGTGACTTTTTTTTGTCTTTTAGTGTCGCCCGTCGCCCCTAAAAATGCCAGGTTTTTTTTCGTTGTCCGTAGAAAACCACTGAATTTGTTTTTTGTGCTTTATCCAAGTCGATGCGTTGGAGTGTCTCTGGTCAGCCAGAACCCGAGACACATTATATCAGCGACGGATAAATTTTTTATCCACGGTCAGATTCACCTTTTTTTTTAGCTTTTAGAATTACTCTTTACGCGTAGGATAAGTGCATATAAATCCCATGCATTTTCAAAATGTAATTGAAGTTTCTACGATAGGTTTTCGGATGAACAGGACTTTTGTAAAGCACTTATTTAACAATATTTGACTTCCGTATATGTTATGGCAATGATTTTCAAAGAAATTATAATTACCACATGCATGAAATATGGCTTCCTCCGTCGCCTCAGCAAAGGGGTTTAGCTCCTCATATCAAAAACACGCTCAAAATAATAACGCATGGCTGAATAGGTGTTTATTGAAGAGAAATCGAGTTTGTAACAGATATAATTGTTACAGAACTCACTGTTACAGAGAATCCCTAACAGAGATGTTGCAAACTAAGAATAATTGTTGGATATTGTTGCAAAGCTTTAGAATTTGAAACTATAGGTCACGGTTTCTGCGACTGACTTTGATCGTCCAATGTTCTTGCCTTTATCTTCTTCCTCCGCTTCTTTGTGACTCACAGGGCGTGATTTCTTCGTACGAGCCCTCCGTTGGCTCCCCAAAGTCTCGACCCTCGCCTGTGACTCGTCCTAACCCTTTTATACAGCACAGGGTAATTAAATCCCGAGAATCTCTACTTTTCTTCGACCAAAAGCTACGGAAAATATTTCCTTTCTTTTGTTTCACGCGGCTTCTGTGGTCTATCCAAACTCCATCATACCTTATAAAGATCCCATACATTCAATCCTACACGTTAAATCCTCTCCTAACTCTTCCCGGAACTCCCAGTTGCACACGTAACTTCCAAAGATAACTCAAAACAATGCCGAGAATATCTTTCCTGACTTGTCGACAACTCCTATTTTCTCTCAACTCTAGCACGCGTAGCAATCCTGTTGTGTTGTTACAACTAGTACCAAATCCAACAGTTGAGAAAAGCCAACAAAACATCGACCGAATCTTCCCTTGTTTCCGTAAATATTTTTCTCCCCTGTTTTGCTTCTGTTCGATACCTAGCCCAATTTATCCAAATCAAATAGATATACCAATCCTGTTAAGTCCAAACAGGGTGATTGCAACAAATTCCAGCGATTGAATCACTCTCTAGATACCCCAATAATCCAACCCTGATTTTGAACTTTGCTGCACAAATTTTCCCGCCTAAATCAATATTTCAAACGAAGAGGATGACCTCCCCTTATCCAGTTCCGGTGTGCCACTAGTAGTTTCCCTGTGAGGTTACCCCTTATCATCTGGGTGCCCCTTATCCAAAATGGGGGGTCCGAATAGTAATTTTCTCCCACGAGCGCAAATACCACTTTTCGAGCCAATTTTCTCGCAAAAGCTTATTTCTCCAAAAACACCTACAAAGACACAAAAAGCCATAATAAATACAAAATCGAGCACTAACAAAATATACAATTGAGATTAAATCAGACACAAAAATGTGTCTATCAAATACCCCCAAACTTATTATTTGCTAGTCCTCGAGCAAATCAAATCTAGAAAATAAAATCCTAACTCACCGTCGCAGGCATCGTCGATTGCATTTAGCGTATGCAATAAGCCTTTAAACCCCTAGGTGGCGCTAGTGGCCGAAAGTTATAGTCTCGGGAGGGTTTACCGAGGTGTACCCACAAAACCTTTACACCTGCAGACCCTAGCTATCTATGCGAGAACTCGGGAAGGCACTAAAAAAATCTCCTTGGTTGGCATACTTATTGACTACGGGAGGAAGTACCCCGATGCGAAATTCTAATTGTTGTACACGAGTTTGCACTCAAGCATACTAAAATTCATATATAAGTCATGTAGCTCTACTCGAGATAGTCCCACTATGGACATCAATACCCTGAGTCAAAACTAATCACATGGATAGATCAAGAAGATGGATATAGAGAAAAACATAGATGGTTTTGATGTTTACCGAGTGAATGGTGTTTCCCATATCTCGTCAAGGCCTCCGCCAAAATGAACCTATCCTAATGGACCGAGATACTAGTCTCGACTAGTATCAACACACCGGCATATACAAGGGAACCAGTGGTCGATAATCCTAACTCTAGGTCAACACATAACCGGCATATACAAGGGTTCCAGGTGGTCGACTTTATTGACTTTATTCCGGTTGGTCTGATGGTCTGGTCTCAATTACTTTTTTTTTTTCACTTTTTTTTTTATGGTATCTCAATCACTCTAATTCACCATAGCATTGGTAACAACTTGATTCGTGGGCCCCACCTAATCACTTAGAGAAACATAGTTTAAAAACAAAACAAAATAAAAACAGAAGTGAAAAGGACTCAACGAGATATGGTGAAACTATCATGTTATTTCTAACACCTGAGCTCTGTGCTTTTATGAATAGACTCTTTAGATGTTTCCATCTAATCAGATTGGTTCCTCAACTCCTACATCCAAAATGCTTCCATCCACTTAGATTAGTTAGTGCCATCCTTAATAAGCATAAATTTCTAGGCTCTGGAGTTTAACAATGCAACTAAAAAGTTTCTCCCATACCCCCAAACTTAAATCTAACATTGTCCTCAATGTTCTAAAGATAAAATTAAAAGCATGAACAAGGAGAAATTGTTACCATTTGAAGTAAAAGAGTTAAGGAAAGATATTACCGTGTCGCATGAATGTTGGGTTACTTCCCAAGAAGTGCTAAGTTTAACGTCTTCAACCAGACTAAGAAAGGATTAGTCACCTCATAAAATCATAAAGTAATAGCCGGAATTTCTGTGGGTCAGCAAAACCAAATAGAGCTATCACAAGTAAAAGGAATCTGCAACATGCCCAGAAAATAAACAAATAAAGCACACCCTTGTCTAGTTTCCTGTTTAAGCCAACTACATCTAGCTATGGTTCAAGTTCAGGTTCTATAACTGGGTCCAAATAAAATATTTTCATGGGTTGGATTTCCTCGTAGCTAAGATCCTGAGTTCGGGTTGTAAAGTCCAGGAAAACTCAAATAAGAACTTAGAAGCACATAATAATAACCCGAATAATTTTGGATCCTTAAAGTCAATCGGGTTTTGACTCACACAATTGACCACGATGAAACCTGGTGGTCAATCTTAAGCAAATGTGTCGTTTCTATTCTCCTAAAATAATTAGGTTTGGTCTCGTAACTTAATAATCGACACATTTTAAACTCATACATTCCCACAATTGGTTGAAAAATATTTGTAGGAAAACAAAGTCAACTGGGTATCATAGCCCTGGATAAACCATATCAACCAGAGGATGGGTTTCTAACAACTGAACTTCTTCCGGGACATTATTAGGTTCTGGAGAACTAGTATGATGGCAATCTGGCACGATGGTTGAGGCACATATATCAAGTCCCAAGTGAGGGATATCTACAAGATCTAAATATAAAGCACGGGGAGAATGATAATCACCCCCAAACTTAGAGTTTTGGGCGTCTTTAGATAGACTATCTACAATTTCCTAATTTCTAGATCATCTAATCTCAAAAATGGTCAATTGCTTCTTCTAAGTTATAATCGGAAGGTGCATCCTCACTCATCATATTTGAAAGCTCTACGAGTTCATCTTCTTTGTGTAAGACTAATGTTTCTAAATCGTTAGACTCTAAAACAATGTTCTCAGAATAAACTCGTTCCTCAAAACTATCATCGTCTTCGTAAAAAGGAAATACTACATCGTCTAAAACGGTGGTATCTCTAGTCAAATCCTCGTCCTTTTGAATAGGTGAATAATTATTAAAATTATTTGAATTTGAACTAGAAATATTATCATTGTAAAGCTCAATTGGAGTAACAAATTCCTGATCACTATGCCTACATATTTCAGATTCTTCATCAACACTATCCTCATCATAATCATCATTATAATAACATGAAAATGGTTGAACCTCATCCAAAGTAGTGTTACTAATTCTAACCTCGTCATCTTGATTATGCAAATAACTATCCTCATTGTCAAAGCTACTATTGGAAACACTATATTGGAAATTAAGATTATCTTGAGCAGTTCTTTCCCGGGCCTCTAACAACATTTTCTGAGTCGACTCACATGACTTCCTGATTCTATCTAGAAAATAAGGTTCACACGTTGCATTTCTTTCGTCCATAACTAAGTTATTCGTCTCAGCTGAACTACGTGTCGACTTAAGTATCTTTTGTGCTGACTCAGCTAACTTACGTGCGGACTCTAGTAGAGAGGAATTTTGCTCGTATGACCGGTGGGTGTATGGATAGTAATTGGGCTCACCATGGTATGGACCATAACCTTCAAAAGGATGATGTTCCCAACCACTATTCACATTATGGTCAAAGTTACGTCCATTTTGAAACTCAGTCGGATATTCGTTGTATTGGCTATTGTAATACCAGTTCGACATTCTATTTGCAGGGGTGTGAGTTGTCACGCAGAATAAAACCCACCAGGTGGGATTCGTGGGTGGATAGAGTCTTACCTCCGTACTGCAGACGGGCGATGAACCGTTGAAGTCGACTCAGGCCACCGACTCCGATGTCAGTGTACGAACCCGAGGGGCCGAGACAGTATCGTAACTGTCGTCCTTCCCTGCAAATAATTTATATTTAATTTCTACCCTTCCTTAGGGTTTTAAAATAATGTCCAGTCCAAAAAAAAATGTCCAAAAAGTGTCCAAAAATAAAAAGAAAGATTACAAAAAAATACAACCCTATTTACAGTTTCTAAAAATAAAACAAAATAGAACAACTATGTACAAAATCTTCTTCACTCCTTGGACTCCTCTTTTCTTTCCTTCTTTGGCGATGCTTTCCTTTTATAGCACTTTTTCTTTCCTTGTAGCTTCGCTCCAAATCTGAAAAGAATCGAAAAATACCAAAGGCGTAAAAAGGAAATAAAAAATAATAAAAATAAACCTAAAACAAATCTAAATACAAGTCCGCGTCGGCGGCGCCAAAATTGATATGGTTTTTAAGTTGTTTGTAAAAATGGTAGTAAAATTCGTTCAACTCGGGCTTGTAAAGATTTGAAAGATTAGGTAACGGTTTCTGCGACTTTCTTTGTCCGCGGTTTGCACTGTTCTTCTTCTTCTTCTTCCCAGGAACAGCAGCAAGCTTCTCTGCAACTCCACCTGATCTCGACTATTCAACCCCCAAAGTCTCGACAACCCTCCCTGGGAGTCGAACAACCTATTTATATATTACAGGATCGAGGAATTCCTAAAATATCTCCAATTATTCTTCCGTTTCTTTCTTCCCAAACCACGGTATCTTTCCATTTTTATCTCCTCTGCGCGTCTATATTTGTTCAATCCTTACCACACTTGATAGGTACGAATCCCACAAGGATATATATGCTCCAAAACAGCTCAGAACTTCCATATATAAAACCACAAAACCGAGGAAATATCTCGTCCCCTGTTTTGCCGTGAACCCATGAAAATCTCCTTTTTTTTTTCGATTCCACACCCATTAACAATCTGCTTTTATCCAAACAGCCCAATCCAACTCCAACCGATCGAGAAAATCCGACAAAAACTCGAAAATCAACCCAAAAAACTCGTGATACGGCTGTAATACTTTCCCGCCAATTTTTATTTTTAAACCATGAAGGAGGAATGCCCCTTATCCTGAGTTGGGGTGTAAATAGCACTTGGGGTGTCCTGGGTGTAAATAACAAGTGGGTGTCCCTTAGTAATTAAGGTACCCCTTATCCAAATTGAGAGGTCCGAATAGTAATTTTCTCCCACGAGCGCAAATACCACTTTTCGAGCCAATTTTCCCGCAAAAGCTTATTTCTCCAAAAACACCTACAAAGACACAAAAAGCCATAATAAATACAAAATCGAGCACTAACAAAATATACAATTGAGATTAAATCAGACATAAAAATGTACAATTGAGATTAATTGAGATTAAGTTGTTTGTAAAAATGGTAGTAAAATTCGTTCAACTCGGGCTTGTAAAGATTTGAAAGATTAGGTAATTCAAGTTTCTGCGACTTTCTTTGTCCGCGGTTTGCACTGTTCTTCTTCTTCTTCCAGAATGTGACAGCAAGCTTCCGCAACTCCACCTGATCTCGACTATTCAACCCCCAAAGTCTCGACAACCCTCCCTGGGACTCGAACAACCTATTTATATATTACAGGATCGAGGAATTCCTAAAATATCTCCAATTATTCTTCCGTTTCTTTCTTCCCAAACCACGGTATCTTTCCATTTTTATCTCCTCTGCACGTCTATATTTGTTCAATCCTTACCACACTTGATAGGTACGAATCCCACAAGGATATATATGCTCCAAAACAGCTCAGAACTTCCATATATAAAACCATAGAACCGAGGAAATATCTCGTCCCCTGTTTTGCCGTGAACCCATGAAAATCTCCTTTTTTTTTCGATTCCACACCCATTAACAATCCTGTTTTATCCAAACAGGCCCAATCCAATCCAACTGATCGAGAAAATCCGACAAAAACTCGAAAATCAACCCAGTAAAACTCGTGATACGGCTGTAATACTTTTCCCGCCAATTTCTATTTTTAAACCATGAAGGAGGAATGCCCCTTATCCTGAGTTGGGGTGTAAATAGCACTTGGGGTGTCCTGGGTGTAAATAACAAGTGGGTGTCCCTTAGTAATTAAGGTACCCCTTATCCAAATTGAGAGGTCCGAATAGTAATTTTCTCCCACGAGCGCAAATACCACTTTTCGAGCCAATTTTCCCGCAAAAGCTTATTTCTCCAAAAACACCTACAAAGACACAAAAAGCCATAAAAAATACAAAATCGAGCACTAACAAAATATACAATTGAGATTAAATCAGACACAAAAATGTGTCTATCAAATACCCCCAAACTTATTATTTGCTAGTCCTCGAGCAAATTTAAAATAAAAAATATATACACAAGGTTGTCACAAATATCGAGAGATTACTGAGACTCAGGATTCCACCATAACTCATTCATGCGATTCTTATATTTATTCCAAACAATTATAGCTCAAATAATATCGACTCTAATTCTTTGCCAAGGTAGATTCTTAAAAGATTGACTGTAAATCACTAGCATGACGCATCAAAAGCACTTAGACCAAGCATACATCATCATACGACATCACAATCAATTAAGAAAAATCATAAAACGATTGATAATAGTGCAAGTAGTCATAAAAGAATTAAATATAATTACCACATGTATGAAATATGGCTTCCTCCGTCGCCTCAGCAAAGGGGTTTAGCTCCTCATATCAAAAACACGCTCAAAATAATAACGCATGGCTGAATAGGTGTTTATTGAAGAGAAATCGAGTTTGTAATAGATATAATTGTTACAGAACTCACTGTTACAGAGAAGCCCTAACAGAGTTGTTGCAAACTAAGAATAGTTGTTGGAAAATTGTTGCAAAGCTTTAGAATTTGAAACTATAGGTCACGGTTTCTGCGACTGACTTTGATCGTCCAATGTTCTTCAGCTTTATCTTCTTCCTCCTGCTGCTGTGACTCTGTGCAGCGTGATTTCTTCGTACCAGAGCCCTCTGTTGGCTCCCCAAAGTCTCGACCCTCGCCTGTGACTCGTCCTAACCCTTTTATACAGCACAGGGTAATTAAATCCCGAGAATCTCTACTTTTCTTCGACCAAAAGCTACGGGAAAATATTTCCTTTCTTTTGTTTCACGCGGCTTCTGTGGTCTATCCAAACTCCATCATACCTTATAAAGATCCCATACATTCAATCCTACACGTTAAATCCTCTCCTAACTCTTCCCGGAACTCCCAGTTGCACACGTAACTTCCAAAGATAACTCAAAACAATGTCGAGAATATCTTTCCTTACTTGTCGACAACTCCTATTTTCTCTCAACTCTAGCACGCGTAACTATCCTGTTGTGTTGTTACAACTAGTACCAAATCCAACAGTTGAGAAAAGCCAACAAAACATCGACCGAATATTCCCTTGTTTCCGTAAATATTTTTCTCCCCTGTTTTGCTTCTGTTCGATACCTAGCCCAATTTATCCAAATCAAATAGATATACCAATCTCGTTAAGTCCAAACGGTGGTGATTGCAACAAATTCCAGCGATTGAATCACTCTCTAGATACCCCAATAATCCAACCCTGATTTTGAACTTTGCTGCACAAATTTTCCCGCCTAAATCAATATTTCAAACGAAGAGGATGACCTCCCCTTATCCAGTTCCGGTGTGCCACTAGTAGTTGCCATGTGAGGTTACCCCTTATCATCTGGGTGCCCCTTATCCAAAATGGGGGGTCCGAATAGTAATTTTCTCCCACGAGCGCAAATACCACTTTTCGAGCCAATTTTCTCGCAAAAGCTTATTTCTCCAAAAACACCTACAAAGACACAAAAAGCCATAATAAATACAAAATCGAGCACTAACAAAATATACAATTGAGATTAAATCAGACACAAAAATGTGTCTATCATGAATGCCTTTGCTAGACTTGATCGTAGACGCAACATGGCGTCGCTAGAAGAGAGATCTGGTGATAATGAGTCTCTCGAAGAGGAAGATGAGGTTGAAGACGAGGAAGGCTCAGAATCCGGCAGTGATGAAGGAAGTGTTTCTAAGCGTAGTACATGATCTAACTCTCTTAGTGAGACGAAAGATGGACTGGTACGTCTTCTACATATTTTCTGAAAATGATTTTTTTTTATGCAAAACAAATATTAACCAGTGAAATTGCTGGGTGAAGCCATAAAAGAGAATAATCTTGAGGTAGAGATAGCTGATGATGTAGAGAACACTCCCGCCCCTCTTGACGAGAATAGAGACATTGCATCCATGGATGTAGATGTGGCTATCCCCAAAGAAACTCTCGAAAATGCTACGGCATTGGTTGTACATTCTATTGCTGGAGCCATTTTTGACCCCCCATTCGACGCCCCTTACACAGACCATGTGTTGGTTGGACGATTTAGCGTGCCAGCTAAGTATGAGGAGTTGTACACCAAAATATGGAAGAAAAATGGTCACATTGCCACTTTCAAGAAGATTAAGAGTCGGTTTTCATTGGTTAAGTGCGCTTAAGAAGCCCTATCTTCCATTCATGATATGTGCGGCGTGACTGGACGCACTGTTTCTAAGGAGGTAATTGAAAGCTGGGAATTCCATCGAGAGGTGTTCGTGAAGTATGAGTTTAACGCCTCCTGGTTCTGTGATGGATTTTCTAAAGTACAAGAGCTGCAAGGCGAAATGGATAATGTTCCCTCCATGGACTTCATTACTCAGCAAGAGGCAGAAATCTAGAGATTGTCCAAGGAGTTGAAGCTGAAGCAGATCGCTCTCCAGAATATGAAAGACGTTTTTGCCAAGAAGGACGAGTTGTTGTTGGACTATTTCCCTTGAATAATTTGTGCTTTCTCCTTCATTTTTAGGTGTCTTTAAGTGACGTGAGGAATTCCTTTCATGGTTTGATTTTATTTTATTTTTAAATTTAGCAAGTGATTTCTTTCTTTATGAGAATATTTGAATTTGTTTTTCGGGATAATTTATGAGTAGCTTTTTTGAAAGGAATTATGACTGGGTCGACTACTCAAACTGAAATTCTCATTTTTTGAATGCAAGTAATGCAACCTAGAGAAACTGTGTACGCTGCATGAAAATTGCAAACATTGCATGAAAAAGGAAAACATGTAGATGAAAATATAATATGGAGATTGAGAACGATATTGACTTCATTCTCAAAATGGGACGCGTGGGTCGAGTCCCCAACAAATTTCTAAAATATCTCTTGTACAAATAATTGTTTAACGAGACTTACTTGTTGACGAGGTTACAACGAACGAAATTGGGATTTCCCAGATAATTGCTTAAAATCCAAGTTGCGGCCCGAGTTGTTGTGACACGCCTCTGATAATGAAAAGTCCCCAGCTGATTCGATCTCTTCTGCGAAACTACCCATGTTGATTTGTAGAGAAGGGGAAAATTTTTAGTTCATAGACGCAACTCCCCTGAATTAATTTTCTCCCGGACAATGTGTTTCAGGCCGTTGCATTCACTGGTAGAGTGATGAATGAATCTGTGGTAATGGCAATATCTCATGTCAGTCATTTCCTGATCAGTTGGTGGACGCCATACATGAGGTGGTTGGACTACTCCGTCTTGCACCCAAACTTCTAGCAGCTCCAGAAACTTCCTCATTGGAAATGGGAAGTGCGGGTACCCTGCTTCTAGCTTTTCCTGCGTTAGCAGTTGTTGTCGTGAGAACTCTTGCGGATTTTGATATGAGGCTCGTTTCGAGAGTGGAGTTGAGACTAGAGCGTGTGTTGACATAGACACGGATCGCTTAGCTTGCCGGTTTTGCTGAAATGCAACTTCTCTCGAGGGCCCTGCATCGATGGCGACAGCGCTGCGACGCGGTTGAACCGAGTATCGTTCATTAGTGAAGCTCTTGTCTTCATGGAGGTCTTGGCAAATTTCCCCTTCTTCAGGTGCTTCTCTGCTTGGTAAGGTCAAGGCGGTCGTGGCTGTGGATTGTTGAACAGCTCTCTCTGGATTTCCGCAAGGGTCTTGAAATATAGACTCTCTAATAGAGTTTCATAAGCCGGCTCCCTGCTCTTATTCTGCAGGTATTGTGACACTCCTGGCGAGTCCCTTTCCCTGTGAAACTGTTTCGGCTCTTCGTTACCAACTGGATTTTGTTGATCATTTCCTTTCGGCTCATGTCCGATGTGATTATGTATTATGTCTGCATCACTGTTGGCGGAAACAAGAACTTCAGATAAAGATCCGATGTCATCTTTATCGTTGATGGTATTCTCCGAGCAAATGCTTGTCGATTCCTTCCATAACCGGTTTACTATACTCCTTAAAAGACAGAGCGTCTAGTTTTTCCGTTTGGCGATATCAACCTGATATGCAAGGACATCTTCTAATATCTTAGCCATGCCTTCCATGGTGATTGCACTTCGATCATTCATGACTTTCGGAGAGTTTGGCTGGCGAGGATGCATTACAGGGTGTAAGTTGAGATTGGTGATTGAAATGAAATTGGGTTAACGAATGTGTTTAGACCTAAAATCCACCCTCTTGAATTCGAGAAGATTGATATGAATATGAAAATTGATCTTGCAACCGAGAGATTAATCTCCCACTGTGGTCGCCAGTTGTTTTGGGGTAAAAACTGATTCTGCTGTTTTTGGTAAATTTGGGTGTGTTGATGAGAAACGAATTCAAACCCTAAACAAATACACTGCACGGGAGTACTTTTAAGTTCGAGAGATCAATGTGTAAGACTCTGGCCTAAACCAAGAAATGGTCGTTCCAGATTAATTCGGTCACAAAGTGAAGGAGAAAGGGTTGATTTTAGGGAGGGAAGCGAAGAAGGTGTTTGAGAACAGAATGTTGAATTATGAAGGTGTGGCTGTTTTATGACTTGTATCAAAAAATGGTTTCTGGATACTTGTGTTGATAACACTTGTGTCTTCTTTTCTCTAAATAGATCGAAAACCTATTTAAACAAGTCATTGAGCGCACCCTGATCTCTTAGGAAGTGGAGGAAGTTAAGTAGTGGAGAAGTGTGTTTGTGCGGAAGGTGGTGATCATCGTGTTTCCGTTATGAGGGAAGACTGATCACACGTTCACCCACTACTCTCATTACTGTTAACCGTCCGTCTTTCCTAACACTTTCTCGTAATGGGCGCATTGCACGCTGTAAACCTCCAGACCAATACCCCAGTGAGTATCCCCCAGTTTGTGACATGTTTGATGTCTCGAGTGAATGGGTCAAGTCATGTGACTTGCCGCTAAAATCAACACATAGTGCTTTTAGGTTAAATGATAAGTTATTTTTGAAATCAATATTATATCATCGCTTATAATCGATGTATATAAAGCATCGCTTTCGAATAAGCAACTGAAAATAATCGATGTGATAGAAGCATCGCTGTTTTAGAGCTCGATCGAATCAGTCACAAATCAAGCGTCTTAAAAGTAGCACGACCGGCCCTCTTTGGGTGATCGTTTGAGGACCCTATGGGTGAGCTATCACATGGTCGATCACTCCCATGGAGGGGCTCGGTGATCATAGTGCTACCATGTTGGTTTTCGAAAATAATTTACACCATCCAACTAGGCTAGCAAAGTTGGATGGACGAGATGATTTGCGGCAGTTACATGTTGCCTTTGACACAATTTTAGGGTTAAGGGCCGCGCGACCAACCCTTTTGGGGCGAGCGATTCGAGGCACTGAGTGCTAATTTGACCAGGTCGACGACCACGCTCAAAGGTGGGTTGCCGGTGAGCATGCTGACATCTCCTGGGCCATCTAAAATTAGATCTAAGCCACTCAATTCGGCTGGCGAAGATGGATGGCCGAGATCAATTTGCGATAGTAGCATACTGCCGCAAACCAAAATTAGGGTTTTTGAAATAGCGTGTTCGACCTAGTTTGGGCAAACGATTTAACGCCCTATAGACTTGCTGCAGCAAGTCGATCGACCAAGGGAGATGTTGGGCCGCCAATGAACATGTCAGCGCTTCTTTGATCGTTCAAGATGCGATCTAAGTCGTCCAACTAGGCCGGCTAAGTTGGACAGATGCGATGTGTTTTGAGACCGTTTTTGTCGGTCTCAGCTCGTTTGAGCTATTTTTATACATCGTGAACACCCATGTTTGGGTCGGCGTTTGAAGCGCTTGTGAATGAGCAAAATAGGACTCGATCGACTAGGGCACTAGTGGTCCCGCCGGTGGTCACTATGATGATTGCCTAGTTCTGCTAGGAGTAGTCTAAGCTTGTTAAATCACGCGGCCAAATCGTGTGGCCGTGATTATTTTTGAGACTGATATGAACAATCCAGATTTTCATTAAGGAATTTAAACGCGTTCGATCGCGCTAACTTTCAATTAAAAGGTGTGTAAACATGCTAATCTCTTTGTCAGAGGGTGGTGTAGCCTACGTGAGTGTTTTCATGCAGATTTCAATACTAACACTTCGGGAGATTCGTGTTACTCTGCTGTGAGTGAACATCAATCGTCATGTCATGACAACATTGAAAGTTCAGCTGGGGAATATAGCATAGGAAAATACTAGGCGGGCCATGTATTAGTAAATAATGCGGTAGGTTGAAATTTATAGAATATCTGGGATTGTTGCTTCGTGCACCATTCTGATAAATTTCATAAATATGTTGAATTGCTCAATACATATATAAGTAAAGAGGTTTGAACACTCATTACTTTTAAATGGCCTTTATTCCTTTGCAGGATGATAACACTAAATATAGGGTTTTACAATTTTGACCCTGAACTGAAAACCACCATCAACACAAATGAATCACCATAAACACTAAAATCATCCATAAATACCTCAATAATGCGCTCCACATAGTCGGATAATATATTAACCATATATCTTTGAAAAGTGGTTGGCGCATTGCAAAGACCAAAGCTCTGGTTCTGTTGTTGAGGTTGAAAAGCATTATGTCGCACATAAGCTGGCAAAGTAGCCACGACTTGCTTGTTTGCATAACTGAAATTAGGGTGATCTTTCCAACCAGGGTTATAAGTATTAACATATGGATCATACCTTGGCCTTTGATTAGGGAATAAATCATTAACCTCGGCCTCTTCTTCGTACGGTGGATCAACTACAGAAGCTATTCGATGAATTCCCTTTTCAATGGTGCTTAACCGGTACTCTGTATTTGGAGACTCTCCCATCTCACTAACTCTTCTGATGTTTGAGTCATGTCTTGTATAAAATTGTTGTGCATTCGAAGCCATACTCTCAATCAAACTAGTTGCTTGCGAGATTGTCTTGTCAGTAAGTGAACCACTGGCAGCTGCATCAATCAAATTTCTTTGCTCTGGAAGCAATCCCTCATAAAAGTATTGAATTATGAGTATTGAGGATATGTTTTGGTGAGGAAAACTCACCAGAAATCTCTTGTATCTTTCCCAGTATTCATAAAGAGATTTACCAGTAATCTATAAAATACTACTAATCTCTTTACGAGTAGCGACCGCTTTGGAAGCAGGAAAATACTTCTCTAGAAATAACTTTTTCATCTCAGTCCATATTGTAACACTCCATGGAGGAAGATAATACAACCATTCTGCTGTTAAGTATGTCAATGAGAACGGAAAGGCTTGTAGCATAGCCGTATGTCTTTATGTGGTTGCATGCCTCAGACTTGTCATCGTGTTCTGGAACTATTGAAGGTGTCGATTTGGATTTCCACCTGGTTGTCCCTTGAACTTTGGTAGATGATGAAATAGATTCGATATTAGCTCCACTGGGTTAGCGATTGTAATGCATAGTGGTTGCGAATATAAGCATGGGAATGTCAATTCTCCCAATTTGCTTTTCGGGTGTGGAGGATCTATCTCGTCGTCTGTATTAACCATCTCTTCTGTAGAGGGTTCCGGTTGTGGTTGTTGATGTGCTTGTAACACTGTTCCTTTATGGATTTGAATTCTACACCTCTGGTTATCCCAATCTTTCGGTGCCAAAGATTAAGTACCTGAAACCACAAATCTTGAAAAAAAAAATAAATAAAAAAATAAATAAAAGAAGTAACAGCTAAACCTACCGACTGCTCCCCGGCAACGGCGCCAAAATTTGATGGCTGTCATAAGTGCAATCAAATTAATAATCTTATTTCCACACATTTAACTGGAAATATAATGGAAGTAAGGATCGTTCCCACGAAGAGCAGTGAGTTTTAGTTGTCAAAGTGTCATAAAGGGGGGGTTTTGTTTTAGATTTAAGATCAAGGTCTACTTTTTAGTGAATTCGGTCTAAAGCTTTATCTTTTGTGAATTTATATGTTGATCCTACTAGTTAGACTCTTAGATCAAGGTCTACTTTTTAGTGTTGTTTATACACACAATCGCTCCACAGAATCCCTATATAAGGTTTTGTGTTCTCTACTTGTGTACAAGTTATTTGACGATTACTTATCTCCTAACTCAATACTAGCAATCGATTGAATCAACAAATCAATTAATTGACCACTAAACAATCTATCAATCAATCATAAATATAAATATCCATTATAGTATAAACAAACGATAATCATATGAAGAACTTCAAAGTAGATTAATATAATAACTCAAACCTTGTTTACAACTTAGAATTCATCCTCAATCAATAGGTGTTTAGCTACATACATATAAGAAAAGTTTAGAGATATCGTTATGATTAAAGAACCGCTCCGAAACCCTAGCTTTCGCTCCGTGTGTAGTTTCTTCTCTCCAAAACTTACAATTTCGTGACCCCTTGATATGATATGATTTTTCATGACCTAATACCTTTTTACAGGTTTACATTGCTTGGCCATCAAGTATCTAATTTGGTTCAAGAACCCGACCGGAAAATACAAAATAAAGACCCTAACTGTGAATTTTGGTCTTCAACGGTATGCATACCCGTTTGTAAATTTCAGTTAAATCCGTTTGCATACTTTTCTAGTCTTCGGTATTCGATAAAATCGTTTTGGTCGTAACTTCTTCGTCCGAAATCAGAATGACCTCGTTATTTTTGCATTATTTTCCTCTTTAAATTATCTTCAAGATAGAAATAAGAAATCCTGAATTTGAATGATTTAAGATTGATCTTTGGCCCGTATCTTGATTTTGAGCGTTTTGCTCCTTTTCGTCGCACTTCTTCCACTTTCTCTTCGACTTGGGCACTTGGATACTTGGAGTACTTACCTTATTACATATATTTAGTACTTTATAGCTCTTTTTTGGATGATTCACCTAATAGAGACAAATGAGAGAAAACAAGAGTAATAATACGAAAATATGCAAGAATAATAGCTAAAACAAGTATGGAATGGACACTAAAATCATATGAATTGTGTACTTATCATGTAACGCCTAAAAAGCATTGCCAATTCTCGGTTAAATTTATTTTCTCCTCTTTTCACCTTCATCATTTGAGCAATGAATTTTTTTTTTTGCGATCATTTACAATATAAGAAGCTAAACCCCATCACTGGGATGACGGAGGAAGCCAAATTTCATCTTGTGGTAAATTTAATTAATTCTTTTTATGACGTTTTGTATTAAAATAAATTGATTCATGATTTTTCTTAATAGTTGTTCTTTCATTTGATGATTTATGCTTAGAGTTAGTTCTTTTGATAAGCCATGCTTAAGATTTATAATTAACATTTTAAAATCTACCTTAGGCAAAGTAATAGAGTCAATAAATATTTATCATATGAGCTATAATTGTCTATAATTGATATTTGAACCACATGATACGAAAATTGGTGGAATCCAGAGTCTCAGTAACACTTAATCATGTTATCTTATTTTGCATATTTTTGCTAGTTTTACAAGTTCGAGCAACAAATCCCTTTGTTACCACTTTAACATCTACATCATGTACCATGCCAAGTGATCCGTCCTTCTCCGGATATGCTTGTCAATTAGGGTCACACCTCTAATAGTCATCAAGCTGATATTTTGTGAATTTCAGGGTGCAACGCATGGTTGATGCTATTGCTAGGTATACAAGTATCTCCGTGTGTGGCAATAGTATTACTAATTATGAATAAGGTCGGTACCATTACAAATTTGCAACAGTACTACTCACCTTTGTCCCATGCTCCCCATATACCAGAAATTGAATTGATACTTGGAAATACATGGAAGTATTATCTAGAACTGATACGAACATTCCTACCAAGAAAAGAAGAAGAAAAGAAACTTGCACCAAAATGTCATGAGAAGCCTACTAAATACTAACCCCGGTGAGAAGATATTGTTAGGATCTATGGACTTCCAAACCCATTGCATGCCCGACCACATAACATTGTTTTTATCCTCACTTGAGCGACTTAGGTTTAGAGGAGTGGGGTTTTATCTTAAATACCTCGTTTATACTAAGGAGAGAGCCTAGATTATTAATGTTAATCACCATATGGAACCATGTTTACTCCAGGTGGGGTTTATCGAGCCACACAATCCAAAAATCTCCAATCATACTTCTTTATATGATTGACATCCATATATGCTACCCATCAAACATGGGTACTGTCACTATGCTCCTTGATCCCAACTTCACCTTACCCATCGAACATGGGTACCGTCACTACGCGCCCTTGAGCCCAACTTAACAATAGCCTTGTCCATTAGAAACCCTTTTCACTTGGGACTTGCCTGCTCCACCTTAAGCTTGCATCCACGTGCGAGCTCTCTTGTATCCCCACTGAGCTCTATCAAATATCAGTTTGACATGGTCTACAGACTGGCAGATCATACCATATAACAATGATACCCAAGCTCTCTGATACCAGTTTGGTAGGGTATGTGGACTTCCGGACCCGACCAAATAAAACCGATATATTGTCCCTACTTGATGACCAGCCATGTGTACCTGGTATTCCCTACCTGACCACCCATATGTACCTAGCGTTAGTGAGCATCCATGTGCACTTGGTGCACCCGGTGTTCCCTACCCGACCACCCATATGCACTTGGTGTCAGCATCGATATATTTTCCCTACTTGACCACCTTTGTGGACCAAGTGTGGGTTCAATAAGAACTCCCCCATGTTTGTTGTCATCCTCTCGCAAGAACAAATACCAAATAACCTTTGCCAGATAAAGGTTTATTCAGTTTTAACCATTGCGTGCCAATAGCAAAAGTTTAAACCCAAAACTCATATGTTATGCTAAACACAACTCATGTAAACATAAATTAAGATCAACATCATTGTGACTTTCACACATGAGTTTTATTCATATCTCCTTATGATCCTTTGATAAAGCCTACCTAAAAAGGCTAGAACCTAGTCCCTCTAAATCAAAAAATCACACAAATCATAAGGGATTATCATAATATGAGATCGGAAATTAGGTTCTAACAAAAACCGAAACTAACATCTGATGAACCAAAACCAATAGCATAAAAATATAATCATCCATAACTGGCTATGCAATCAGAAACTATCACAGAGAATGAAACAAATGATTTAAAATAAAAGCTTAATCATTCATTGTTGATAGTTATTGAATATACTTTACACAAGACATTGAAACAAATCAAATATTTGATGTCTAATCCTTAGATTAAGTATTATAGCATTTAACTTAATCCTTAATGGTGCTCTGATTGTTCACTGAGGTTTCTTCAGTGTTCAAACTCTTGAGGCATGTCTCGAGAAACTTATCAACAACCATCTCTTGTTTTTCAAGATTCTCAAATTGTTGTTTCATGTCTGCAAGATCAGCTATTGTCTCATCTTTTAACCAATCTTGATTTCGAAATGTTATTATGAGATTGGTTCTCAATTCTTCAAAACCATTAATGAAGTTTACCATACTATCAGTAGGTATCCACTTGGTTTTTTTCGGATCTTGAAAGTTGAAAGCGAGTAGGCAAGACTTTCTAGTAAAATTGTCAAACTCTTAATCAGACATGACTTCTCAGACAACCTTCTTTTTCCTTTCTATATTGATTCCCAGACAATTCTCAACTTTTAGAGCTTCTTCCTTATTTTTCTTTGTAATACTGCGAGTATTGGAGGCATGCTCAAAGAATTAAATAACAATTAATCAGGGTTTTTCAATACATGTATAAGAGAATTTTCTTATGTTATTAAGAAAATATATTTCAGACCGAAAATATCAAGAGATTCCCGTAAATCAAAGTATATAGAATTTATCAAGGTCCGAAATTCTCAAGCCAAGAAGAGAATATTCTTTACAGGGTAACAATTAAAATTTGAAAGTGTTTTAGCAACCCTAATTAACGAAAATCGGTCATGAACTTTAGACATCATGGATTCGCAGTTATTCATTTTTGTCATAATTTATTCTGATATTTACAAACACAATCATGTGCTCTCATTTATGTGCTTCTTCATCCTAAATAATATGAGCATAGAAGCTAGAAGAGGGTCCACTAACTCTCTGATTTGGATTGATCTTACCTGAAAAAATAGTTTACTACTTTAAACGGAATAGCCTTTGTCAAAACTCAAGGATTTTTTTCTTCTAAAAGGTTATTGGAGTAGTTACCAAACAGCTTTGTTCCTTTGTTTTTTGAAAAACGATCAAAAGGAGTTGAGTGCTTAAGACATTACATCGGTAAAACAATTCAAGACAGTGATTTTCTGTCTTGGGATTAATGTGCGTGACCAGACGGTTGTAGATGCAGGGATACTGAGGGAACTAATTAACTAGGGGTAGATTACTTGGTCTCAACTATGCGAAGTTGGCTTTGTTCTTTTTATAACGGCTTAATTCTAAGAAGTATTCAAAACTGGACTAGGTCCCGGATTTTCTGCATTTGCGGTTTCCTCGTTAGCAAAATATTGTTGTGTGATTTACTTTTACTTTCCACAATTATAATTGGTTTATTATAATTAAAAGTAAATACACTAGTACATTAATCCTAATCAATTGATATTGATCATATAGGCAATCAGTCTTGTACCGTAACTATTGTCAAGTGAATACCTTGTTGTCATATTGGCTCGACTTTGTCTATAGACGACCACTTAAGGTATCAGACTTATAGGTTGAAACGAAAAAAACATGGTGTATTTGGGTAACCCTCGTAATTTCACACTTAGATCAGAACATGCAAACACGAAAAGATCTAACAATATGTGTTTGGTGCGATCAATAACCTATAAGGCATGAGTCTAAAGAAAGGTAATGTAAGACCTAAAATGGAATCAGTTAACGTATCACAAGAGTTTGGTGAATCGCTCTATGGATTTAATCTTATAAAATGTTTAAAATGGGATTATTCTTCAAGTTCTACTTGTTGTTCTGAAAATATGTCTGAATATTCTCAAGAGGAGGTAAAGTTAAGTCATGTATTCATAATCGATAATTCAGACTCTGAAAAATATCTTCTTGTGTGACGATAAAGAAGACATTGATTACATGAATATAGAAACATCACAGTTAAAAGAATTAAGTGAAAAATTTCTCTCACGTGCCACTGAACTTAATGTTGCACTAGAAAGAGAATGAAAGCTTATAGACAATATAAGTTGTATACAAGTTGAAAATGAAAAACATGTTCTTGATCTTGCTTCTTTGAAAGATTAAGTAGTCTCTTTCAATAATACATCTTTTTTGAAGATTCAATCTTTAGAAGATAAACTTAGTAAAAGTATTGATCAATAAAAGAGGACTGATCTAGTAAAAAACTCGGCTTTGAACAAATACAATGCCTTAAAAATCTCATCAGATTTAGAGATCAAGATAGTTTCAGAGCTTGTCAAAAGGCTTGAAGATGAAAATCGATCATTAATGTCAAAAAAATCAACTGGCAGTATCCTATTCGTATAAACACAAGATTCTCACAAAAGCTGATTTAACTTATTCCTCAAAAAGGGAAAAGATTGACATTGAAGTCACTCAAAAGAAATTTTCACCTTCTAAAGAAGCTTCTATACCACATGATGATTCCAAGAAAATATACTCTCATCAGAGTATTTCATGACATCACCTACATCATTACAAAAGATGTTTTCATTGTGTAATTAAAGGACACATTTTTAGAGAATGTTAACAAGTAATTTATTAAACTCTAAAAGAACAACATCTAATTAATGTTGTTCCAATAGGCCTTTTACGAGAAAATTTACACATAACTCTGATTCTGCCAGATCAAAGATCTCATATAAGTATTCTCAGAATGGACATCAAAGAGTGGTACATCATAAAAGGCAAGAGAACCTCAAACCTAGCAATACACGGAAGTGGGTACCAAAGGAGTCTGTAGATCCGAAAAGGAAGGAATGCGGCCAATCCTCTAGCCCGTCTCTACATAAGGTAATACCTACATATCTTGATGATAGTCTTTTCTATGATAAGTTTGGTACATCCTACAAGAGAAGTAATGTTTCTAAGAGAACATATAAGGGGAAACTCTCAATAACTATTAAAGATACTAGTCTCTGTCTCAACTGGATACTTAATATCTTGAATATATACATTTGTAGATAGTGGATTTTCGACAAAGGGTAAAATTATAAAACTATACTCCGGATCTGGCAATCAGATGAGTATTGAGGCCCTTGTCTCTCATTAAAGCATGAAAGCTCATGCCATAAATCTCCGATCGAGAAGGTTTGTCTCTCGTAGTATATGTAGATGTGTAGTCTCCCAGTGAGGCCACGACACATCTCATGAATACCGAGCAATTTCGGTAATTACTCCGGATCCCGGCAATCGGATGAGTATTGAGACTCATGTCTCTAAGCGTGAAAGCTCATGCCATAAAACCTATGATCGAGAATGTCTCTCAGAGAAGATGTAGATGTGTAGTCTCCCAGCTGAGACCACGACACATCTCATACTGTATAGAATCACAAGATTGGACGGCACCTAGACAACGTGTCTGCTAGTATAGAGCAATAACGTCTTCAGGATGCAACCATGTTGTCCCTGACTATACAAGAGGAATATAACACTCCAGCAAGTTCATATTGCTCAACCCTCAGATAATTAATGCTCCTAGATAGGAAGCCCTGCTAGTATAGAGCCATCAATTAATTATCTCTAATCGCCTGAATATCCAGCAATATTCTACGATTCTTCGTTATATTTCGTCACTTCAATTCGTGGTTCTTCCCAACAGAATTCCAGGGGTTAGTGATAAATATTCAACGAGACAGGCATCTGAGCATCGAATAAGCCCTGACTAAAATGGTGCAAGTGTACTTAGCAATAATGCACAGACCAACATTTCAAAATATGAATGAACGGTGAACCTATGCAAAATAGGAAGGAAAAATAATAATAATAAATTATTAGCAAAGGCGCCAGGGGACTGGGCTCATCAGCTGTCGGGTCATGCCGTGACCAGTCTCGCGCCCAATTTTATATTTCGTCATATTTTATTATTTTTCCCTGATCTCGTGAAAATTCTCTCGTTCGAGCAAATCTCATTCGTTTCAAGGAAATTCTCTAATCTCATGATTTTATCAAAGAAATAATAAAATTAGGAAAGGTGTCGCATGACCGAGCACCAGTAGAACGGCCATGCCCTAGCCGTGGGCCAGGGCCCCCACACCTCACGTCCCCATTATTTTATTATTTCTCTCAAATTATGAAAATTCCCTGATTTCATGAATTTTCCCTAAAACCATGAAAATTCCTTAATTTTATGAATTTTCTCTAAAATCATGAAAAATATTATAAAATTAGAAAAACTCGTGGGACCGGGCTCTAGCCGGCAAGCCATGCCCTAGCCGGTCCCACACGCATATTATTTTATTATTGTTTGTTATTTTGTTTTCCTGATTCCATGAAAACTCCATGATTTCAACAAAATACCTTGGTTTCAACAAATCTCTTTGATTTTCTGAAAATTCCCTAAAATCATAAAAAATTACATAAAATTGGGAAGAGTGCCCTGGGACCGTGCCCGTTGGCAAGACGGCCATGCCTTGGCCATTTCCGGTCCCACACTCCATCATTCCCTATTTTATTATTATTATTTTATCTCCCTCATCTCATGGAAGTTCCCTAATTTCATAAAACTCTCCAGTTTCATGGAATTTCCCTCAAATCAGAGAAAGTACATAAAATTACATAAAAGTGGGAAAGTGTGGGACCGTGCTTGTCAAACGGACGGCCATGCCCTAGCCATGGTCGGTCCCACACCTTGCAATTCCCTGTTTTATTTATCATTTTTCATCATCTCATGTATTTTTCCTAGTTTCAGCAAAACCCTGGATTCTGCATATTTTCTCAGAATGTTGCTCAAATGCGCATCGGAAAATACTGAAACTCTCAGGACTGAGACACGAACACTATGTTGAAACGAGCACATCCCATTGACCTACCAAGGGTGGCTCTAAGGCCTGCAAATAGCCGGTCCCACATGTTTTGATGATTTTAACCTAATTTGCTCAATTGCTCATATTAGGTTCAAACTTCTTCCAAACAATTAAGAGTTTGCTTGAACGACCATCCATTGGTCCCACGGCCACCAAGAGCCGGCCCCATGACCTCTTGGTCGGTCCCTCAGTTCATGACCAGGTTTTTATTATTTGTCGCTCACACGAGCATTATTTCAATAAATGATTAAACCAAAGATTTAATCATTCTTTCACCAACTGGTCCTCTAAGAGACTTTGGTATTTTGCTCATTCGAGCATCTGGGCGTACATGGTGGACTCGTCATCCCATGTAGCCGGTCCCTGCTTCACTCTGCAGATTGATTTGCAATAAATCATCATTTCGATAAAATTAGGGTTTTGAATCCAGAGCTCTGCAGAAACATGATTCTGAGCAGATTCAAATACTCTGATAATTTTATGTTGATTCGATGATCAATATTTTTATTTATTTTACTCGACCCAGCAGTCAGTATCTATTTGCTCAACAATTTATTTTGGTCCTGCTACCAACAATTCATCAACCGAGCAATATTTGCTCAAACCGGCAATATTTGCTCAAACTAGCAATATTCACTCAAACTAGCAATATTCGCTCGAACCAGTAATATTTTCTCGGATTCAATAATATTGGTTTAACTATCAATATTATTCGACAATTCAGTAACACAGTTTGCTCGTCTTAGGTAATCAACATAATAATACCTCGTCTCAGCAAACATATTTGATTCATGAGTTTCAGAACATTTGCAAAACATGTTCAACTTAACAATACATGGACTCATCGTCCCACAAAGTCAGCAACTGACTCCACAATCACGAGATATCGGTCGTGTCACATGGGGGGATATTAACTAGGGTTTTGGTCTGGCGGTCTACGGCACGTGTGTTCACCCACGATGAGAATGTGAGAAAGTCGTGCAATCAGTTGGAAGAGTCAGCAAAGTAGTGGGTGTAAAATTAACCAAGTCTCCGCACGATGAGCAACTGGTTTTAACACGATTTCCCACTTCCCCACTCTCTGATTCCAGCAAACCGTCACACTTCATGGGATCATGGTGTTTTCAACTCCGGCATTATAAAATGTCTCTGAATCCTGATTGAAAGAACAAGATTCGAACATTCGTCTAAAAGAATTCTCGGCAAGTTCATACAGACAATCTTTCGTCTACACAAACTCATCATCTGAGCATTCACTCTCAATTGAGCAAAATTCAATCATTCAGAGCATTCTTATGCTGAATTCACAACACACCTACAATCTCAGATCACCATTGATCTCACGCATTTCTCAGCTTCCCTCCTACAGATCAACCCATCCTCTATTATGACCGAATTGACTCTGGAACGGCCATTGTTCTTGGTTTAGGCCGGAGTCTTACAGATTGATCTCTCGAACTTAAAGCACTCCCTTCTTGCAGTGCATCTATGTGAGGTTCAACATTTCGCTCGGTTCAAAGAGTCTCCACACGGTCGACTCTTCAATTCCGTAAAACAGCAAATCGTTTTTCCCCATCTACAACATTATCTCATGTAGTGCTCAATTTTATTTTATTTTGGTGAGTTTAGTATATATAGCACAATAGTCAAAAGCTTGCGAGATATATAGAAGATGTTCACAAGAAGGTATTTTCTTAAACCCTGACAATATAAAAGTTAAGTTCTTTTGTTTTGGAAGAGAATATATCTTCCTTCCATAATCAGTGACCAAGTTTTTCGGAAACTATTGATATCTATAATGAGTTTCAGTATTGTTTTACATATCTTAAGGAGAAATCTTTTATATTCCAATTATAACAAGAGTTATGTATGATACATACTATCAGAGCATCTCCAATGCATAGGGTCAAGGTCATCCTATGTGGAGGTCATATTAACACATTCTTATGTGTGGGTCATTACTAAATGACAAAAAAAAATTAATGTAAATATTTTTACCTCAAGTTGATCTCCAACCCTCAAGGTATTATCTAACAAACTTTATTTGAGTTTAGAGACAAAATAATGATGTGGCTTTAAGACCCAAGGTCATAGAGAAAGTCTTATTTACACTTTCTCTATTACCCCCACTTAGCCATGTCATCTATCTCTATGACCTTGACCCTTGTGTTGGAGATTGAAATTTGGTGCAAAAAGTCTTAAATCCTAGGTGTCATCCAATTTTAAGACCTTTACCCCTTGCATTGGAGATGCTCTCATACAAAACTCTCTACAAAGGTTTCAGAAAGGTATGTTGAAAAAATGGCATTGGATTTCTCTTTGTACTCCAATCTTATTGGTTAAGAAGGAAATGAAGTCACATTTTTGCAAAGATATCGATCTATCTTATTCTATGATCGATTATGAAAAAGAGTTCCACAAAATGACACATACCCGTGAAGAAACAAGGTTAGAAGTCATGATGTTGAAGTGTTCTCTTGAAAAATCTCTACTTATTCAAGCTAATCTTGTCAAACAACAAAATTCTTCTAAAGAGGTTAAATGAGGGAGAACCTAATATGCTCAAAGTTGAGGAACTATACTTTGATCAAGGATGAAAAAGGGGGGTCTAACAACCACACCCAATATTTCGCTTAGCAATCTGTATGGAAAAACTCCAATATAATTCCAAGAGAATCAACTAGACAGTCAGACTCAATCAATGGAAATATATCCAAGAGTAGTATCTCTGTTTCACAATGTAATCAGCAAATCAAACATATAGAAATTCGCGAGCCTGATTAGTATGTGAAAAAACTTGAACGGTACCAAAGACCAATGTTCAAGTGTCAATCAATTTAATCAACAACCAAAGGTTGGATTCACAATTGATTGAACTTATGCACTCTTTGTGATATTTGATTATATAAACAAATATAATGCAAAAGAAATAACACAGATACCAGAAATTTTGTTAACGAGGAAACTGCAAATGCATAAAAACCTGGGACCTAGTCCAGATTTGAACACCACACTGTATTAAGCCACTACAAACACTAGCCTAATCCAAGTTAACTTCGGACTGGAATGTAGTTGATCCCTAACCAATCTCATACTGATCAAGGTACAGTTGCTCTTCTTACGTCTATGAACCCCAGTAGTATTCTATGCACTTGATTCCCTTAGCTGATCTCACCGACAACTAAGAGTTTCTACGACCCAAAGTCGAAGACTTGATAAACCAATCTATCTCACACATAAAAGTCTAATGAATAGATAGATTTGTCTCCCACAGATATACCTATGAGTTTTTGTTTCGTCTTTTGATAAATCAAGGTGAACAGGAACCAATTGATATACCATACTTATATTCCCGAAGAATAACCTAGAAATATCAATCACCTCATAATAATCTTAATTGTATGGTAGCGAAACAAGATATTGTGGAATCACAAACGATGAGACGAAGATGTTTGGGACTACTTTTTATCTTGCCTATCGGAGATCAAATCTCGAGCCAATCTTAGAGAAGATAGTACTCAATCACGATAGAAAAAAGCAAGATAAGAACACGCAACTATAGAGAAAATAGTTGGGTCTGGCTTCACAATCCCAATGAAGTCTTCAAGTCGTTAACCTACATGGTTTTGCAAAAAACCTAAGGTTAAAGGAGAATCGACTCTAGTCGCAACTAGTATTACACATGAGGTGTAGGGATTAGGTTTCCCAGTTGCTAGAGTTCTCCCTTATATAGTCTTCAAATCAGGGTCTGCAATCAATGTTACCTTGGTAACAAAGCATTCAATATTCACCGTTAGATAAAAAACTGATTAGACTCAAGCTAATATCTTTCAACTGTTAGATAGAACTTAGCTTGTTACACACAAATGAAAAGTGACTTCATTTAGATATGAGTAAGCGTACCTAAATGTGTACACCTTTGTTGGCTCAACAATAGTTAACCGAAGTTAGCCATATGAACACTTTCATATCAACCATATTCATCTTAACCATAACTAGTTCAAATGAAACTAATTCTAGAGTTGTTTTTATATTCTCATAGAAGTATACAAGACACAATTGAAGCAAAATCGATTTTGATTCACTCGAATCAATTCATGAACATTATAGCCACGTTTTTCAACAGATTGCATTCCTTATTATATAAATGTATTAGTTCATGAACAAGCCGATTTTAGAACATAACCTACTCAAGTATGCAAACACGTACGCATACTTAAGTGGCCGAACTAAGTTTAGGTTCGCCAGTACGCGAACGTGTACGCATACCACCAAACTTAGTTAATTCCAGGAACTTGAACCTCACGCCACTACGCGTACCGGTATGCGTACTTAGTTCCCGAACCTCTACTAAACCAATAAGTACGCTTACGGGTATGCATACCGTGGTTCCCGGACTTGGAATATCTTGCAACAGTTAGCATACAAGTACGCATACTGTGCTATATACAATCTTGGTTATTCGTTCTAAACTCCCATTTCAATCACTTGAAACATTCTCGGAAGACGACAAGAGCTGTCTCACACAAACTATTAGCTTCAAAGCAATTTTCAAGTGATCGAATGATCAATACGAAACATTCTGAGTCTACATCAAATGACTGTCTCACACAAATCATGTAAGATGTTACCAGGCGATTTTCACATGATCATCTTTTGACTATCGTCAGAAATATAAGATGAACTTTGTTAAAGCGAAAGCTTACCAACACATATTTCGAAAAATATGTAAGCGAGTTAAACTCAGCTTTAAATATCAAATGTGTATAATCGAAATCTATATAGCTATACGAATTTTGTCTCAAATAGGAGATAGAGTAAATAGACTTTTGAGTGATAGATGAGTACAAGTCTCCACATACCTTTTGTCTATGAAGTTCCACAAGATCCCCTTAGTAGTTCTTCGTCTTCAATCGATGAACGCCTTGAAGTCTAATGCTCAACTACATTTTCTATCCTAATCCGAGACTTAGCTATAAGTAGACTAGAAATCAAGACTTATAGTTTTGGCAACTAAACTTGATAAACAAGCTTGATATAGCAACGCTTACGAGTTCGACCGAGCAGATCTCTAACAATCTCCCCCTTTGTCAATTTTAGTGACAAAACTATCAATACATATGGATTACAAAATAAATAATCTTTGTAGCTTCTCATCCAAATGCTTGATCTCCTTGGTTCTTCAACATTACTCGAAATCTTCGCCACTTCCAAGTACTCCAGTGATTTTGAATGTGTTCAAATCAGTATCATAGTTTTTGAAGATCCATAGCTATAACAATGAGAAAACAGTAGCTCTCGATCATTGTTATACAATGTCATGGTATTATTAGATAGCATCAAATTCAAATTGTATCACAACTTTGACAACAATACTATGGTGATATGTATCACTCCCCCTTAGTCAATACTTCATCTCACATGAAAACCACTCCCCCTTACATAATGATTCGTAAACCATTTGTATTTTTAGTGTGAACTACACATTAATTCTCCCCCTTTTTGTCAATATAAATTGGAAAAGGTACGAAAACTAGTGGGATCCTAATGAAATTATCATGGAGATACTTCATGACCAAAATAAAACATATCAACTTGGTTTGGATGCAATCATATAGCCGAAACTAAATGCATTCATCAAGGAGTTAATAAAGATACAAGAAAACTCCTGCAATATTCCACAGCGACACTCCCCACAAAGATTTGGCAATTAAGCACAAGTTCAATTAAGAACTCTCCCCCATAAAATGTCATTCCCGAAAGAACAACAAGAACGACCTTACTTTCACAAGAAAATAAGGATTTCTTTGGACATTAACAAAACACATGAAACATGAATTTGTATCCAAAATACTCAATTAAATTAACCACAAGAGAACCAATGATTAATTTAATCGGAAATACTCACAAAAGAGACCTTACGGAGCCACAAAGTACTTACACAAAGATGTGGATCAGGGAAAGATCCATACTCTAAAATATTCAAAGATTCGTTCTATTTTTCATCAATATTTGCATAAGGACATGTAATAGACTTAATCTTTGTAAACAAAAGTTCATCCCATCTTCCATCAATATTTGCATAATGACATAATAGGCTTAACTTTTGATGTCAAAAGTTTATTTTATCTTTTATCAATAAAGACATATGATAGACTTAACTTTTGAGCAAGTATGGGACAATCACAGTTCACGAACACAAATACACATATCCCATAACAAGTTGCAATATATAAAACCATAAAGATCAATATTGCAAAATCATCTTCCAAATAAACTTTAGAATTTAAATAAATAAATCTAAAAACATTTCAAGATGAAAATCGTTGGAAATAGCTATGTGTACTCACAATAATGGCTATTCCAAACCCTAGTTATCCTTCTTAAAACACAATAATAAATTCTCATAAGAAGTTTCCTAGACATTAAGGCCTCTAAAAAATTCTTTATCGTCCCCGAACTCCTTGTCGTCAACAGTCATTAGAACATGAGGTTCATGAAGAAAGGAGTCAAATCTAACAAACCTTCAGATCGATCTTAGAACCGGGGCCTTGAATTTCGAGAGTCCTCAAAACAATAGCCTTTATTTGTTGAATCTCCTTTCTTGTTTCAATCAACTCTTCAAAAACATCGAGAACTTCTGAAGATTTGAAGGAACAGTTCTTGGTTTCCTCACATTCCTTCTTTTTATTTTCAAAGTTAATGGAACAGGGAGATTTATCTTTTTCCTTCATGATTGATGGCTCAACAATCATATTAACATCTTTTCCATCAGAAGACATAATGCTTGGATTCTCCATACAATTATGAGATTGTGGGAGGAATTCACAAATCAGACTCAACAAGCAATCTTGTGACAAAAAGAGTTTTCTAGAGAAGGAAAAAGGAATGTAGGGTTACAGAACCTTTATATACTAAAAGGATTCACGTACGCACAACTCTCAACCCTAAAGAAGGCAGAATTGTCGATTTTAACCCTCTTTTATTGATCAAACAGAGAAAGCCCTTTCAATATCAATTAGATATGAAAAGATGGAAGAATTCCAAACCGGCGAAAAGAAAAACAACACAGAAAAACAAAATCTTTTCTCTTTTCCTAAAGCCTGAAGTGTGCACATGAGACAAGATACACAACCAACACAATTAAGCTGTGCTGGGGTGAACAATAATTTGTCCACCGTAACCTTCTTGAACGGAATTCTTAGAACCATGTTTAACAGACTGTTTAGACCGTATTGTTTTCTCTACTGGTCTAATTTTTTTCTTTGGAAATTAACTTCTTTGGGAAGAGATAAGTTTACATACTTCAGACGACTTCTGAACAAATTTGAGCTTGTTTGCTAATCGATTTGCTCTTCGTTGAAGTTTATTGACATATCTTATCTTATGTTTGTACTTGAAACAATTGGAGAGTTCATGACCCTTGAGAGTACAATAAGAACATGTCAATATATAGGATGGTTCAGACGCCATATCTGTGCAAGATGCTAGACACACGATGGAACCTGAAAAATTAGAAGTAGCATTTCCAGTAGACAAAGATAAATCCATTTTATCCTCCAAAGTGGTTGAAGTTTCTCCTGGAAGAATATCGAGGTTGATGTACGTATTGCAACAATTATCAAAATCAATATTTTCACAGAGGAGTGCAACACTTGATTTTTCGTCTTCATTAGAATCATAGTGATCAAACATTTCATCAAGAGTTGCATCAAGACCTTTGTTTCCAGTGTACTTTTTACGATTTGGACACTCATTTGCAAAATGACCAAAACCTTTACACTTGAAGCACTGTGGCATATCCTCGTCATCAGTATCGTCAGTATCCCTATTTTTAGGAGGAACACGATTATGATGTTTAACTGATGAATTGGCTTTATCTCTGGTGAACCGTTTACTTCTCTTCAAAAGAAGATCTATAAACTGTCTTGTGATCAAAGAGACTGACTTGTCAAGATCTTCATCTGATGAATCAGTCTCAGAAGGATCATCTTCAGAGATGCCAAGACATTTACGATCTTTACAAACACAAACTTATAAGGTCTTAAACGTGTTTGCCTGCTCTGATACCAGTTGAAAAGGCGGGGGTCTAATAACCACACACAATATTTTGCTTAGCAATCTGTATGGAAAAACTCCAATATAATTCCAAGAGAATCAACTAGACAGTCAAACTCAATCAATGGAAATATATCCAAGAGTCGTATCTCTATTTCACAATGTAATCAGCAAATCAAACAGATAGAAATTTGCGAGCCTGATTAGTATGTGAAACAACTTGAACGGTACAAAAGACCAATGTTCAAGTGTCAATCAATTTAATCAACAACCAAATGTTGGATTCACAATTGATTGAATTTACGCACAACCTGTGATATTTCAATTATATAAACAAATATAATGCGGAAAAGAAATAACACAGACACTAGAAATTTTGTTAATGAGGAAACCGCAAATGCGTAAAAACCCGGGGACCTATTCAGATTTGAACACCATATCGAGATTAAGCCGCTACATACACTATCCTAATCCAAGTTAACTTCGGACTGGAATGTAGTTGATCCCTAACCAATCTCACACTGATCAAGGTACAGTTGCGCTTCTTACGTCTCTGAACCCCAACAGGATTCTACGCACTTGATTCCCTTAGCTGATCTCACCCACAACTAAGAGTTTCTACGACCCAAAGTTGAAGACTTGATAAACCAATATGTCTCACATAGAAAAGTCTATTGAATAGATAAATCTGTCTTCCACAGATATACCTATGAGTTTTTGTTTCGTCTTTTGATAAATCAAGGTGAATAGGAACTAATTGATATACCAAACTTATATTCCCGAAGAACAACCTAGAAGTATCAATCACCTCACAATAATCTTAATCGTATGGTAGCGAAACAAGATATTGTGGAATCACAAACGATGATACGAAGATGTTTGTGACTACTTTTTATCTTGCCTATCAGAGATTAAATCTCGAGCCAATCTTAGAGAAGATAGTACTCAATCACGATAGAAAATAGCAAGATCAGAAAACGCAACTACAGAGAAAATAGTTGGGTCTGGCTTCACAATCCTAATGAAGTCTTCAAGTCGTTAACCTACTGGTTTTTAAAAAAAACCTAAGGTTAAACGATAATCGACTCTAATCGCAACTAGTATCACACACGAGGTGTGGGGATTAGGTTTCCCAGTTGCTAGAGTTCTCCTTTATATAGTCTTCAAATCGGGTGCAGTCAATGTTACCTTGGTAACAAAGCATTCAATATTCACCATTAGATAAAAACCCGATTAGACTCAAGCTAATATCTTTCAACAAAGTTAGATCGAACTTAGCTTGTTACACACAAATGAAAAGTGACTTCATTTAGATATGAGTAACCGTACCTAAACGTGTACACCTTTGTTGGCTCAACTATAGTTAACCGAAGCTATCGCTATCCATATGAACACTTTCATATCAACCATATTCATCTTAACCATAACTAGTTCAAATGACTCAAATGAAACTAATTCTAGAGTTGTTCAATTGTTTATATTCTCATAGAAGTATACAAGACACAATTGAAGCAAAATCGATTTTTATTCACTCGAATCAATTCATGAACATTATAGTCACGTTTTTCAACAGATTGCATTCCTTATTATATAAATGTATTAGTTCATGAACAAGCCGATTCTAGAACATAACCTACTCAAGTATGCAAACACGTACGCATACTTAAGTGGCCGAACTAAGTTTAAGTTTGCCAGTACGCAAACGGTACGCATACCACCAAACTTAATTAAGTCCAGGAACTTGAACCTCACGCCACTATGCGTACGGATATGCGTACTTAGTTCAGGACCTCTACTAACCCAATCAGTACGCTTACGGGTATGCATACCATGGTTCCCGGACTTGGAATATCTTGCAACAGTTAGCATACAAGTACACATATTGTACTATATCCAATCTTGGTTATTTGTTCTAAACTCCCATTTCAATCATTGAAACATTCTCGGAAGACGGCAAGAGCTGTCTCACACAAACTATTAGCTTCAAAGCGATTTTCAAGTGATCGAATGATCAATACGAAACATTCCGAGTCTACATCAAATGACTGTCTCACACAAATCATGTAAGATGTTACCAGGCGATTTTCACATGATCATCTTTTGACTTTCGTCGGGAATATAAGATGGACTTGGTTAAAGCGAAAGCTTACTGATAGGGTGTAGAATACATCCTATTTACTATCTATTGTTTATGCTTTCTTCGCTATTTTTCTTGTAAATTATGTATTTTACGCATGTTTTGAGTTTTGTAGCTACTTTGGAGTCACACGGAGGAAAAGAAGAAGAAATTACCCAATTTGAGCAAAAAAGGGCAAAAAGGTCATTTCAGTGGCGAGCACTATCTGGAGCCCACTACAGGTTAAGGGGTAACTCTTGGAGGAGTACTAAATACAAACCAGCCAAGGTTAAGGGGCTGTCCACTAGGGTATCCCTTATCTAATGAGTGGGGTGGTCTTTATCACTGGGGTGTAAATATCCACCCAAATCATTACAACCCTAAAATCGATTTCTCTCATTCTTCACTTTCACCTGAATTTAAAGCAGCGACTGCTGCTGAGTGAAATCGAGAGGAGCTGAAGTTTACTGTGAATCGAGAGCTGTTGGTGAGAAGAACAATGGGTTTTTGAGTAAAATCACAAAGTGATATTGTTCTTGAGTTCGATAGATCGAGGATTAAATGGGTTTGTTAGAAATCGAGAAGTCGGTGAGAAGAAGATGAAATTTGTGTAGAGTGCTTTGATGTATAACCCGAGATCGAGAAGCAATTAGGGTCTGCGATGGATGAATTTGCCATTTGTTATGAAGCTCGGGGAGAGATCGATTAGGGTTCGATTGATCGAGAGAAAGGGTTTGTGAGTGAAATAGAGATGGGTCTTTGGTTATGGCTCAAGGAACTGGTGATGAAAGAATTTACAGGGAAGTGGTGGAGTAATTCCGTGTTGCTGCTCAGGGGAATGCAATGGATGGCTTGAAGGTTCAGGTGGTCTGATGGTTCTGGTGGTGTTTAAACAGAGTCTGGGTGGTATGCAGCTGTAGATGGAAGAATGGGGTTCTCACTGCAATGGAGTCGGTGAAAATGGTTTGAGCTTGATGGGTTCTGAGCTGATAGAACTGGATGTCCATGGGGTGGTGATGCTGGTGGTTGAAATGACTGAGACAATGGCTGATTTGAGGTCTGAACTGGAGTTGTTGATTGTGCTGTTGCAGTTTAGATGAGATTGCAGGTGAGATGGAGATGGTGGTGCTAAGCCATTGGAGTGGCTAGGTTGTGGAATTGATTGCAGCTTGATCGAGAGAATGGCACTTGGTGTTGTTCTTGTGGGTTGATGGTCGGAGCAAAGCGGGTTAAAGTGGAGCCGTTATTGCAGTGGTGTTGATGGGATTAGAGGGTGCAGAGTAGTTATGCTTGATGCGAGTTGATGGCTGGGGAAGTTGGAGTGATATTTGGAGCGGAGCAACTATTGATCGATTCATTGCGGATGAAGAAAATGGAGTTGTTGCTATGCAATTGCGAAATTGAATGGGATTCGCAGGATGCACAGCCATCTTGGCTGGAAGGATGCATCATCATTATGCAGCACAGCTCTGGCCTGTGCGAAAGGGCTGTGGCTTAGAACATGTCAGCCCAGTTAGCTGGACTCAGATGCTGACTCGAGTCTGACTCTCCTTCCCTTGACCCGATTGACTAACAGTTGACTGACGGTTTGACCTGTTTGACCGTTAGTCCTAACGGTGGACTGACGGAATATTCCTTCGAATATTCCCTTGACGGAGAAATTTTCAGGTGGCCGGCGGTGACGGATTCGGTCAAATTCCGGCCATAATACCGAGCTTTTTCCCGGCGAGCCAAAAATTCTAGAATTTTCTATGGACTTCTCTCATGGGTGTGAAGACTTGGACTAGGAATTAGATGGAGAATTGGGCTCAAATTCGGAAAGAGAAGGTGAAAGAGTTGAGAAAGGCTTGGTTTTGGAAATTGAATTGCTAAAGGAAAAGGATTCTATTCCTTGGAAGAGTTGGAGAATATTGAAGCCTATAAATAGAGAAGTTCTCTACACATCTTACACATCTCTCTACACACACAACACTTGTGTTTTTGTTTTCAAAATTCTTCTTCTTAATTATTTGTGTGAACTTTAAAATTCTCCTTTTAATTATTATTTGTGAATTTCAAAAACATGAGTAGCTAATTTTATTATTGATTGAGGATGAATTCCTAGTTCTTAACATATGATTTAAGTTTTTGTTTTCAATTCTATCTTGAGGTTTTTCACATAATTATCGTTTGTTTTTACTAATAGGAATGATCTTAATGACATTCATGATTGATTGATAGATTGTTTAGAGTGCACGCTAAATTGATTTGTTAATTTGATCTAAAGCTAGTGAAAGTTAGGGGATAAGTAATCGTTTCTTGACTCTTTACATAAGTAGCGAACACGAGACCTTGCGGAGGGATTCCGTGGAGCAATTGTGTGTGAAAACAACGTTAGCAAGTAGACCTTGATCTAAGAGTCTAACTACTAATATTGACCTAATAAGTTCATAAATCTTAATGCGTTTATTTTAAATTACATCTAGAGTGATCTACTACTAGGTGGTTTGGTAAATAGAATCCGGTAGTCGAGAACTTCCGTGTCCGGTGATATAAGGGATTTAGGGGTTTAGCACTGATCTAGCTGCTTTACCTACGGTTGGTGATAATTTGTGACTAATAACGAGTAGAAAAGAACATAACTTGATTCATTGTTTCGTAGCGAAGAAGTATTCCTTGGTCTTGTCTCTCTTATTGCTTTCAACTTTATCTTTTAATTGCTTTGTTTATTTTCCTTTGCTTTTTACACTCCCCTTTCGTGACAATTTTTACAACTAGAATCTCTTGCTCCTCGTGGGAACGAACTTGACTTCCATTATATTATTTTTAATTGAGTGGAAACATTAATTAATTTGATTGCATCTACGACACGCATCAAATTTTGGCGCCGTTTCCGGGGAGCAACGGGCGATTTTTAGTTGTTTTTCTTTTTGCTTTATTCTTGCTTTGTTAGATTCTTTACCGTATCTAACTTAGTTTTTGAGAATCTTGTTTCAGGTGTTATAACTTTGGTGAATGCTTAAAGAGGGCAGACCGAGTCCAATACGTCTTCGATCCGGCACTCAACTAAAGGATTTCATTCGTGCGATTAACACTCCACTTCCTCCTTCTTCATCAAGTGATTCGGACAAAGAGGAAGAAAGAAAGGCTGAACGTACACTCAAGGACCTAGCTTCTCACAAGCTTGATACACAACAATGGTGTATCCAAACTAACTCAACCTTCGAGATCAAGCCGGGGTTGATTAGAGAGTTACCAAAGTTCCATGGCATGGTGAATGAGGACCCAAACAAACATCTTATGGACTTATATACCATAGTTATGGCTATGCTTCCACCGGAGACTAATGTGGATGGAGCAATGTTGAAAGCTTTCCCGTTTTCTTTGGCGGGCAATGCTAAGGAATGGTTATATTATTTGCCTTCCGGAAGTATCACAACATGGAATGGGGATGAAGAAACTTTTCCTCGAGAGATATTTTCCCGCATCCAAAGCTACTCAAATTCGCAAGGAGATTTGTGGATTGAAACAACAAGTGGGAGAATCATTGTATGAATGTTGGGAGCGATACAAGAGGTTGGTGGCAAGCTGTCCACACCATCAATTTAGTGATGTTATGATACTCCAATACTTCTACGAAGCTCTCAACCCAAGTGATAGGTCTCTTCTTGACGCCGCGGGTGGTGGTGCACTAATGAACAAGACGGTGACCCAAGCTACCGAGTTGATTGAAAGTATGGCGGCAAACTCACAACAATTCTACACAAGAGATGAACCCATGGTTAGGCGAGTGCATGAAGTTAGTGATTCATCATCACATCTTGATCAAAGGATGAGTAACATGGAGATAATGATTCAAAGGATGGCCGCGGTTATTATTCCGGATAATGAGACCGAACAAGTGAATGCTTAATATCCAAATCAAAGGCCAAGGTACGATCCATACTCAAATACTTACAATCCCGGGTGGAAGGATCATCCTAACTTTAGCTATGCAAATAAGCAAGCGGCGGTTTCCAATCCGTATGAGCAACAAGGTGGTTTCCAACAATCACGTTTCCAACCTCAACAACAATTTCAACCACAACAAGTCAAGGAGCGTGATTCTTTGAATGATGACAAGCTCAATGCGTTAATGCAAGGTGTGCAAGGTCTCACCACTTTGGTTCAACAACACCAACAAAAGACCGATTCGGCAATCAAGGATTTACAAATTCAAGTGGGGCAATTAGCGACCGATGTGAATCTATTGAAAGCTCAAGCGTCCACAAAGCTTCCTTCACAACCATTTGTTAATCCAAGAGAGAGCGTTAATGCGATTACTTTGAGGAGTGGGGAAACAAGTGGAGCAACCAAATCAACAAGATAAGGTGTATGATGAGAAAGAGGAAATTGAAACCGCACCAAAGGAGAAAACATCTCCAACCAACCAACCCGAGGAGACGGTTCCTACTTTCACAACTCCACCCCCGTTCCTAGCCGATTTGCTAAATCAAAGAAAGACTTGGAATATAAGGATATGTGGGACATCCTTAAGAAAGTACAAGTCAATATTCCACTCATTGAAGCTATTCGTCAAATTCCTCGTTGTGCAAAGTTCTTAAAGGAGTTGTGCATGAAGAAGAAAAGGTTAAAAGGGAATGAAGTCATGAGTGTGGGGAGAATGCTTCGGCGTTTATTCTCAAGAAACTCCCACCAAAATTAAAGGACCCCGGTAGTTTCACTATACCTTGCACAATTGGTAAAACAAGGTTTACTCGAGCTTTGCTAGATTTGGGTGCATCGGTTAATGTTATGCCGTCTTCGATTTATGATTCTTTGAATCTTGGTCCTCTTAAGGAGACCGGGTAGTTCTTGAACTTGCTAACCGATCTAATGTTTACCCGAAAGGGATTGTTGAGAATGTTTTGGTGCAGGTTAATGAGCTTGTATTTCCGGCCGATTTCTATGTCTTAGACATGAATGACGAGAATTCTTCCAAGTCTACACCTTTGCTATTGGGTAGACCATTCTTGAGCACCGCCGGAACAAAGATTGATGTCCAAAATGGCACCTTGACTATGGAGTTTGATGGTACACTCATCCACTTTAATATCTTTGAGACAACGCGATACCCTAGTGATGTGAAGTCATGTTTTCCCGTGAAAGAGATTGATCCGGGCTAATGTGCCGCAAGAGCTAAGTCGGACCGTCGACTTTAAAACAAGCGCTTAATGGGAGGCAACCCATAGGTTTTGTATTTCTTATCCTTTTGCTTTTTGTTATTTCTTTTTCTTGTTTCTTATCATGTTAAAATTTCCCACCTTGACTTTACTAGGAGGATTCAATTACATTGAGGACAATGTAAGGTTTAAGTGTGGGGGAGTGGTTAAGCATGTTTTTAAAACAAAAATTACAAAAAAATTAAAAAATTAAAAAAAAAAAAAGTTTTTACATAAAACTTCCAACTTTTAGAGATTTTAGAGTCACTAGCATACTTCTAGGTATGTTTACATAGAGATTTTGACCGACATAATTGAACTTGGAAATGTTAGAGAACTACATTCGGATTTCTTGTTTGTTTGAGTGTTAAATAATGGATTTAATCATGCGGTGATGCGAATTTGGTGCAGGGAGAAATGCGTTATTAGAGTTGCTGATCAATCATTAGTGGAGACTACCCGTATTCATATCATGTGAGGCACCGACCAGAAATCTTCCATCTACTAAAAAGCTTCTTTTGAGTGTGTGTCACCGTACGTAAATTCCGGGTAGAATGGTGAGCTACCCAACCTCCCACCAATAGAAGCACTACTCTTTGATCTCTTGAGTGCTAATTTTGTCAATCATGAGGGTGACGTCTATAGATGAAAGCCTCCTTCTTGTAGTTTGATTTGCAGTTAGCACCATTCTCTCTCGCGACAACAACGGATCCATAGAAACACTCTCATCATCAACAAGGAGCGACATCAAAATATACAAGGAAAGTTGGAAAAGTTTAAGGTTTACAAGCAACGGAACGAGAAAAAGAGCAAATTTCAAATACAAGTAAAGCAACATATAAATTAGCGGATTTTACATATATGTTGAGGACTTACAATACAATGAGGTAATTTTATATCCAAGTATGAAGACTTATTTATAAAAGCGAAGAAAATCAAAAGGTGAGAATTGTTGAAGTTTATGATTTCGAGACGATACAAGTTGTGAAGAATCAAGCGGTAAAATACTTCTCCCACGGCCATGATTTATTTTGTATTTAATTTCTCTTGATTGAGAATAAAAAAAAAAAAAAAAAAAATCGTAAAAAAAAAATCGTAAAAAAAAAAAGAGAAAAGAATAAAAAAACAAGAGAAATTTTTGTTTTGTTTTAATAAGCCGTGGGGAAGAAAAAATCTATAAGGAAGTTTCGAGCGACAAGGTTTTAAGGTAAAAGAGTTACAAATTGTCAAGGAATTACGAAGATCAAGAATTTATCATTAATAGTTGAAACCGAAGACGAAGACCATGAAGATCCAGACGAGGAGCGGAAGAAGTTTCCTAGACATTAAGGCCTCTAAAAAATTCTTTATCGTCCCCGAACTCCTTGTCGTCAATAGTCATTAGAACATGAGGTTCATGAAGAAAGGAGTCAAATCTAACAAACCTTCTAGACTGATGCCGAACCAGGGCCTTCTGAATTTCGAGAGTCCTCAAAACAATAGCCTTTATTTGTTGAATCTCCTTTCTTGTTTCAATCAACTCTTCAAAAACATCGAGAACTTCTGAAGATTTGAAGGAACAGTTCTTGGTTTCCTCACATTCCTTCTTTTTATTTTCAAAGTTAATGGAACAGGAGATTTATCTTTTTCCTTCATGATTGATGGCTCAACAATCATATTAACATCTTTTCCATCAGAAGACATAATGCTTGGATTCTCCATACAATTATGAGATTGTGGGAGGAATTCACAAATCAGACTCAACAAGCAATCTTGTGACAAAAAGAGTTTTCTAGAGAAGGAAAAAGGAATGTAGGGTTACAGAACCTTTATACACTAAAAGGATTCACGTACGCACAACTCTCAACCCTAAAGAAGGCAGAATTGTCGATTTTAACCCTCTTTTATTGATCAAACAGAGAAAGCCCTTTCAATATCAATTAGATATGAAAAGATGGAAGAATTCCAAACCGGCGAAAAGAAAAACAACACGGAAAAACAAAATCTTTTCTCTTTCCTAAAGCCTGAAGTGTGCACATGAGACAAGATACACAACCAACACAATTAAGCTGTGCTGGGGTGAACAATAATTTGTCCACCGTAACCTTCTTGAACGGAATTCTTAGAACCATGTTTAACAGACTGTTTAGACCGTATTCTTTTCTCTACTGGTCTAATTTTTTTCTTTGGAAATTAACTTCTTTGGGAAGAGATAAGTTTACATACTTCAGACGACTTCTGAACAAATTTGAGCTTGTTTGCTAATCGATTTGCTCTTCGTTGAAGTTTATTGACATATCTTATCTTATGTTTGTACTTGAAACAATTGGAGAGTTCATGACCCTTGAGAGTACAATAAGAACATGTCAATATATAGGATGGTTCAGACGCCATATCTGTGCAAGATGCTAGACACACGATGGAACCTGAAAAATTAGAAGTAGCATTTCCAGTAGACAAAGATAAATCCATTTTATCCTCCAAAGTGGTTGAAGTTTCTCCTGGAAGAATATCGAGGTTGATGTACGTATTGCAACAATTATCAAAATCAATATTTTCACTGCAGGAGTGCAACACTTGATTTTTCGTCTTCATTAGAATCATAGTGATCAAACATTTCATCAAGAGTTGCATCAAGACCTTTGTTTCAAAGTGTACTTTTTACGATTTGGACACTCATTTGCAAAATGACCAAAACCTTTACACTTGAAGCACTGTGGCATATCCTCGTCATCAGTATCGTCGGTATCCCTATTTTTAGGAGGAACACGATTATGATGTTTAACTGATGAATTGGCTTTATCTCTGGTGAACCGTTTACTTCTCTTCAAAAGAAGATCTCTAAACTGTCTTGTGATCAAAGAGACTGACTTGTCAAGATCTTCATCTGATGAATCAGTCTCAGAAGGATCATCTTCAGAGATGCCAAGACATTTACGATCTTTACAAACACAAACTTATAAGGTCTTAAACGTGTTTGCCTGCTCTGATACCAGTTGAAAAGGCGGGGGTCTAATAACCACACACAATATTTTGCTTAGCAATCTGTATGGAAAAACTCCAATATAATTCCAAGAGAATCAACTAGACAGTCAAACTCAATCAATGGAAATATATCCAAGAGTCGTATCTCTATTTCACAATGTAATCAGCAAATCAAACAGAGATAGAAATTTGCGAGCCTGATTAGTATGTGAAACAACTTGAACGGTACAAAAGACCAATGTTCAAGTGTCAATCAATTTAATCAACAACCAAATGTTGGATTCACAATTGATTGAATTTACGCACAACCTATGATATTTCAATTATATAAACAAATATAATGCGGAAAAGAAATAACACAGACACTAGAAATTTTGTTAATGAGGAAACCGCAAATGCAGAAAAACCCCGGGACCTATTCCAGATTTGAACACCATACTGTATTAAGCCTCTACATACACTATCCTAATCCAAGTTAACTTCGGACTGGAATGTAGTTGATCCCTAACCAATCTCACACTGATCAAGGTACAGTTGCGCTTCTTACGTCTCTGAACCCCAACAGGATTCTACGCACTTGATTCCCTTAGCTGATCTCACCCACAACTAAGAGTTTCTACGACCCAAATTCGAAGACTTGATAAACCAATATGTCTCACATAGAAAAGTCTATTGAATAGATAAATCTGTCTTCCACAGATATACCTATGAGTTTTTGTTTCGTCTTTTGATAAATCAAGGTGAATAGGAACTAATTGATATACCAAACTTATATTCCCGAAGAACAACCTAGAAGTATCAATCACCTCACAATAATCTTAATCGTATGGTAGCGAAACAAGATATTGTGGAATCACAAACGATGAGACGAAGATGTTTGTGACTACTTTTTATCTTGCCTATCGGAGATTAAATCTCGAGCCAATCTTAGAGAAGATAGTACTCAATCACGATAGAAAATAGCAAGATCGGAAAACGCAACTACAGAGAAAATAGTTGGGTCTGGCTTCACAATCCTAATGAAGTCTTCAAGTCGTTAACCTACTGGGTTTTACAAAAAACCTAAGGTTAAACGAGAATCGACTCTAGTCGCAACTAGTATCACACACGAGGTGTGGGGATTAGGTTTCCCAGTTGCTAGAGTTCTCCTTTATATAGTCTTCAAATCAGGGTCTGCAGTCAATATTACCTTGGTAACAAAGCATTCAATATTCACCATTAGATAAAAACCTGATTAGACTCAAGCTAATATCTTTCAACAGTTAGATCGAACTTAGCTTGTTACACACAAATGAAAAGTGACTTCATTTAGATATGAGTAACCGTACCTAAATGTGTACACCTTTGTTGGCTCAACTATAGTTAACCGAAGCTATCGCTATCCATATGAACACTTTCATATCAACCATATTCATCTTAACCATAACTAGTTCAAATGACTCAAATGAAACTAATTCTAGAGTTGTTCAATTGTTTATATTCTCATAGAAGTATACAAGACACAATTGAAGCAAAATCGATTTTTATTCACTCGAATCAATTCATGAACATTATAGCCACGTTTTTCAACAGATTGCATTCCTTATTATATAAATGTATTAGTTCATGAACAAGCCGATTCTAGAACATAACCTACTCAAGTATGCAAACACGTACGCATACTTAAGTGGCCGAACTAAGTTTAAGTTTGCCAGTACGCAAACGGGTACGCATACCACCAAACTTAATTAAGTCCAGGAACTTGAACCTCACGCCACTATGCGTACGGATATGCGTACTTAGTTCCCGGACCTCTACTAAACCAATCAGTACACTTACGGGTATGCATACCATGGTTCCCGGACTTGGAATATCTTGCAACAGTTAGCATACAAGTACACATATTGTACTATATCCAATCTTGGTTATTTGTTCTAAACTCCCATTTCAATCATTGAAACATTCTCGGAAGACGGCAAGAGCTGTCTCACACAAACTATTAGCTTCAAAGCGATTTTCAAGTGATCGAATGATCAATACGAAACATTCCGAGTCTACATCAAATGACTGTCTCACACAAATCATGTAAGATGTTACCAGGCGATTTTCACATGATCATCTTTTGACTTTCGTCGGGAATATAAGATGGACTTGGTTAAAGCGAAAGCTTACTGATAGGGTGTAGAATACATCCTATTTACTATCTATTATTTATGCTTTCTTCGCTATTTTTCTTATAAATAATGTATTTTACGCTTGTTTTGAGTTTTGTAGCTACTTTGGAGTCACACGGAGGAAAAGAAGAAGAAATTACCCAATTTGAGCAAAAAAGGGCAAAAAGGTCATTTCAGTGGCGAGCACTATCTGGAGCCCAGTCCAGGTTAAGGGGTAACTCTTGGAGGAGTACTAAATACAAACCAGACCAAGGTTAAGGGGCTGTCCACTAGGGTATCCCTTATCTAATGAGTGGGGTGGTCTTTATCCTTTGGGGTGTAAATATCCACCCAAATCATTACAACCCTAAAATCGATTTCTCTCATTCTTCACTTTCACTGAATTTAAAGCGGCTATGCTGTGAGTGAAATCGAGAGGAGCTGAAGTTTCTCGTGAATCGGGAGTTGTTGGTGAGAAGAACAATGGGTTTTGAGTAAAATCACAAAGTGATATTGTTCTTGAGTTCGATAGATCGAGGATTGAATGGGTTTGTTAGAAATCGAGAACTCGGTGAGAAGAAGATGAAATTTGTGTAGAGCTGCTGATGTATAACCAGATCGAGAAGCAATTAGGGTCTGCGATGGATGAATTTGCCGCTGTTATGAAGCTCAGGGAGAGATCGATTAGGGTTCGATTGATCGAGAGAAAGGGTTTGTGAGTGAAATAGAGATGGGTCTTTGGTTATGGCTCAAGGAACTGGTGATGAAAGAATTTACAGGGGAAGTGGTGGAGTAATTCAGTGTTCTTGCTCGGGGGAATGCAATGGATGGCTTGAAGGTTCGGGTGGTCGATGGTTACGGGTGGTGTTTAAACGAGTCTGGGTGGTATGCAGCTGTAGATGGAAGAATGGGGTTCTCACTGCAATGGAGTCGGTGAAAATGGTTTGAGCTTGATGGGTTCTGAGCTGATAGAACTGGATGTCCATGGGGTGGTGATCTTTGGTGGTTGAAATGGCGAGACAATGGCTGATTTGAGGTCCGAACCGGGAGTTGTTGATTGTCTTTGTTGCGGTTTAGATGAGATTGCAGGTGAGATGGAGATGGTGGTGCTAAGCGGTGGAGTGGCTAGGTTGTGGAATTGATTGCGGCTTGATCGGGAGAATGGCACTGGTGTTGTTCTTTGTGGGTTGATGGGCTGGAGCAACGAGGTTAAAGTGGGAGCATTATTGCAGTGGGTGTTGATGGGATTAGAGGTGCTGAGAGTGGTTATGCGCGGTGCGGTTGATGGTGGGAAGTTGGATTGATATTTGGAGCAGAGCAACTATTGAGTGATTCATTGCGGATGAAGAAAATGGAGTTGTTGCTATGCAATTGCGGAATTGAATGGGATTCGCAGGATGCACAACCATCTTGGCCGGAAGGATGCATCATCATTATGCGGCAAAGGCTCGGCATGCGCGAAAGGGTCGTGGCTTAGAACATGTCACCCCGATTAGCTGGACTCGAATCGACTCGAGTCGACTCTCCTTCCCTTGACCCGATTGACTAACGATTGACTGACGGTTTGACCTTTTGACCGTTAGTCCTAACGGTGGGCCCGACGGAATATTAAAACCGAATATTCCCTTGACGGAGAAATTTTCGGGTGGCGGCGGTGACGGATTCCGGTCAAATTAAAGCCATAATACAGTTTTCCGGCGAGCCAAAAAATCCAAAATTTTCTATGGACTTCTCTCATGGGTGTGAAGACTTGGACTAGGAATTAGATGGAGAATTGGGCTCAAATTCGGAAAGAGAAGGTGAAAGAGTTGAGAAAGGCTTGGTTTTGGAAATTTAATTGCTAAAGGAAAAGGATTCTATTCCTTGGAAGAGTTGGAGAATATTGAAGCCTATAAATAGAGAAGTTCTCTACACATCTTACACATCTCTCTACACACACAACACTTGTGTTCTTGTTTTCAAAATTCTTCTTCTTAATTATTTGTGTGAACTTTAAAATTCTCCTTTTAATTATTATTTGTGAATTTCAAAAACATGAGTAGCTAATTTTATTATTGATTGAGGATGAATTCCTAGTTCTTAACATATGATTTAAGTTTTTGTTTTCAATTCTATCTTGAGGTTTTTCACATAATTATCGTTTGTTTTTACTAATAGGAATGATCTTAATGACATTCATGATTGATTGATAGATTGTTTAGAGTGCACGCTAAATTGATTTGTTAATTTGATCTAAAGCTAGTGAAAGTTAGGGGATAAGTAATCGTTTCTTGACTCTTTACATAAGTAGCGAACACGAGACCTTGCATAGGGATTCCGTGGAGCAATTGTGTGTGAAAACAACGTTAGCAAGTAGACCTTGATCTAAGAGTCTAACTACTAATATTGACCTAATAAGTTCATAAATCTTAATGCGTTTATTTTAAATTACATCTAGAATGATCTACTACTAGGTGGTTTGGTAAATAGAATCCGGTAGTCGAGAACTTCCGTGTCCAGGTGATATAAGGGATTTAGGGGTTTGACCGATCTAGTCGCTTTACGTACGGTTGGTGATAATTTGTGACTAATAACGAGTAGAAAAGAACATAACTTGATTCATTGTTTAAGTAATGAAGAAGGATTCCTTGGTCTTGTCTCTCTTATTGCTTTCAACTTTATCTTTTAATTGCTTTGTTTATTTTCCTTTGCTTTTTACACCCCCCTTTCGTGACAATTTTTACAACTAGAATCTCTTGCTCCTCGTGGGAACGAACTTGACTTCCATTATATTATTTTTAATTGAGTGGAAACATTAATTAATTTGATTGCACCTACGACATGCATCACTTACCAACATATATTTCGAGAAATATGTAAGCGAGTTAAACTCAGCTTGAAATATCAAATGTGTATAATCGAAGTCTATATAGCTTTACGACTTTTGTCTCAAATAGGAGATAAAGTAGATAGACTTTTGAGTGATAGATGATCTCAAGTCTCCACATACCTTTTGTTGATGAAGTTCCACAAGCTCCCCTTAGTAGTTCTTCATCTTCAATTGATGAACGCCGTGAAGTATAATGCTCAACTACACTTTCTATCCTAATTCGAGACCTAGATATAAGTAGACTACAAATCAAGACTTATAGTTTTGGAAACTAAACTTGACAAACAAGCTTGAGATAGCAACACTTGCGAGTTCGACCGATCAATGCTCTAACAAAGAATCTCTTCTAGGAATTCGAAGAATTATTCCTACTAAACGAAGAAGATCGCAATAGCATGAAGAGATTTGATTATCAAATTCTTTATATTAGAACAAACTAACCAATTGTTGATTTATTTCAATATTTGTGTAGAGTCTATTCAAAACTATCAATAAATGATTAAGCTTTTATTAAATCTTTTATATCATTCTTTGTGGTAGTTTCGATTCCGTAGCTTGTTATGAATGATTATATTTTAGGCTTTGCTTTCGGTAATGAGATGTTATTTCGGTTTTCACTAACCCTAATTTCCGATCTCATATTGTGATGATCTCTTATGATTTGTGTGACTTTTTGATTTAGCGGGATTAAGTTTTAGCCTTTTTAGGTAGACTTTGTCAAAGAATCATGAAGAGATGCTGATAAACTCATGTGTGAAAGTCACGTTGATGCTATTATCAGTATATTATTTGTCACTAACCTCTCTGTAGAACGTTTATTTCGTCTCATCATCTTCACCACCCGTAAAACTTCAAGAAAAGGATCGAGATCTAATTTCTCTTAAACAACCACGATTCCACTTGATTAAATCTGATTTGATAAAATCCCCTAAGTTATCTCTTGATTTTAGCAGAACAAAATGATATAAAAGAACCACAGAGAAAAAGAAAGAGAATGAAGTCGATCTATGTCTCTCTTTTGCTATTAGGTGGGTTTTCCCGCGTACCAGTCAATCGTTTAAGCATCTTGACCGTCCAATTTATCAGAGATCTGGATATCTCAAATTATTGATTCTGAGACCGCTACCTGTGATGATAATTCTTATGGATGTCCATCATAACTGTTTAATAATTTCGAGATTTTGTTGATCTTAAATTAGGCTTTCAGATCGACACACGTGGGGCGAGATTCATTATGTTACCGATATACGTACGAGAAAGGAAAATTTAGTAATCTTTGCTTGTTCACGGGATATCGTTGAAAGATATTTTGACGACATCTGGACGAGTCAACATGATAAACTCAACGAGGTAACGATTGGAAACAGTTAGTTTGGCCTAGATTTGCAAATTTGAAAAAAATGAGCCTAGATTTGAAAAGTAGGTCCAAAATAAGACCTATCCTTCCCACTTAAGGGCCTTGACAAAATAAGCTCTCACGTTGGACGGTGATGAAACCATCGTTTCCTATTGATCGAAATATGATTTTTCTAATATAGAAGCTATGGTGAGGACACTTGGCATAACTCTATTGGTCGGATATTTAAAATTTTGTTATATTTTGTCTACATCAAGTATTTAACGATCTGTTAGTAACGTCGTCAACAAAAAGGAAGGTGGACAACACTTCCATAAGAGTTTTAATCTAATTAATTTCCTTACACCGTGTTTACACCAAGTACTTAACTTGTACGTTAGTAACACCATCTAAGGTGGATAATACTTCCGTCAAACCACACAAGAAAAATTCAATAGAAGATTTTACTTAAAAGAATCTTAACTTAATTTAATGGAAAAGAAAAACTTAACTTACCATGTTTAGAATTTTATGGAAGTCCAAACTCAATTTGGAAGTCGAGTACCTGATATACTATCACGACGCTAATCTACTTTAAGTATATAATCCTTGTTTTTGTGTTGGTTAGTGGCACGGTTCATCGCACATTTTTATTTTGGGAATCTTATCTATATACCCCTAGTATGAGACCCATTGAAAAATACCCTTTCTAACTTAAATTATACCCATAAGCTTAATACATTACTAAAATACCCCCTTTATATATTGTATATACAAACCGCTACCACTAACCATTATTAAAAAAAAAAAAAAAAAAAAAAAAAAAAGACTACCTCTAATTAACCACCACCACTGTCCACCGTCAACAACCACCACCATTGTCAACCACTGCCGCCGCCAACCACCACCAACCTCCGCCGCCAACCACCACCACTTTCCTCCACCATTGCCGACAACCACCATTTTCGCACCAACCACCACCGTCGTTATCGCCACCACCACTACCACCACCACCATGTGAAGTCAACTTGCTGAAGTTGTCTCCAAATTTGAGGCAACTAGATCAAGTTGTTTCGAAAGTGGAGGCAACTAGCCCAAAGTTGTCTTCAAATGTGAAAGATACTAGCCCAAGTTGTCTCCAATATAAAGGCAACTAGCCCAAAGTTGTCTTCAAAATTGAGAGCAACTAGCCAAGTTGTCTCCAAATATAGAAGCAACTTGTTCAAGTTGTATCCAAATATGGAAGCAACTAGCACAAGTTGTCTTCGGTTATGGAGACAACAAGCACAAGTTGTCTCAAAAAAAAAATTATACACAATAACACAAATGAATGAACCTGGCGTGAGTCGAACACACATCTTCTGACATATGTTCAGTTGTGCTACCATTGCACCACAGATTCGTCAATACAAAATAACATATCAAAATCACATCCAATAGACAGATAAATAGTAATACATACCAAACATTTCAACCAACAAACAACCTAAAGCTATCTCCCTCACAACCAGAAATCACTTTGCAAGAAGCAAAGCACAAAAATGTGAGAAAAGTCACTCAAACAAAATCGAGCACTAGAGTTAATGCACCACATCAAAGCCATTTCTCTACCATGAATCAACAACCTAGAGTTTGCTATATCTACATGTATATTGAGCATTTCATAAATCCAAGATGTTCCATTAAATTTCACAAGTTCAAATGATCAAACCTGTTATGGGGATACTAAAACCTAAAACATGAGAATCACTGCACAACTTGTATCAAATTAGAGTTTCCTTATACATTACTATCATTACCTTGAGAACAACCATAGACTGAAATATCGCAACGAACTGTGGTGGCTCCTTTCCTTGAAAGACACGACCCTGCATGAAATCCTTGTAAACTCCGATGTTATATAAACCACACCCCAACTAATTGGAAGATGGAACACCGTAACAACCGAACATGCCTTCCTTTAAATGAATTAGACATTATGTTAGCTAATCGAGAAGCCATCATTTGTTCATCCTGAAAATAAGTTGATATAAACAGTTGTTACATGTAATTTTTATTAGTCAATTCACTGTATCAAAATTATGGATACAACTTGTTAACAGACAAACAAATTAATTATTCAGATGTATATATGTGACTGCACGAGCTCAAAATCTATAAGTTTAAACCATGGACCAGAACATAATTACAAACCTGAATGATATCCTTTCCTATCCAACATGACAAAAAGTAGTTCTGTTTCTTGTCGCATACATGGTACGTATATTGGATAGTATAACAATCTCCACTGCAAAATTTACCAATATGCTCCTTAGGAACTAGATTCTTGGCACTTCCATTAATACGCCATACCTAAAAAAGGTGAAGGGTGAAAAAGCGGGGGGTCTAACAACCTCACCCAATATTTCGTTTAACAATCTGTATGGACAAACTCCAATATAATTCCAAGAGAATCAACTAGACAGTCAGACTCAATCAATGGCAATATATACAAGAGTAGTATCTCTGTTTCACAATGTAATCAGCAAATCAAACAGATAGAAATTCGTGAGCCTGATTATTATGTGAAACCACTTGAACGATACCAAAGACCAATGTTCAAGTGTCAATCAATTTATATCAACAGCCAAAGGTTAGATTATCTAATTGATTGAACTACGCACAACCTGTGATATTTCAATTATATAAACAAATATAATGCGGAAAAGAAATAACACAAACACCATAAGTTTTGTTAACGAGGAAACCAAAAATGCAGAAAAACCCAGGGACCTAGTCCATATTTGAACACCACACTATATTAAGCCGCTACAGATACTAGTCTACTCCATGTTAACTTCGGACTGGAATGTAGTTGAGCCCTAACCAATCTCACACTGATCAAGGTACAGTTGCGCTCCTTACGTCTCTGAATCCCAACAGGACTCTACGCACTTGATTCCCTTAGCTTATCTCACCCACAACTAAGAGTTACTACGACCCAAAGTCGTAGATTTGATAAACCAATCTGTCTCACACAGAAAAGTTTATTGAATAATTAAATTTGTCTCCCATAGATATACCTATGAGTTTTGTTTCGTCTTTTGATAAATCAAGGTGAACAGGAACCAATTGATACACCAGACTTATACTCCCGAAGAACATCATAGTAATATCAATCACCTTATAATAATCTTAATCGTATGATAGCGAAACAAGATATTGTGGAATCACAAACGATGAGAGGAAGATGTTTGTGACTACGTTTTATCTTGCGTATTGGAGAATAAATCTCGAGCAAATCTTGGAGAAGATAGTACTCAATCACGATAGTATAAGTAAGATCAGATACGCAACTACAGAGAAAATAGTTGGGTCTGGCTTCACAATCCCAATTAAGTCTTTAAGTCATTAACCTACAAGGTTTTGGAAAAACCTAAGGCTAAAGGAGAAACTAGTGTCACATAAGAGGTGTGGGGATTAGGTTTCCCAATTGCTAGAGTTCTCCCTTATATAGTCTTCAAATCAGGGTTTCCAATCAATGCTACCTTGATAACAAAGCATTCAATATTCACTGTTAGATGAAAATCTGATAAGAGTCAAGCTATTATTTTTCAACCGTTAGATCGAACTTAGATTGTTACACACAAATGAAAAGTGACTTCATTTAGATATGGGTAACCGTACCTAAATGTGTACACCTTGTTGCCTCAACAATATTTAACCGAAGTTATCCATATGAACACTTTCATATCAACCTTATTCATCTTAACCATAACTAGTTCAAATGACTCAAATGAAACTGGTTCTAGAGTTGTTCAATTGTTTATATTCTCATAGAAGTGTACAAGACACAATTGAAGCAAAATCGATTTTGATTCACTCGAATCAATTCATAAGCATTATGGCCACGGTTTGCAAAACATTGCATTCCTTAATGTATAAATGTATTAATTCATGTACAAACCGATTTTAGAACATAACCTACTCAAGTATGCAAACGAATACGCATACTTAAGTGGCCGAACTAAGTTTGGGTTCGTGAGTATGCGAACGTGTGCATACCACCAAACTCAGTTGAATTTCCCGGAACTGAACTTACGCTAAGTACACGTACGGGTACACTTACAAAGTTCCCGGACTTTCACTAAACCAACCAAAGACGCATACGGGTATGCATACTAT